>CAMTDV010000010.1:64778765-65175006 GCA_947069175.1 Scalesia atractyloides | reverse complement strand
CAGTTTCGCACAATTTCTATATTTAGAAAGTAACTTGCGAACAATTAATTAAATCAAATATACTGGTCGTTTATGTCAGCAATTTTTGTATTCTCAGGTTCCAAAGTCAGTTTTATTGATACAAGGATTCGATTTTACACAAAAAATTCATTTCGAGTTTCGTCAATTTTCGCCACTTTCTATATTTAGAAAGTAAACGCGCGAACAATTAATTAAATCAATTATCTGGTCGTTTATGTCAGCAATTTTTATATTTCTCAAGTTCCAAACTCAGTTTTATTGATATAGGGTTTCAATTTTTCACGAAAAAACTAATTTCGAGTTTCGTCAGTTTTTGCCTACTTTCTATATTTAGAAAGTAAAAGCGCGAACATTTAATTAAATCAAATATATGGGCTTTATGTCAGCAATTTTTTTACTTCTTAGTTCCAAACTCAATTTTATTGATACATGGATTCGATTTTACACAAAAAAATTCATTTCGAGTTTCGTCAATTTTCCCACACTTTCTATATTTAGAAAGTAAACGCGCGAACAATTAATTAAATCAATTATCTGGTCGTTTATGTCAGCATCTTTATATTTCTCAGGTTCGAAACTCAGTTTTATTGATACAGGGATTTGATTTTACACGAAAAAATTCATTTCGAGTTTCGTCAGTTTTCGTACACTTTCTATATTTAGAAAGTAAACGCGCAAACAATTAATTAAATCAAACATCTGGTCGTTTATGTCAGCATTTTTATATTTCTCAAGTTCCAAACTCAGTTTTATTGATACAGGGATTTGATTTTGCACGAAAAAACTTATTTCGAGTTTCGTCAGTTTTCGCTCACTTTCCCACTTTCTATATTTAGAAATTAAACACGCGAACAATTAATTAAATCGAATATATGGGCGTTTATGTCAGCAATTTTTTTATTTCTTAGGTTCCAAACTCAGTTTTATTGATACAGGGATTCGATTTTACACAAAAAATTCATCTCGAGTTTCGTCAATTTTCGCACACTTTCTATATTTAGAAAGTAAACGCGCGAACAATTAATTAAATCAATAATTTTGTCGTTTATGTCAGCAATTTTTATATTTCTCAGGTTCCAAACTCAGTTTTATAGATACAGGGATTCGATTTTACACGAAAAAATTCATTTCGAGTTTCGTCAGTTTTCGCACACTTTCTATATTTAAAAAGTAAACGCGCGAACAATTAATTAAATCAAATATCTGGTCATTTATGTCAGTATTTTTTATATTTCTCAAGTTCCAAACTCAGTTTTATTGATACAGGGATTCGATTTTTGCACGAAAAAACTTATTTCAAGTTTGGTCAGTTTTTGCCCACATTCCCACTTTCTATATTTAGAAAGTAAACGCGCGAATAATTAATTAAATCAATATATATGGTCGTTTATGTCAGAATTTTTGTATTTCTCAGGTTACAAACTCAGTTTTTATTGATACAATGATTCGATTTTACACGGAAAAATTCATTTCGAGTTTCGTCAGTTTTCGCACACTTTCTATATTTGGAGAGTAAACGTGCGAACAATTAATTAAATAAATATCTGGTCGTTTATATCAGCAACTTTTGTATTTCTCAGGTTACAAACTCAGTTTTATTGATACAGGGATTCGATTTTACACGAAAAATTCATTTCGAGTTTCGTCAGTTTCTATATTTATAAAGTAAACGTGCGAACAATTAATTAAATTAAATATCTCGTCGTTTATGTCAGCAATTTTTGTATTTCTCAGGTTCCAAAGTCAGTTTTATTGATACAAGGATTCGATTTTATACGAAAAAATTCATTTCGAGTTTCGTCAATTTTCGCACACTTTCTATATTTAGAAAGTAAACGCGCGAACAATTAATTAAATCAAATATCTGGTCGTTTATGTCAGCATTTTTTATATTTCTCAAGTTCCAAACTCAGTTTTATTGATACAGGGATTCGATTTTGCACGAAAAAACTTATTTCGAGTTTCGTCAGTTTTCGCACACTTTCTATATTTAGAAAGTAAACGTGCGAACAATTAATTAAATCAAATATCTGGTCGTTTATGTCAGCAATTTTTGTATTTCTCAGGTTACAAACTCAGTTTTATTGATACAATGATTCGATTTTACACGGAAAAATTCATTTCGAGTTTCGTCAGTTTTCGCACACTTTCTATATTTGGAGAGTAAACGTGCGAACAATTAATTAAATAAATATTTGGTCGTTTATATCAGCAACTTTTGTATTTCTCGGGTTACAAACTCAGTTTTATTGATACAGGGATTCGATTTTACACGAAAAATTCATTTCGAGTTTCGTCAGTTTCTATATTTATAAAGTAAACGTGCGAACAATTAATTAAATCAAATATCTGGTCGTTTATGTCAGCAATTTTTTTATTTCTCAGGTTCCAAAGTCAGTTTTATTGATACAAGGATTCGATTTTATACGAAAAAATTCATTTCGAATTTCGTCAATTTTCGCACACTTTCTATATTTAGAAAGTAAACGCGCGAACAATTAATTAAATCAATTAACTGGTCGTTTAGGTTAGCAATTTTTAGTTTATGTCAGCAATTTTTGTATTTCTCAGGTTCCAAAGTCAGTTTTATTGACACAAGGATTCGATTTTATACGAAAAATTCATTTCGAGTTTCGTCAATTTTCGCACACTTTCTATATTTAGAAAGTAAACGCGCGAACAATTAATTAAATCAAATATCTGGTCGTTTATGTCAGCATTTTTTATATTTCTCAAGTTCCAAACGCAGTTTTATTGATACAGGGATTCGATTTTGCACGAAAAAACTTATTTGGAGTTCCGTCAGTATTCGCACACTTTCTATATTTAGAAAGTGAACGTGCGAACAATTAATTAAATCAAATATCTGGTCGTTTATGTCAGCAATTTTTGTATTTCTCAGGTTACAAACTCAGTTTTATTGATACAATGATTCGATTTTACACGGAAAAATTCATTTCGAGTTTCGTCAGTTTTCGCACACTTTCTATATTTGGAGAGTAAACGTGCGAACAATTAATTAAATAAATATCTGGTCGTTTATATCAGCAACTTTTGTATTTCTCGGGTTACAAACTCAGTTTTATTGATACAGGGATTCGATTTTATACGAAAAATTCATTTCGAGTTTCGTCAGTTTCTATATTTATAAAGTAAACGTGCGAACAATTAATTAAATCAAATATCTGGTCGTTTATGTCAGCAATTTTTGTATTTCTCAGGTTCCAAAGTCAGTTTTATTGATACAAGGATTCGATTTTATACGAAAAAATTCATTTCGAATTTCGTCAATTTTCGCACACTTTCTATATTTAGAAAATAAACGCGCGAACAATTAATTAAATCAATTAACTGGTCGTTTAGGTAAGCAATTTTTATATTTCTCAGGTTCCAAACTCAGTTTTATTGATACTGGGATTCGATTTTACACAAAAAAATTCATTTCGAGTTTCGTCAATTTTCGCACACTTTCTATATTTAGAAAGTAAACGCGCGCGAACAATTAATTAAATCAAATATATGGGTGTTTATGTCAGCAATTTTTATATTTCTCAGGTTCCAAACTCAGTTTTATTGAAACAGTGATTCGATTTTACACGAAAAAATTCATTTCAAGTTTCGTCAGTTTTCGCACACTTTCTATATTTAGAAAGTAAACGCGCGAATAATTAATTAAATCAAATATCTGGTCGTTTATGTTAGCATTTTTTATATTTCTCTAGTTCCAAACTCAGTTTTTGTAACATTTGTCAAAAACGGGTTTTCCAAACCCGCTCCGTTTTGTAATCGAATATTAAGTTATAAATGTCACATTGCGTATTTATGGCTATTTTAATTTTTAATGATGCATAATTAATAAACAAACTAAACTATAAAAGTTAAAATTGATAAAAAGTAAAAATAAAATAATTAAAAAGAAAATGAGGCTGCCGGGACTCGAACCCGGGTCAGCCGGTAGAGAACTCAAAGCCTTATCACACTCACGCATAACCACTCCGCCACTTGTTGTTTTCTGTCAACTCTAGGAAACAAATGAATTTTATAGTCAATCATAGATCAACCGGTTGCGCCAAACTGAAAACCGCAATCGGCTATTCAACCGTCCAAAACGTTTGAATAATCGCGAATTCTGTTTTATAACTGATGCACCGACGATTCTAATCAAGTTTGCCTTGAATGAACTTGAATTCTAGAAGTGAATCGGTTTCTATAACCGAAACTTTCAATTCCAGAATTACTTCAATCTTTGTTCTCTCTCACGACTCAAACACACTCGGAAAGCTCTCAATTACATTTCCGCACAATTTTCAGTTCGCCGGAGAATTTAATTGGACTCGCCGGACTTTCGCCGGAAAACCGTATTCTCCATCAAAACAGTAAGTCTTTCAATTCCTTCGTGGTCTATCAATTGTTAGCTATTGCTAACTCAGACCCTTCAATCGAAATCAATTTCAGACGTCAATATCAGATAATTCCAGTTCGCCGGAAAACTTCTGAAAATCCTTATCTTCAGCTGAAACGGTATAGACTTTCAAAACTTCTGATAACTCTTGTTTAATACTTAAATTCCTCTCGTAGCTAATCAAAACTGTCAATTTATTCATTCAGTAGAAATCCGTAAACTCAGAGCCGACAACTTGCCGGAATTCTGAGATAAATCGTTCTCCGGTATGTTTACTTTTAAATACCGTCTCTGTCATTTCATTTTAGTCTTATGAATGTTGTTAATCGTTTTAAAACAAGAAACAGTTGGGTAAATTGCTGTCTGTAAAAATTAGCGAAGAAGATGAACTGTGTTAACACTATAAGGATAATTAAAATCTGTATTTTAAACGGGTTAGGCACACAGTCCAGCGGTGGACTGTGTGCAAACAATACGCACACGCCGCGAGTTCGATCCCTAATACACACACCGTCTCTGTAATAAAGATGTTTTATTTTTCTGACTGAACCGGATTAACTTACGTTAATTGTTAAGTATAATAAAAATCTGTATATTAACCAAGTTCGACACACAGTCCAGCGGTGGACTGTGTGTAACGTTAAAGCACAGGTCCCGGGTTCGAGACCTGTTGGTGACACCGGTTCGATGATTTAAAATATTTTTGAAAATAAAAGAATTTTGAATAAACTGAGTTAGTATATAAGTATAATTAAAAACAGAATTATTTTAGGTTAGACACGTAGCTCAGTTGGTAGAGCTGCGCGCACACGAACGGGAGGTTTCGGGTTCGAGCCTCACCCGGCGCATGCAATTACACAATAAAACGGTCAACAAGTCAAACGGTCAACGGTCGCAAAAAGTCAACATATTTTTATATTTTTATTTATTTAATTTAATTTAAAAATCAATTAAAAATACTTAAAATTAATGTTTTTAAAGATAGGAAATAGCCTTAAACTCACAAAAATATATCTAAAAATCTTATTAAAATTATTAATAAAATCCACTCATTTACTATATTTTCCGTTAATATTTAGGTTAGTTAAATCTCGTTGTTCAATCTTTTCAACTCGTGCGCATCTCATCATCTCCAACCAAACGCACCCAATGTGAGTGAATCTTTACAAATTCCCCGTTTTAATCACGTTTTTGGGGTGTATCATGTGTCTTGCCATTTATTATATTTAAATCATTGTGCATACGTCATATCATGAACAAATGTGTATTTAGCTTGTTTCAACTGTTTGTGTGGTTATTGTTAGATTTAATTTATTATTTCCAGTACATGCAAGTTCATAGGCCGCCGCTCCCCATTACATTATGAGCGTTGAGCATGTTCCCCATTACATTATGAGCATGAACCTGGCGTGCCAACATACGATCGGCTCCGTTTGATTGAGCCTTGATCGCATAGACATTTATCATTTTCATTACATGCAATACGATCGGCTCCGTTTGATTGAGCCTTGATCGCACAGTTTCATTCATGTTATATATTTATGCAAGTTATTATATGTCATTGTATGTTAGAGTTTGTGGTTGATATTGTTACTGATTGATTATTTACATTTGCTCACTTATGATTATGCACAATTTTTTTCCTTGATAAAATAACAAGAAAATCAATATTAAATGTTTATCTAACAAGGTTCACTCGCCAACTTATGTTGACCCCAAAACCCCCCATTTTTACATATGATACAGGTGAACCAGCTGCAGCAAGAAACACATAGGATTGGCCTAGAAGAATAAAATGATTTAGAGCTTGGAATTGTTTAGTTGGTTATTCATCTTTGTACTGTATGGACATGTTTGGAACATTGGGAATGTAATTTTGACTTTAATAAATATGAAACATATTAGTAAATATCATGAGCTTTGGTGATAACCCAATTATGCCCCGACTCTTATTCCGCTGCGGGTCGGGGTGTGACAGATTGGTATCAGAGCCATGACTATAGGGATATAGGATAGGTTATTAGACCCTTAGAGCTTATACTATAGTTGATTAGAAATTTTTAAGATTTTTGTGTGTTACATGCCAAATTTCATGATGTTTATATGTTTTATGTTAAATGTTACATTCAATGTTATGCAAGCATGTTCATAAGTATATATTATCATATAATGCCTATCATGAATCATATTCTCATAACATATCATATCCATGAAAGCACACACCACATCATTTTCATGATTGCTTTTACAATGATTTTTGTATTTTCAATCTCATCAAAGTGAGTTCTCATGACGGGCATGTAGTAACTGGAAGGGTACCAGTACCGGTAGTCGGAACGTCCTGTCTAGGCTGGCATTCGTATAAATCCAAAATAAAGGACCAGTTTGCCTACCTGGGGACTAACGATGAGAGTACGAAGTACCTATTAGGCCAAAACATGCTATACCAAACGTCGTGTGAGCTAACCCCACTTTGAGTTGTCATTGTGTCTACACCTGGACTATATTTCTCAGGTTTCAAACTCAGTTTTATTGATACAGGGATTCGACTTTACACGAAAAATTCATTTCGAGTTTCGTCAGTTTTCGCACACTTTCTATATTTAGAAAGTAAACGCGCGAACAATTAATTTAATCAAATATCTGGTCATTTATGTAAGCATTTTTTGTACTTCTCAGGTTCCAAACTCAGTTTTATTGATACAGGGATTCGATTTTACATGAAAAATTTCATTTCGAGTTTCGTCAGTTTTCGCACACTTTCTATATTTAAAAAGTAAACGCGCGAACAATTAATTAAATCAAATATCTGGTCGTTTATGTCAGCATTTTTTGTATTTCTCAAGTTCCAAACTCAGTTTTATTGATACAGGGTTTAAATTTTGCATGAAAAAACTAATTTCCAGTTTCGTCAGTTTTCGCCCACTTTCCCACTTTCTATATTTAGAAAGTAAACGCGCGAACAATTAATTAAATCAAATATATGGGCATTTATGTCAGCAATTTTTTTATTTCTTAGGTTCCAAACTCAGTTTTATTGATACAAGGATTCGATTTTACACAAAAAAATTCATTTCGAGTTTCCTCAATTTTCGCACACTTTCTATATTTAGAAAGTAAACGCGCGAACAATTAATTAAATCAATTATCTGGTCGTTTTTGTCAGCAATTTTTATATTTCTTAGGTTCCAAACTCAGTTTTATTGATACAGGGATTCGATTTTACACGAAAAAATTCATTTCGAGTTTCGTCCCAACTATTAACATATTGCCCACCAATAGACCCTGACTAAAGAAACCCTAATGTCGTCAGTCTCCGAAAGCCGGAAAACCGTTTTTGGCCAAAAAAAAGGTTTTCTAAACGTCCCTAAGGTTACACAGAGGTTTGGGACGAAAAGTTGAGTTTTCCGGCAAAAAAGTTTTCCGGCAACTTCAATAATTGGGGCTTTTACTGGAAAATGGTTCCTAAATGTCCGTAATAAGGTTACAAAGTGGTTTGGGACGAAAATTTTGATTTTTTGGCCAAAAACGTTTTTCCGACGACTGGAGACTAACGGCGTTAGGGTTCTATAATTCAGGGTCCATTGGAGGCCAATATGTTAATAGATAAGACTATCAATGGCTATTTTTTAAGTTGGAACTATTGGCGGCCAACATCGAATATGTGAGATTATTATAATCCAATATTCCTTTATAAAATCTAAACTTTACATGACTAACTGACTATGAGAATAGATCTTATAGAGTTTTGTTAAAATATCTCTTTGATTACATAAAATTGTCATCAAAAAAATCACCAAACTCATATTCTTATCACAAAACAGAGTCAACTATAGTTTTTTAAAATTTGAATTTGTTCCCTAACTTTTAAAATTTACGTAGATGGTTTTGGTGGTTTTGCACTTTGTAACGTATTTAGTCTTTAACTTGGACTTCCTGAGACCTTTAGATTTGTTGGTTGAGGGGCTAAAGATATTGCAAATTACAAATTAAAAGGACCATCACTGTAGTTTTAGAAAGCTAGGAATCAAATCCAAGATTTTGAAAATCCATACTCCGCATAGACTACCAGTTTACTCTAACACTACATGCCTCAGAACTAACTAGATTAAAACAAGAGTAAATTACAATTTTTGTCCTTTATATTTAAACCAAATTGCAGGTGGTGTGCTTTGCCTTTAAAATTGACGGGTTTTGTACTTAATGTGTCAAAATCTTACACTGTACGTTCCTTGAGCCTATACCAGTTAATTTTTTGTTAAATCTGGTCATCTAGGGGTATTTTAGTCTTTTTACCTTGTTTATTTAGTATTATTAAAAAATAAAACAAAATAATTTTAAAAAGTATTATTATTCAACAACCCTCCACAAGCACCATCTCCAAATCAACAATCGTCGTCATCACCATTGCCACCACCCTTTATCATCTACAACCACCACCATCCACCACCATCTCCAAATAGACTCCCCTACCTATAAACCCCCAAAACCAATCAAAGCACGTTAGGTCGATGCGTACCGACAACTTACTTCCGTCTACTTTTTCCAATATCTGTCTGTGCAACTCTTCCAATCCACCAATGGCGGCCCTCACCCGCCTCTTCAAACCCTAATTTTCATCCTATTATTCAACCGGTCACTTTCTAACCGTTTCCCAAACCAATTCTCCGTTTCCCAAACCAATTTTCATCCCTATTATTCAACCAATTCTCCCAATTTTCTTCCTTAATTGATTATCTTCTATTCTCGATATCCCTCACATCGCCACCGATGATCTTGTTCGTCGCCGCCCCACCCACCTGCAACCAAACCCACCACAATCGTCGAGCCGCCACCCACCTGCAACACCTTCATCGCTGCCCCACACACCTGCAACCAAACCCACCACAACCACCCAACCGCCACCCACCCACTTGCAACCAAACCCACCACATCCACCTTCTAACACTACCTCGTGTGTGTGTATGAGAGAGTGACACACAAACACACACACACACACACATAGAGAGAGAGGTGTGAGTTTCAGTTTTTTATATTTTTTATTTATATGTTTTTTTATTTTTTACAAAATAGTCCTTGAATATTAATTATTTACACATTAGTCTCTGGAAAGATGAAATGACAAGAGTGCCCTCATGTGCAAGGCACATGACAAGATTTAACCAAAAAAAGAAACTGAGTTAGGCTCAAAGAACATACCTTGCAAGATTTTGAAACATTAAGTACAAAACCCGTTAATTTTAAAAGCAAAGGACACCGCCCGCAATTTGGTGTAAACATAAAGGACAAAACTTGTAGTTTATTCTTAAAACAATATAAAATATTAAAGACGCGTGTAATCATTTTAAATTCACTTTACATATAGTGTGAGGTTTTTTGCGAAACACAAAAAGTGAGAAACTCATGTCTTCACCCTGGGATTAGAATAATCAATGGTTATGAATTGATCTAGGGTATGTTTGCCAAAAGTAGCTGGTGGCTGGTGGCTGTAGCTTTTTAGATATATTTAGTCTGAAGGTTTTAATAAAGTGTATAAAATGACCAAAATGGAAATATCTAAAAAAACATAACTAAAATGTTTATTATCTTTAGCGGTTAAAATAATCATTTTTTCCTTAAAAGCTTGTAGCTCCTTCTAAACGCTACTACTAGGAGCGTTCAACTAAAAACTTTAAGCTCTTAACCTAAAAGCTTCAAACTACTTCAACCAAATACAACTTTATATTAAGTGAAAGCTTTTTTTAAAAGCTTAAAGCTATAGGAGTAGGATCAAATACAAACCACATTTCGCATACAAGCTATAAGAACTATTTAAAAAGTGTCACGTGGCATCCAATCAATTATAGAAAAATGATTAAATAATAACCTAAATAATATCAGTTATATTGAATCCTTATAATTATGTTAAAAACCAATTAATTTTTTATTTGGATATTGATTTTGTTTTAAGTGTGCTAATTAAGAAAAGTGTTGATATCGTTCACATATGTGCTAAAAATCAATTATACCGATTAATTTTCATGTGCTAATATAATTCATAAGTGTTACTTTTATGTATGTATTGTTTTAGTATGTACTAATTTATTTTTTTTAAGTGTTAGGATCTGTTCTTATCGTTTGTATGATAAATATGGTTTGTACCGGAACCAACCCAAGCTATAAGCTCTTAAAAGCTTCATGCATTTAAAATTTTACAAAGGGAAGGGTATTATTGGAAAAAAAAATGTTTGCTTTGTTTCAATTTTCATTTTGGAAAATTACCAAAGTAGCCAAGACTTTGGTCAACTTACCAAAGTAGCCATTCCATGCGCCCTTAGAAGCCCTCTCACATATCCCATGGCTGCTGATGCGTCCATGTTGAAGCACCCAATAAAAAATGAACACATGACAGTTCTAAATATTGCAAGTGGGCCTGACGAATTGGGAAGGCATGCGTCTGTACTTGAAAAATGGCATGCGTATGTACTTGAAAAACAAAATAATAAATAATATTAAATTCTACCTATCTTTTCTGAATCACATCTTCTTCTTTATCTTCCATTGCTTTTTCTCTTCAGTAACCCTTCCTCTCCAAATATGCACTATCACATGCTTGAACTCAAATATGAAGTATCATATACTTGACCAACATCAACTTTGTTCAACCTTTTTTGACCCTCAAAACCTAAAAACTGAACCGAATCACCCCTATGCTCCGACCACTACCAAGCGTCGTCTTTTTCTGACCTGCAACCAGCACCACCGTCAACCAACATCATCGCCGTCACACACCACCTTCTATCATTATCAAGTAACCAGGTCTAACTACTTTAAGAACCTTGTATTGAGACATAATCTGGATTATAAGTTGGGCACTAAAGCTAAGATTAGGGTATATAATGGGGCTTAAAAAGAAAGATAATACTGTGAACAAATATACATACATAGAGAACAAATATACATACATACATATAAAGGTGATAACATGTGCTGGCGTGAGGCTAATAAAGTGGGATATGTGATATGTGCTGGCGGTGGGATATGTGAGAGCTTAATTATTTATTCATTCATTCAATCAATCCCCAGCTCCATCAGAACAAGCTAGACACATCGCATGCGTCACTACGGAAGTTTGCAATAATTGTTCCACGTGTCACTTGGGATTGACGGACGCATTAAAGGGCCATGCAGACGCATCAACAACCTTGGGATATGTGAGAGACCTTCCAAGGACGCATGGAATGGCTACTTTGGTAAGTTGACTAAAGTCTTGGCTACTTTGGTAATTTTCCCTTTCATTTTCCACGTTTGAGATCTTCGAGGCAGAACCTCGTTACCGGCATCGTCCTCCGCCATGGAATTCTTTCAACCACCGCCACTACACGCAGACAACCGTTCGAACTTTACGATTCCGATCTAAAATAGTTCGACCACGACGATGCTAGTGTTTTCAACATCCGGTGCTTTCACCGAATGGCAAATGTTGCAACTTGCAAGTCAACAAATCCAGACGAAATTCATCTAGATTCTACTCTAAGTTGATACGATTGTGGTTGTTTCTATCAAAACGATCAGTAGCGAACGGGGCGTACCTCGTATACAAGAAGAATAGATGCTTTTAAGAGTGAAACAAATAGGTACAGATTTACGTGTATCACAACTAATTTGATCGTGAAACATGAATTCTTCTTCCACTAAAATATGAATTATATTTCGTGATAAGCTTTATTGATTGGGGAAGTCATAGCAACATGAAAGCAACTCAATTTCATCTCGCGCAACGATCTTGAAGATCCTTTTGCTAGTTGGTCTTTGTGTGTTGAGAGGTTTTTCTGGGCATAGTAAATATGATTTTAGCATTTCTAAATACTTATGTTGATATTGATAATTTGGCGATTTTAGCGTTTCTAGATACTTTCTCTTTAAGTTAAACATGAAGTCGATAATCAAGCACATCCGGTGATCCGCAAATGGGCTGCACTTATGTTTTATTTAATTAGTAGTTTAATGGGCCAGACTGATATTTATGTTTTATTTGTTTTCGAATTGGGCCGTAGGCTAGCAATTCATTGGTCAAACATTGTCTAGAGTCCATTACGTATGGTTAGTTTGGGCTTGTTATGGATGGACGTGTGTTAAGGGATATAACAGTAGAAACAGTTATTAAGGAAATCGACATATCCCTTCATCAATCAACATAACCCTTCAACACACCTCTTCATCAAGTATATAAAGGTTTCAAGTTTCTTGTAATCGAACACTTATTCCATTCAAGTTAATCAAGTTCAGTTTCATTATTTGGTTAGTATATCTTTCGGTTACTTTGATTTCGTGTTCATAATGAAGTGGTGTGAAGTTTGTAGTGATTATAAGTATATGTGTGATTATCTTTCTTCTCGGTCTGATTGGTCCTGGGAACCCGTTAACTATGATACCAACATTGGTATCAGAGCCAAAGGTTCTGTAAAGATCGAGAATGAAGATGATGGTTCTGGAAACCGTCTGAGGGTGGATAAAGGCAAATCCGTCGGTGCCAATTTCCGTGATACCGGGAAGAACGTTGGAAAGAGCGACCAGGGCAGTGGAAAAGGTAAACAATACGTGTAGGGGAAGCCATCCAGTCGTTCATGTAAATCGTCGGTCAAAAACTTTCCCAAGAAGATGGTTCCAAGAGGTTTTCTAAAGAAGTCAAATCTGAAAGGAAGTGTATCGGTCGGTAGACCGAGAAGGCAGGGATTCACTGCTTTGCATGTAAGCAATATGGGCATATCGCTTCTATATGTCCAAGTAAGTATATCAACCTAAGTCCATTACCGGTAGAAAGTAATTATTTGGTTAGTGATACTTGCGGAGGGCATTGGGATTCCATATGGGTGGTAGATCTGAGTTTCAAAACCCATATGACGGGTAATAGGAGTGTGTTCAAATGTTTCAAAAGACACTTTGGTGTGACAACAAACGAGAAACGAAAGGAGTTTTCGTTTTTGTTTGTTCATGGAATAGGAGAAGTTAAGGTTCCCGTTGATGGAAAGAACAAGACAATATGGTGTGTTAGTTATGTTCCAAGTCTAGAAAGTAACATGTTGAGTTTGGAGCAATTACTCTATCAAGGGATTGAAACTGTCACCATGGGTGACTCGTGTTCTACAGACAATGTTTGGAATTCGAGCAAAAGGTGTTGATATTTTTTAGAAGAAGTAGGAAGTAGAACTAGAAGAAGAATATCTAGATAAGTTCTACGAGGGTCTAGATGTTGAAAATGGGCAACGTAAATGGAAAGAAAAACTTCAAGAATATGTTGAGGGATATTATGAAAAGGAGTTCGAGAAAGAAAGGAAAAAGTACGGGGAAGGTACTTCGGGTACCAAGAAGAAGGAAGTTGTTTATTCCAAGAAAGCAAAAGTTGGTTTTATGATATATGATGAAGGCTTAAAAGATAACCCGTTCGAGTCTCGAGAAGGGTTACGTAAAAGAGCGGTGGTTCTTTCCCAAGACGAAGCGGATGTTATTGAAAACGACAATACGGTTATCAAGGGAATCGACATATCCCTTCATCAATCGACATAACCCTTCAATACACCTCTTCATCAAGTATTTAAAGGTTTCAAGTTTCTTGTAAGCGAACACTTATTCCATTCAAGTTTATCAAGTTCAGTTTCATTATTCGGTTCGTATATCTTTCGGTTACTTTGATTTCGTGTTCATAATGAAGTGGTGTGAAGTCTGTAGTGATTATAAGTATATATGTGATCATCTTTCTTCTCGGTCCGATTGGTCCTGGGAACCGTTAACTATGATACCAACAAAACAAGCTAAGCTAAGCTAGCTGTGGTTCGACTTTTACCACCCCTACCATAGAATGATGTTGGATCTCAAATCATGTTTGGTTGGGTAGAGTCAACTTGCTGAAGATTTCTACAAAAATCAAGGGAAAAATGGAGTTTGATTTATCTGGAGGGATCCCAGAATCATGGCCAAAGTTGGTGGAAGCTCTAAACTTGGATGCTTATGAGGTCAACAGAAGCTTTCCTCTATAATTAATATTGTTTCCGTGCATAATTGGGTATGCACAACAAATTTTGGATGGAAGAATAAAGAAAACACCTTTTTTTGGTTTTTTTTTGTTAAATAACCAAACATTATGAATCTTTGTAATCTGTCTGTCAAGTTATGGAATTTTAGAATATTCGTTGTCTGTTGTTTCTATCTTTGTTCAGTATTAATGAAACTGTTAGTGAACGATGGGTTGAACTAAAATTAAAGGACTAGATATATTACAATTTCATTTTTTAACACCTTTTACGCAATCATCAACCGATATTAACTTTCGCTTGGTCTTATGCATTAGATTTCTTGTATTGAGATATACAACATAATAAAGAACAGAATGCAAGAACTTGGGTTACAATAGCCATAACGGGTGCAGGAGATTGGCTGATTGGGGGTGATCGTGAAGTTATATATACAACCGACCATGTAGCATGATGGACTTGAGCGTTACAGACTATCCCCTTAAGAACTGTGTAAGGAATTTGAAAAGAGGAATGCTAATGCAGTGTTTGCTTTCCAGCTTAGGAAACCGGTACAAAATGGTCATGCTTTGTTGATGACGGACACAATGCATAGGCTTCTTGGAATGGGTTACAAGACCCCGCTTCTTTTGCTTCATCCGCTTGGGGGATTCACAAAGGCATATGATGTTCCACTTAGTTGGCGAAAGAAGCAACATCAGAAGGTTAGCAAATTATTATTGTTTATTGATTATGTTTTATCAAATCGCTTAAGCTAAAAGGTTAACTAAAAAAGGAACCGGGTCAAATGTCTACTTAACTGTGTTCAAAACTTCAAATTGGAGGTGTAAAACAGCAGGTCTGGTTGCTTGAATACTTCATGCTGCTTATATATATTATGGTTTTTATCAATGATATTCCACCAAAAAGATTCTTTTCCATTGATTAAAAACTTGAATCCAAGTTTATCTGAAATTGATTTATCATGCATTATAGTCACAATACTTATGTGTGGCATCTTTTACCAGGTACCAAGTTTGCTAACCTAAATGCAATTTAGTATCTATAAAATTATAATATACATAGTCTACTGTCTACATACATAGTCTTGCCCTACTTTGACCAAGTATCTTGACTAAGACCTATTTAATGATTGACCTTGGTTTTATTAGAGGAGTTTAGGTCCAACAAGAACATCATATGTATTCTTTAGCCAGAAACTTTGTTTTTTCAGCCTTTCATTTCTGAGTTTTAGTAGACCAACATATATTGCATACACAATCAAGTATAACCATTTAAGAGTGATACATACACAACCAAAAATAAGTTACTTTTTGGATGAAATGCAAATTTAGTAACTTGAGCAGACTGTATACACAACCAAAATTAAGTTACTTTTTGGATAAAATGCAACTTTAGTAACTTGAGCAGACTACATACACAACCAAAATTAAGTTATATTTTGGATGAAATGCAACATAGGAGTTTGTGTCTAGGATAAAAGTTTTTTTTAAGCATCTTACTGGTGCTGTTGCTGTGCCTGCTTTTGATTCGAGCTTTTTTTTAATAAAGTTCGAGTTCGGCTCATAGATATATTTTCAAGCTCGAGCTCAGGCTTGGCTCGTTTATCATTTGTTGATTAATTTATATTAATTATGATTATTTTTTGTATATAATCTAGTTATATTTTCATAATTTTATAAATACTAATTATTATTTTTTAAATATATATATATATATATATATATATATTCAATATATAAATAAATAGTTATATAGATAGTAAACTAGCTTGTTTATAGACTCGAACTCGAGCTCGTTTAAGATCGGCTCATTCCAAGCTTTCTTTCGAGTTGAGCTCGGCTCGTTTGCACCACTATTTGTACTTTTTTATGCAGTGTTGTGTTTTTTTTTATTATAGTTCAAACCATTTGGTTAGCATGAAACCTATTTGTGTGGAGTCTAGGGAGGCTTTATATGAACATGTTTAATGAGTGTTTGCATTGTATAACCATACATGTTAAAACATGTTAATATATGATAAACTTAAACAACTTAAATGAAACTTCACATTAATCAAGTAGGTTTGATTCGACTTTTTTTGACCAAATTATATATTAAATATCGGATTAAAAATCAAAATATTAAAATAAAGTTATTTGTGAAGTCTATGCGGGGTATAATAAATAAACTCAACAAGTTAAATGTGCATTTGCATTGATCAACTAAACACGATTCGACTTTATTTGACCAAACATGTTAAAATAAGTTTTATACGATAAACTTAAATAAGGGTTTGCATTATTCAAAACTAAGTTCAATTCAACTTTAGTTGACCAAGCTATATATGGAATTTCGAATTAGAGTTCAAAATATTAAAATAAAGTTTTGTGTGTAACCTATGCAAGCTCAAAATATTAAAATAAATAAATTTAACATGTTAAATGCTCGTTTGCTTTGCATCAACTAAACTCGATTCAACTTTATTTGATCAAACATGTTAAAATAAGTTTATATACGATAAACTTTAAGAACTTAAATGAAACTTTAACATGTTAAATGAAACATCAACACCCCTTAGAAATGTGTAATAAGACCAAAACTATCCTTCCAATATGCATACTATATAGTATAGATATATATAAGCTGGTCATGTTTGATGCATTTTAATACGATTATCGGCTTACCACTGATGCACTAATGTCGTCTTCTTTAGTCAACTGAACGTCTCCGTCAAAATCACATCCTTCACGCTACCTGAACTTACGGATGTTCCCTTGGTCCAATGATTCATTCGCCCTAATGCCACAACCAATGCTCATCTAGCATTCGTTTTCCCATCTGTCGTTACTTATCTCGAATTCGTTTTTGCTCATCTTGTGAACTATGGTGGTGAACTAGGTTGAGGGGATGAAGATGATGGAAGTGATTCCAATTGCAGATGATGGTTATAGTGTTAGAGTTAACGAGATGATGGTACCTTTTTGTTAAACGAATAGGTTCTTCTATACATACGTATGTATGTGTAATTTCTTTGAATTTAGTTGCTTTTGTAATTTTATAGAAGTCTACATATATATCATGTTATCGGTTGATAGAACACATATATGTATATTGTTGTTTTCATTATATGATTATGTGTGTGTGTATATATATATATATATATATATATTGAGGCTTCTGCACGATAAAATATTTAGTAGATTACCATTATGCGTGCCATTTTGTTTACTTTTTAAATGTTAAGATAAAAAAAAATCTCAATAAACTACTGTTTCTCTAAAATCTCTACTATATATATATATATATAGGGTTCTTGTCACACCCAAACCGATGATGGAAACATCGAGGCGGGACGAAATAGATTGCTCGAGACATCATAACACTAATGTGACAATATTTAATTCAAAACCGATTTCATTTCATAGATAATAATTGTCAAGTACAATACAAGGAATCAAAATACAACAATTTGAAATTTAAAATACAACAAAATTTGACAACACTACAATAGCGAATCTAGTATTTCTAAATGCGTTTCTAAGGCGTCCCTACTAGATTTCATCAATATCAACATCATTAACCTGCAACATGTTTAAAGTATAGTTCAACACAAAAGCATTGGCGAGTACACAAGTTTAATATAGCATAAGTATGTAAAAAGGTTTAAACGAATTAACATGGCAAAATAGCTAACTAGATTAATGTATCAAGGCATGCAATTTAACAAGTCAACTATCTGATTACCGCATGAATTAAAGACTTAACATGACCACAAGACTACGGGCGGTGCGTTACTCCTATACATGTTAAGGGGAGGCTCGTATGAAGTTAATGACAGGTGAATCACATAAGAATGTTCCAAGAATACACATCAAGTATCACGTATTTTAAGCATGCATGAATGGATTGTTTGTGTTTGCATAAAGTATAAGTGTGAATGTGTAATTTGATAAGTTAAACATATTGCACCCTAAAGTGTAAAGCGTAAAAGGGCGTTCGAGGCTCGTATGAAGTTAATGACAGGTGAATCACATAAGAATGTTCCAAGAATACACATCAAGTATCACGTATTTTAAGCATGCATGAATGGATTGTTTGTGTTTGCATAAAGTATAAGTGTGAATGTGTAATTTGATAAGTTAAACATATTGCACCCTAAAGTGTAAAGCGTAAAAGGGCGTTCGAGTGTACTCACGATTTTGCAAATTTTTTATAAAAAAAATCCGGATATTAACCGGGTTAGACACACAGTCCAGTGGTGGACTGTGTGCAATTGTAGTATACAAGGTCGGGGTTCGATCCATGCTTACAACCGGTTTTCTTATAATAAAACTCAAATTTTTAAAATTAATCAGAAGGTGTTCCGGTAGTGTTTAAGTTTAACGAAAATCATGATATGAATAGGATAGACACCTAGCCCGGTTGGTTGGGCTGGGTGCAAGACAACGGATGGGTCTCGGGTTCGAATCATGCGCTGATAACCGCTTCAATTGGTTTAAAACCTTTTTAATTAAAATGATTTTCTGAAATGATTGAGTAAGTATATAAGAGTAATAAAAATCAGAGTACTTTCGGGTTAGACACGTAGCTCAGTTGGTAGAGCTGCGTGCACGTAAGCAAGAGGTCTCGAGTTCGAATCCCGTATCGCGCTGCCAAAAACTTTGAGTGAACCGGTCAGGCTTGTCAGAAGCCTGACAATATTTTTTATTATTATTTTATTTATTTCAGTATTTATTTATTATCTTAACTTAAACTATGCATCCTTTCTAATAAAAAAAAATTATTTAAAAACACATGATAATAAATTTCAAGAAATATAAAACCACCAAATATAATCTTAAAAATTTAGCAAAAAGATTAAATAAAAATATTAGATTGTTATATTTATCGAATTATCGTACTATTATCTTTTAGGTTAGTAGTTCGTCGGTTAAATCGTGCGCCCTCTTTACCACTCAAGAACACGCACCCAAGGTGAGTGAATCTCTACCAATTCCCCGTTTTAATCATGTTTTGGGGTGTATCATGTGTCGTACTATTCTTTTATTTTATTTAAACACTTGTGCATACATCATATCCGTGATCAAATGTGTATTGATTGTTGTGTGAATTATATGTAGATTAAATTTATCATTTCACTGCACGCATTTCATTAGGCCCATCAGTTCCCCGTGGGATACGAGTTGAGCATCAGGAGCCTCATTAGATCGGCTCCGTTTGATTGAGCCTTGATCTCAAATACATCATCATTCATGTCATATACTCATCCAAAGTGGTTTGTGATTGTTTACATATATATGTTTGTTCACATGTGATTAATGCACGAATTTTCTTGAATAAATAAAACAAGAAATAGTTAAAATGTTTTATCAAGGTTCACTCGCCAACTTTTGTTGACCCAAAATCTCCCCTGTTTTACACATGATACAGGTGATCCAGTCGAGACAGGAAACACTTAGGATGGCCTAGAAGAATAAACAAGTTAATGCTTTGGAATAAATATATAGTTTCGTTTTCCTTTGTAATTGTATGAATTTTGTTTTTGGATATTTAAGTTTGTAATTTGAATTTAATAAATATGAAACTTCTTAGTAAATATCATGAGCTTTGGTGATAACCCAATTATGCCCCGACTTTATTTCCGCTGCGGGTCGGGGTGTGACAACATTTCTGCTTCCAGCTGTTGTTCACAAATCCTATGGATTCAACAACAGATGAGGGACTATGAATTGCAATTTCTTGATACGCCTTTATGTGTAGACAATAAGGCAGCAATCGACATCACTAAAAATCCTGTTCATTACTCTTGAACTAAACAAATAGAAATTCGTTATCACTTCATTCGTGACTGCTACGAAAAGAAGTTGGTACGAATAGAGAAAATCCACACCGATGAACAAAAAGCTGATTTTTATACCAAAGCTTTTCCTTTAACAAGATTTAAATATCTAATGAGGCTTAACGGTATTAAAAATTTGTTGACAGGTGCGGAGGCAGAGGTTGAATATGGATCAGACGACGAGTTCACGTGATCCACATTGGTTTGTATATCTTTTAGATTAGTATTTCTTAAAAACTAAAATACAAAATATGTTTTTGATTTTAGGGGGGAAAATTTTTCAGAAAATCCAAAACATGTTAAATGCAAAAAGTACAAAAACATTGAAAAAAGCAAAAAAAGTTTTGTGACAAAAAGGAAATAATAGTACATCAGTGGACTATCACAGTATGCTAATGATTTGTAAAGTTTAAAAAGTTTAAACAAGTCTTACTGTGGATGTGTCGATAGGCTTTACACATTCAGTAAATTGTTTCCGGGATATAAACTAAATTTTACAACTGCATAAACTTGTGGATTAATATTTCTCGGATATATGGACTTAGTACTCCGAAATTTCGTTTGAGAGATTGCCTGATTCTGAGATACGAGGTCTTTATAGATGATTGATATCTGGGGTATTATACAAGTTCTTCTGATTTTGCGAAAACAATAGCCTAGAACTTCAATAATACTTTTGCTAAAAACCCCAAAACTGCATGCAAAATAGAAAAGAATTGAAAGATCTAATCATTTGCAGTGCTTAAAAGATTCCTTAATTGGAACACACCTTAAAGTCGAGCCTTCATATCTTTGTTTGTACGGTGGTACTAACCTGAGCTCTCAAGGCCTCGCACAACCCAGATATAGATATCAATTACGCTATATTCACCTGTATGATGAAATCTAGGGAATCTTGATACGGGAGTATATTCTGAGATGAGAACCATAGTTAAGTCAAGTTTATTAATTCTACCAAACATATCTTGGAACAATTGAGTAATGTGTTGAAGTTTAAGCGGATAAATATATCGACAATCTAGGTAAATTTGTTTAAAACTTAGTGTCATGAAGAGGTCAATGGTACTAGTGATATGTCTCAAAAACTGATATGATCCTTTAACACAAACTCAACAAAAATATGTCTGTAAATATGTTTGTACATACTTACTGTTTGATATTCATTTCTTAAAATAAAAAAAATTATATTATCTTTTAGTTTCGACCACTGATGATGAAAAGCTGATTTTCAAAGTCTAGAGTTGCTGAACAAAATCTAACAACTTCTGAAAATTGATCTGAAAAGTTTAAAATTTCATTAATTTGAAACTTAGATTTGAATAAATGTATCAGTTTAGAATCAAAATGTTTAATCAAGATAATTCAGTTGAACTTGATACATGAATCAGATATTCAAGGTCATTAATTTGGACTTGATTAACTGAGATGGTTTAAAACTGATAAGAAGATTAAAATTTGATATGTTTGTGCTATGAAATTTTAAAGTTTGAATCTGAAATGTTTATTTGAATGTTTGAGGAACTTTGAAACAGGAAGTAGATTTTAAGGGGGAGCTTGATAAAACGTTGATTGAAGATACCAGAAAGCTCAAAGTAAGGGGGAGCATAGCTCAAAGTAAGTGGGAGCATGGTGATTAAAGTTTTATCAAGACAAGCTCAAGAAAAGAGAAAAAGATTGTAGAAGTCATGAAGATCATGGAAGTTAAAGTTATTCAGAATAAAGATCAAGAATATTAAAGACTCAGGAATTTAATTGAAGAATGATGACTACGGCAACATCCAAGGGGAGTCTGTTGATGCATATGTCTGTTGCCTACGTCATCGTATAAAGTCGAGTATGTGTTTCGGAGCGAAACGTTAAGTTTATGTGTGATATGAGACAAGTTCGCCCGAACTTGTAGAGCACATGAACAAGTTCGCCCGAACTTGGTCATGGCCTATTTCAAGCGAACTTGTCATAGTATATATAGGTGTCTTTGGTTTTCATTTGTTAGAATCAGAGATTTTGTGTACTGGACGGTGAAGCGCTGTCCAAGTGTTTCAGGATTTGTAACGTTTACTGATCAATGAAACAGTGATTAAACATTAACAAACTTGTATCCATTGTCGCCTATGCAAACGAATTCCGCACGTTTACCTTAGGTTTGTCAAATTAGGACCAGAACGATCCGTACAACAGACCTACATCAATTTTACTGCTAAGAATGAATATCGATAAGTCAATGAATTCATTCATGGTTATGCTATTTGGTATGGTTTAATGGAACTCGTCGCAATGCGCGCCCCCGCCGCAATTGTGGCGGGGTACTCATCTAGTTATGGCATAATTAGGAAAACATAGCAAAAAGAAAAAGACATCATTTTCGATAATTTTGTTTTTTCTAATAAACATATAAGAAAAATATAGATTGTATTTTATAAAGAATATTATGTCATAATTAGTGAAAATAAAGCAAATAGAAATAGATATCATTTATGATATTTTTGTCTTTTCTAAATTACGTAATACTTTTGGTGTTTTTATTTGAAACTTAAGATATTTTTTCTCAATTTTGAATACAAAAAGTATATAAAAAAGAATAAAGGTGAGAGATATTATTAAACATATTAATGATGATGTGATGTGATGTGATCTGTTTTAGACGTAAGAGAGAGGTGATATGACATTGAGAAAAAAAGACTAAAATACCCTTTTGAATTAAATTGATTATAGATGATGTGTTAAAATTCTATTGGATGGGAGGAGTTCTCATGGTTCTCGCAACTGGTAGTGGTTCCTGTTTGAATCGAATCCTTATTAAACTAATTTGTTTATATTTTTTTTCTTCATTTTTTAACATTTACGTACATGCAGGTTATGTGTAAGAACACATAATTTAAACAAATGTGAGTTGTATAAATAATTGAATTTTGTTTAAAATATATTTTATAGATTGTTAGAAGAGATAAATAAACATTGATGTTTAACTGCTTTCTCGTATTTTTTTAATATTTAAAATTAAAGAATGAATAATTTATTTTACTTTGTTTATGTTCGTAAATGTTCTGTAACGTGTTTGTTTGTATTTGTTTATATTTGTTTGTTTATATTTTATACTTGATTTGGGTTTTTAACAACTATAGTTTATCTAATATAGTAGTACATCAAAATTACCACTAAGATATTATTTAATAAATAATAAACTATTTAGTTATATTTATCAAGATTATGTCAAATATGTTTAGATAATTGGGTTAGTATATCTTGGGCAGGCCTATGTCATGTTTGTGATATCTGGATATATAAAACGGAGAAGATTTTTTACACTAAACATTACACTTCACCGAGATAGCCCATCATTTATTACAAAGGTTATACTTCAATTATACCTACTAATATCACACTCCGGCCTAGCATATGTTAAGTCATTCGTAATGGTTAATGTCACTTAATGGGTATTTCCCGCATCAACATCATAATACCCCTTAAAAATTTTGTAATGGTTAACGCCTTTCAATACTCTCATTCCATAGTTACTTTCCAATTTTGTTTTCCTTACTGGACATTATACTAGAAATGCTGCTTCATCTTCATACCACTGTAAAGCCTCCGTAATGCTGTTAAGGACAATATCAAGTCACTTCACATGATCATTACTCATGTTATCCATATACACACAATCGGCATACACATATATGTCATGTTGCTATCATTCCATTACAGAGTTTTTTTTGTTATTTATTTATTTTAATTTTTTTGGAAAAAAATTAAAGAGTTAGTCACGTAGATATTTATTATTATCTCTCTAAGTAATTAACTAATAGCATATAACATTTCACGAATTTCCTTTATTTTATAAGTATATATATAATTCTGTTTTTTTTGAACTATTTACACAATATTTACGTATGATTTTGTTGAATTGAAAAATTAAAAGGCATGACATACACTGTATGGGTGAAAAAGACAAAAGTTGCTCGACTCGTGACTATTATATCTATATATTAAACGTTGTTTTCATCGTGCAACTCGTGATCATATGGGACATTGCATAAGTAGCAAGAAAAAATGTACATCCAATGTCTTATTTTGTATTCTACTATTCTTTCACCAAGAAAAAACTTGTGATACAGTTAACTTAGCAACATTTTTGTTATCCATCTAAATTTATTATACAAATAATTTTATAACATTTGTTATCCATCTAAATTTATATACAAATAATTTTGTAACATTTTTGTTATCCATCTAAACTTGTGATACATGCAATTAATTTTGTTTCAATCAATTCTAAATAGACGGACGTGAAATTGGCAACCAATTGTAAGTATAGAACTAAGAGAACCGCACATAAGTTACACTACTAAACTATGAAATATAAAATGGAAATATAACCCCCCACACACACACTCTTTCTCTCTTTCACTTTATTTTACAAGCATTACGTATATAGTGCTTATGCGATTCTCCTGCAAAAGTTTTAAATGTTCCTAGAAACAATATAATGCATGAGTTTATTTAGATATTTTTGCAAGCACTACAATATACTTAACACGGTGTAATTACAAGTAAATGAGTGATCATATTTATACATTGAAATCTAACAGTTTTACAATATACTTAAGACGATTTATTTACAAGTAAATAGAGAATGAAGAATGGAATAAAATAACACTAATATGAACAATATCCTACTCAAAACTACTAAGGATTCAAAGAATTTGTCTCCTTAGAAATCTAATCACCATCATCGCGACCACCAACATCTTTAATCGCTTGATACCATGACCACGGTTCACACCCTTTATATAGGTTTTTGGTAATTGCGTCACAAAATCATCACAACCCTCTTTGTTTGTTTCATCAAAAACATTTGTCAATTGATTTTTGTGTTGTGCAGATACACACAACTCATCTACAGTGTCTGTTGCCATCACCATAAAGAGATCTTCATATCTTCGATCATCTTCATGTTCTTCATCATCATCAGCGTATAAATGGGGAGGAGGTGGGCCCATCTCCATACCTTCCCATTCCTCAAAATCCATACCCCACTCGTGGTAGTCTACACCTGCCATTGCCAAAGCTTCAATTGAAATCGACATAACAATAACTGCACCTTGTTTCGGCTGTAACATAGAGGTTTTGAACTTAATTATGCATGCTTGTGTCTGTTTATATGTGTATATATAGTTGCCTTAGATATATGGAAATTTCAAATGTGGAATACATACACTTTCTAGAGTTGAAAGGTAGACTTGCTCGTGATCATCTTATTGACCACTTGACACATATGTATTTATTCAGATTTTATATTCTTTGACCGAAGAGATTGCTTGAATGTAACTTTATGACGTACATATAAAGTTTATGACGTTAACTATAATGTGAATACGCGATATAACCGTTACATCTAACTTGGTATGAAATGAATGAGATCGTTGAAAGTCTAATGTTTCCAATTGAATCTTTGATTTTGGTCACGGGAATAATATTTTGTGTACGGAAACAAAGACCAACAAGATAGTATGAGTAATGGTCTATCCTTAATTCTTTCTAATTTACCGTGAAGCATTTAAAAAATAAATAAACTAACAAAATTTTACCATTCATAGCATGAAACTATTCAAGGAATCATTTAAAATTCATGATTCAAAGAGTAGTAAATTATTTTTTGAGTCCCTCTATTTTATTGGTTTTAACCATTTAAGTTTAAAATCAAAATGTTTAACGTTTCAAGTCCCTAACCGCTCATTTTATAATGTTTTGAGTCTCTGTGTTTTAGTTGTTTTAACCACTTGAGTTCAAAATCAAAACTACAAGTGTTAAAAAATTATACTCAAAACGTTATAAAATAAGCGATTAAAAATCGAGGCATTAAACCGTTTTTTTACATTCAAGTGGTTAAAACCACTAAAATACAGAGACTTCAAAAGTAATTTACTCTACTTCAAAAATTAAAATTCTAGCATTCAATAAATCTTTCAAAATTCAAGCATCCATATCAAATAAACTGAACAAACCACCGTCGATCAAAGTTTGTCTCTAACTGAAATAGTGTCAGACGCCAGAGGGGAGGGTTCAAGTCTGGGCGCCAATTAGAATTCAACAACTGGGTTTGTTTTCCGTTTTTTATTAAGGTTTAATTTTTAAAACTTAAACACGGCCTTAAGCCTTAAAAGTTAACGTACGTTAGAAATTAGGCCCAACTAATGTTTTATATTAATTATATAAATGTTTAACTGAGATTAGTTATTTATATTAAACTTATATTTCAAAATTTATAAATTTCTTTGGTTTTTCTTAGGGTCAGGGTCGGTTTTGAAATTTTATGGACGTCGATCAGAGTATATAACTCTAATCTTTTTAAGGAGGGCCGCTTACCCCATGGGCTCGTGCTTCAAATGATGAATATATTATTCATTAAGTTCCTTGATCTTCAAATCTTTCTTTCATCGAATCTTAATTCTTGATGTATCTTAAGATAACTAGTTATTACTAACTATAATTGTATAAGTGAGAAGCTCATAGAGATAAAAAGAATAGATGCAAATGAAAGCCCCCTGGTTTTTGCTCAACTCTTTGAATAACCGTGCTTACCCATTCTTTATGTTTGCACACCTTTTTTATGTCGGGACTTTTGTAGCATCTTGATGGTATTGTACCACATGTTTAGAAATTGTGCTTCATGGTGTTATACCTCGTAGCATCGCATCTCGATGACCTCTTCCAACATTTAGGTTTATCCATTCGGATGATGTTAATTACAATCTATTTGATACCGATTCGTGTTAGTTACTTTGTATTTGTTGTTGATTGATGATGGTGAACGTACGTTCATTTCTCTTTTGTGATCTTCATCAACATCTCTAAAACATATAAGGTTTAGAGAACCTACACCAGTTCTCTAACTATTAAGATTCACTATTCATCTCTAAATATAATTTTATGAGTATATAAAACCGAGAAAAAACAATAAAATAAATGTAAGTGAGTAAGATAGAAATAGAGAAAATGCTACGAGATGTTTTTAAAATATAAACAAATTTTAGAGAAAAAAATATGAATACTAGTTAAATCATAGTGATAGAGATAAAGAATCTACTATGAATGCTTATAACATTTTGACACCTTAGATGAATCCTTTTTCGTTCGGTTCTTTTCACAAGAGACGTTGTAGACCATAAGAAATTTCGTAACATTTTATTCATCATTTCTAATTAGACGGGTGCTCAATAAATAACAAATTTTAATATAGGACTGCATAAACAATTGTACTTTCTCTCTTCTGCTTTATCAAATAAGTACGACGTACAAGTTTGTTATGCGGTTCTCATAGTTCTTTGTTTAAAATTAGACATAACTTATATATATGTTCCAAGAAACAACATGAGTTTCGTGATAAGCATTACAATATGCTTAAGACAATTTAATTGCAAGTAAATCAATACCGTATTAATTAAAACCAATAAATTTTACAATTAACTTAAGACGATTTAGTTACAAGTAGATAAAAGAACTAAGAATGAATATAATTGCACTGTATATGAACATCCTACTAAAAATTACTAATGATTCAAAGAATGTGTTGCCTCCTTAGAAATCTAATCACCATCATCGCGACCACCAACATCTTTAATCGCTTGATACCATGACTGAGGTGCATAATCTTTCTGTAAGTTTTTGGTGATTGCATCATAAAATGATCATCCAAAACATCTGTCAATTGGTTTTGGGATTCTGTAGATCCACACAAGTCATCTGTAGTGTTTGTTGCCATCATAGTGACTTCTTCATCATGTTCATCTTCGTGTTCTTCGTATTCTTCATATTCATCAGCATATAAATGGGGAGGAGGTGGGCTCATCTCCATACGCTCCCATTCCTCGAAATCCATACCCCACTCTTCATGGTCTACACCCGCCATTGCCTAAGCTTCAATTGAAATCCACATTATATCTAATAGAATAACTACACTTGTTTAATATGGTGTTTGTGAACATATGCTTGTGTATATATAGAGTTGGCTTCCAGCAAATGTGGAAATTTCAAATGTGGCATGCACTCACCTTTTGGAGTTGAAAGGTTAACTTGCTCGTGACCATGTTATTGACCATTGACACACACATGTTTATATATTAATATTTTTATATATAACACCATGCTACATGCTACATAATATATATTATATATAAAATATTTATAAAACCGTAAATGTATAACAAATGTAAATGTGAAACCTATGATGAAGCTTGAAAAACCACTCCTGAACGGCGGTACTAAACTCAAACTCTCATAAATTTAATGAGTCAAACTCGAACCTAGTCAAGTTTAAACTCGACTCAACTCATTTACCCGATCTACGATATGATATGAGTTTAATTCTGACGCTGTTATTTAATTGTTGCATGCGCAAGTAGAAATTAACTAATGTGCATGCACATTCAACAACTAACTTGGTATGAAACGAATGAGGTTGAAAGTCCAATTAAATCTTTGATTTTGGTCACGGGAAATATATCAGTGTAAGGATAAGAAAAGACGCAACACATCATTTAGTTTTAAAAAGTCTCAAAGTTTGAGCTCAGCTCATTTGGAGTTTTGTTTCTAGAAGTTCAAGCTCAGCCAGGCTAAATTCATTTACTATTTATTAACTATTGAACTAATTTATTTATATAACTGTCCATGGCTTTATAGCCTGGTGGTATCTTGATAGTGAGATAAGACTTTGAAACCAATAGGTACTGGGTTCGATTCCACAAGGGGAGTTTTCCTATATTTATTGGGTTTACTCATTAATTGGTGTGTAGGCATTATGCCTAAGTGGAGATGGATATGATCGGGTGGTTCTGCTGGTGGCACAATGATACTCCAGTGGTCCGTCAGTGATCTAAATTTGCCGTTCAAAACAATTTATTTATATAACTTTTCTACTTTTTTTACATAATTATAATTATAATAAAATATGTAATCTATTTAATAAGTTTTATTATTATTTTATATGTAATAATAATGGTTAGATAATTAGTAATTTAACATATCAAATAAAATATTATATATACAAAAAGCTAATTTAGGTTCACGAACAGCTCGAGCTCAATATGTAAAGCTTGGCTTTGAGCTCGTTTATTAAAATGAGCCTCAATAAAATGTCGAGCCCGTTTAAGTTGGCCCGATTTGAGTTTTTAACGTACCCATCTCGAGTAGCTTGAGCATCTCGGCTTGTTTACACCCTTAATAGTAATTTATGATAGGACATGTTAAGAAGACATGACTCGTCACTATATGTGTTAAACAGGTTAGTGTTTGGAGTAAACGGGTTGGCACACTAATAACACGATTAAAAACGTGTTTAAATGTTTTCAATTGTTTATGACAATCGTAATATGTTGAATTTGTCAAATAGGTTAACGAACCATGTTTATGACTCGCTTAATACATACGTTTACATACATCCTCGTAAGAAGAAGATGAAGTGTGCGCATCATTTTTTTTTCTTTCTTTGTCTTAATATTTCATGCCACAATTAGGCTACACAACCCATTATATTATAGTCTAGTGGCATCTTAAGGGTGATATAAAGCTTAGAGAACCATTAGGTTCTCGGTTCGATTCCCACAAGAGGATTTTTATATGATTTATTGGGGTTATAGCCTAGTGGAGATAGATATAATTGGGTGGTTCTGTTGGTGACATGATGCTACTCTAATGATCCGTTAATCATCCAAATTTATCGTAAAAGAAAACAATTAGGCTGCACAAAGTGCACTCCTCACACCTCTCGGGATCTAGAGGTATCTCATGGGAACATCGTCCCATGTCCTTCATGGCCACAAACTGAACTTACAGCGAGGGAAAAGATTTGATTTTTTTTTTCCATTTGAACAATAATATATAATTTCACGTATTATATTAATATCATTAACTTTATTTATTATTAATTTTTATGATAAATTGGATTCCTACTTATTTCCTACTGATGATTAAAATAAAAGGAATTCCGTCGGAAATTGCGGACACTTTTCCTACGCATACCGATTCCTACGAATTTCCAACTAAAGTTTTAAAGTGAAAACGAATTCCGTCGGAAAGTTCCGACACTTTTCCAACGCAAACCAATTTGTTTTTTTTTTGTCACAAAACTAGACCCTTTCTTGCTCGTCGGAATTTCGTAAAAAATATGTCGGAATTTTTGTTCGTAGGAAATGCGTAGCAAATTTTCGTAGGAATAATAACAGTTTTCTAGTAGTGAAATCATCATCTCCAACTTTATTTTTCTTTGCACGTTGATCACCCCTTCAAGTGCATATCTTTTAGTTTCTTAACATTCACTAGTAGTAGGACCCGTGTAAAACACGGGCAATATTAGTAACATTTTGTTATATTAATTAGTACGTAATTATCGGTTCATTTAGATTGTCGGGATTTGATATCATTAAACGATGGATGATTATACATTTTTTAAGGTTTAATTAAAAATGAATTATAAACAAAGGGAAGCGACATGCTAAACCAATAACATGTTCTTGCTTTTTAACACGTTACTTGTACCAATGAATACTGACATGTTGAACATATGTACTGACAGTAGACACAAAATGAGATGGTACCAAAACTTTTATGAACAATAAACACACATGGGATATATATCTGCACATAAATTGAGGGATCAATCCTTTTTTGTGTTTCTCCACAACTTCAGTAACATGATTCGCTCTTACAGCCGCCCCTCAACTCTGGCACAACTGAAGGCCAGAGGGGTTACCTTTTAAAGGCTTGAAAATTAGTATTTAACTCTCTTAAAAAAATACATTAGTTTGTAATATTTATCCCAAAAGAACCATCCAAAAGCATTAGTTCTAACAAAAACCTACCAGAAGTACTAAAATTCCCAATTCTAAGCAGGAACACAACTTTAGTTTTCTTAATTGCCGCATCATCCATCAGCCAGTTCCCTGAACCTTCCAACTACAATATAAAGAAGAACTAAGTCCATAAATTGCTACAATTATTAACTGACAACTTCAAATTCAACGCCTAACATACCTGAATCATAACTTCCATTGATGGTAAACAACTTGAACTAATTCTATTTCCAGCTTTGGTTCCATTAGTCAATGGATGAGGTCGAGGAGGAAAAACTGATGTGTGGCAGAAATTTGTATATATACGTAAAAATAGTGTGTAAGATATAAAATTTAACTTGTTGATGATTGAATATCACATGTGGCAGGTTTTCAAGTTACTTTTTATGTGAAATGCGTAAATTTCAAAATACTTGCTTAAAAAATAAACAGGCCAAATGGGACGAACAAGTTTGAAACTGATATGAAGTGTGTATTAATGCTTACAAGTTACAACCTATTAGATTGCTTTATCTAACAAAATACTGGATCAAGATAAACATGGCCATACTAATATGTTCGAATGACAATTACTGAATGCAAGTGGTCTCAGTATTTAGACTCTACTCAACCGTATGAAAGTGTCTCAATATTCAGTCTGTATTTAATGTAAAGATGCAAGTGGTCTCAATGTTTAGTGTCTTTATTAGATGACAAACTAATATAACTACTCAACAGATAGTATTAAACCTGAGTCCAAGGGCTGCACACTGGAGATTGCCAAAAGAACATCACTTAGAAGACGTAGACGCTTAGATAGGGTACCGAAACTTTCAAGCAAACTTCCATCAGAAGCCAGATCTGTATCGCTTGATGAACTTCAATCACTTAAAATCCAAGAAAATTACATGTAAAATATGATGTGCAACTATTTAATGAATTCATATTCACATTATACTTAAGAATACATTAAACTTGTCGACTGATTAAGTTTAGACACAAGAGAAGCATAACGAACCCACAAAACATGTTTAATTTCACTAACACAGAAAATGCAGTAATTAAAAATATATTATCTATTTAAATTACAAACAGGTTAACAAACCTTGTGATAATGATTTGTTCAATTCCACGAAAGAATGGGCTGCTGCAGGACAATTCCTTCCACTTTACATGGTGCGAGTTTAATCAAGCTACTACATCATTATTTAAAATTCATGTATTATTTATAAGACAGTAAACCTGAATATACGGAAAGTAAACATCTTTTAATTTGCATTTAAACGGCCTTATGTTAGTGCTTCTCATTTCCGGCTAAAAAATCTCAACCTGTTCGGATTGAGATTTTTGAGCTGCAGATGAGAAGCACTAACATAAGGCGGCTTAAATGCAAATTAAAGGATGTTTACCTCTCATATATTTAGGTTTGCTAGCTTATATATAATGCAGAAGTATTAAATAATGATGTAGTACCTTGAATCAACCTACGATATTAAACTGCTACCGAGCGATAACACAAGCTCGTTATTAGTGGGGTCTTGACCAGCACAGGTCTACCTCATATAGTAGAATCTTTCCTGCAGCATAGAGTATGTTAGGTCTTATCCAATAAAAATCAAGAAACAGATCAAAAAGAAGTTACCATAACCCACAGGTCCTTGAGCTTTGTCAGGAACTGTAAGTCTCTATATCACCACATTCTATATTACTCGCAACACACAGGTTATCATAATTAGGAATCGCCTCTTCATTTACCATATGACCCATTGTAAACACTATAAAAGGCTCATTATTAGTTTAATTGAAACATCTACAATATTTATCCTTTTAAAAATTGTACCTGCAATTTCATCACATATTGTATTCATAAGAATTCAAATATGTATTCATTTCGGGCGACTCGAACGATAAAATAAAAATACTATATATTTACGACTCGTTACGGACTCGACGCTCGTTACGGACGAGTAGAACGATAAAATAAAAATATTATATAAGATGAAACTTTATTTACATTAAAAAAGCATTAACTGTTCTAAGTAGAATACACTCCCAGAAAGGTGTCACTATAAGATGAAACTGAAAATAGTTTGATCTTACCTCTTCGCTGGAACCAGTTCTCGTGAGAAAAGGTGTCCCAATGCTTCTTCTTTGTATAATCTTGTGGTCTGCTGTTAGCAGCAAGTTTTCTGGAATACAAAATAAAGTAAATTATTACAATTTACAACTTACATGAACTTCATCATATATAACAAAAAACAACATGACTATCTCAACAGTTTACATAATGGTACCAGTTGGTGAATGATTCCAGTTAACGCTAAAAGGCACCACTTTCGAAATCAGCAACATCTATTAATAGAGACAAGGTATCAATATTAAAAGTTGACGATGAAGATTAATCTATATTTCAGAAAACTAAACCTTAAGCTTTTCTTCAAATAATAAAAGTTGGTCAGATAAAGATTCAATTCGGAAGCTATCGTCTCAGCCATTTCTTCATCGACGTCAGGATCTTTTGACAAAACTGAAACACAAACCCAAGATATTATCATACAACAAAAGAATTAAGATAGTGATTAGTGAACAAAACCTATTACTTGCTTCGAATTTCGGCAAATGTGAAATAAATGAATCTGCATCGTCCAACTGATGGAGCTTTAATAACGTTTCAGCTTAGCATGCGAATAGATTACAAACTTTTTAATAAATAAAAAAAAAAAGTCAAACCACTATTTGACCAAAGTCTGTTTGAGCAAAAGTCTGCTTTGACCAAGGTGAAACCACTGTTTGACCAAAGTCAAACCACTGTTTTAAAAAAAACATTGTTTTAACCCAACAGTGATTTCAAACATCTGTTTTCATCAGTTAATTGAAACACAAACGCAAGATATTTTGACAAAACTGAAACACAAACACAAGATCTTATCATATTAGATTATCATACAACAAAAGAATTAAGATAGTGATTAGTGAACAAAACATTTGGACTCTTCAAGTTGTTTCTCGCAATCCTTGAATCCTCTGTACGTTGCTACAACCTAGTATCTATTAGATCTGTTGAAGACTATTATAGTATCTATTTTGAGCTCGTTAAATTCAAGACCACATACCGTTCTGAAGTGTGGCAATGGCATCTCAAAAGAAGCTGAGATTTGAGTCGTATGACGAAGTTGTCTTCTCTACCCTGCTTTGTAAATCCAAAGGATAAACCCATGAAATATAATATCATGATTTATTTCTAAGTAAACATCTTCACTTTGACTTTTGAGGTCAAACATATCATGTTTCAGCTTCTAATTTGCTATGAATTTTTAAAACTAACATTGCCATATGATTTCAAAAAAAGGTGAATGTTTTCTTTAAAATCTATTTAATTAACACCAACATTGATTAAAAAATGAAATGTATTAAAAGTTATCTTTATACAGATCTTACAAAAAAGTAGATGTATTTTGTATTGTATATCTATTATATACTGTTTATTTGTTAGTGAAAAAACAATGAATATTTACCTGAATCAAACAATAGCCAGGTTAGACAAACATGTCGACATTTATTACAAAATGTGATTTTAATTATTGAAGTTTTGGTAACAAACCATGTTGTTACATTAATAGCCATGTTGTAGATCCTTCAATAAGTAGTATTTTAAAGATTGTCACTTGTTGCCTAGATATAATGTTGGCATGACTTTCTTAGATCAATACCAAATTCAGAGGTTATACATAATCCAGAAAATAGTATCAGCTTTGTAACCGTATATTACCTCTGTTTTCTTGATATAGTAACTGAAATAGTGGTTGTAAAAGAAAATAAAACCACCTAGTGATGATATGACTCTTTGTGATGAAGACTGCTCCACTCTACTTATCGACTTGTTAAACAAGATATATTAACCCTTTTTAACTGTAATCAATAATGGGATCCGCTCCAAACGAAACCGTCAATAATACAGATTTCATCATTTCTGTTGAAAGAACAATTGAAGTGGCAGTACTATCCCCAGCTAAATCATTTGTCTTTGTTGCAACCTGAAAAAAACAATGAATATTTTAAACACTAAACTGTTAACCGATTGCAGTAATTATGGTCTGGTTAGCTTCATTACTACCGCTTTATTTCTCTTCTCATAAACTCTATATGAGTTGCTGGACCTTTTAACTTAGCAATTGGCTGCAAAGTAATCAAGAAATATCATCACTAACATTGGACTAATGGACTTAAACGTTAAGCATATGTACAAAAATTGCATGTTTTAGTTTTTTTTACTTGTTTTTATCTTGATGGTCGAGGAGGGCATAGATGAACAACTTCCCTTTTCACCAGCAACCAACAGTAAGGTAGCCTATCTTATTCAAAAAGTTAGATTAATATTGAATAAAGAAAAAGCCTAGAAATCGGATACAACATAAAACTCTGAATTATTTTTGAACTATATTATTCCTAAAAACAACTTATTCAATCCAGCTTTAATAAGTTAAAATAAAATACCAATTTTAATTAGCACACTAATTTACTTGATCAAGACAACAAAGTCAAAAGGTAAGTTAAATAATAACGTAGATGCATATGACTAACCTTAATACATTCTAGACGTTCCTGTTGCATCACCTTCTTCAGCTCATCCTCTTGTTTTCGTTTTTCTAACTGCGTTTTCATTTTCAATACAAAACAACATAAGTCATAAATAAATATATATACACACAGAAAATAATCATAAATTCGATAAACTAATAAACAATGCTAATTTAACTGACCTTCACTTCTTCCGTTCTTCATTCAATCGAATTTCTTCCTCACGAATGACCAGATCTAATCAAATCATTCGAATAATAATAGATCAAATCATTCATATATCACTAACATTTAGCAGAAAATCGGATCAAATCAAGCACATAAACAAAAAAGTCAAACAGATCACATACATGGTATTCAAAGCGAAATTGTAAAACACATAAACAAATCTTTGAAGAACTATCGCCTTCGGATATTAAAGTGAAAGTTTACACAATCAACATTCTTCATAGAAGTCCCCTACACAATCCAAATGTCACAAATGTAAGTTAATTGACAATGATTACACATCTAACCTAACCAAAATTTGTGAAACTTAACTAAATTTAATTAATTATGTCCAGTGTTAAAATTAAAACACAGATCAGATTCTGTAACGGTACCGATACCAAACCGTGCCATACCGACATATTCCATCCGGTATTCGGAACTCACTTTTCCAGAAATTCAGTATCGGAATCCGGGATCTCATCCCTAGATCATAAAACTTGCAGGACTTGTCTGATGTTATGTTTACGATGCAAAACATTCGTACCTGTGAAGATCTGGAGTGTTAAATGATACAAAAATCAAGTTTACAAACTCATAAGTTTTCTCCATCAATTACTGTAAGTTTTCTCATCACTATTAACAATAACGTATTAACGTTGAAATCTATAGAAACTCAAAAGCTGAAACTTTTAGTATTGAAATGATGAGAGAATAACATAGAAATGAAAGGAGTAGATTACCGAAGTGAGAGTAGGAATCGAAGTAATAATCGGCGCTGGTTTTGTCATCGTCCACAGGCTCACACATGGAGGAATCCTCATGATTTGCTTCACTACTCATCGTTGATGTTTGAGCGTCTGGATTGTGGATTAGTAGCAGAGCTTTTTGGGTTTTAGGGTTTTGGATAAATTGGCGGGCCTAAATAATTATGGAGAGAGAGAGGGGGAGAAAGAGAATGGTGATTATGTTATATATGCATACGGTTTGAATTTTGAATCAGGAGCCATAATTTTGAATTTTGAATATGGTAGAGGTTTTGAATTTTGAATGGTGGGTAGATGTTTGAATTTTGTTAAACTATTTTAAGTTATTAAATTAACTAAATAACTATGATGTAATAATGACCTTTGATTAGCTGAGTTGGCATGTTTTAGGAGCTGACACATCAGATTTGGTTATGTCATGCTCCTCCTCCTTTAATAGAGAGGGGAGATGTTTTTGTTCAAGTATTTCATTTCCGCGTATAAATGCGGTAGATCGAGGTCGACCCATTTGTATACGATCGTATTCGTCAAGATCCAAGCCATATATACTCGTCGCAATCTACGCCCACCACTGCCAATGCTTCAAGCGAAACCGACATCTTAGGCTCTTAGCCAGTGTCATCCCTGCTCCACATTTATAATAAGGTTGTATATCTATGTGTTATATAAATGCTTTTGTACGTATGATGAGTGTATGCAGTTAACTTCGTTGGTTGAAATACGCACGGAAATTTCAATGTTCACACTGTGGAATTATATAAGCACTTTTTAGGGTTAAAGCACAAAGTTGCTCGAGAATCTTGATTACTTTATATTGACCATTCGCATATTAAGATTTTTTTATTTCATTTTGTAACTAGAAACTTATGTGAAGCATGCATGCTTTAAATAGTGATCTTAATATACATCTACATATCTAGAAGGTCAAATCAAGAAAGATCAAAAGAAACAAACCCTCTTTTGCAAGTTACGTGGATATATGCACGCTTTAATGCTTTATAAAGTGATATTAATATCTACTATTCTTTCACCAAGAAAAACTTATGATACAATTAATTTTGTAACACTTTTGTTATCCATCTAAACTTGTGATATGAATAATTATGTAACATTAAGTTTTCCATGTAAACGTACATTGATACAACTAATTTTGTAACATTTCTGTTATCCATCGATGGGCGTGAAATACTCAACCAATCGTATAAAAATTATACTATTTTTTTAACTGCAAATTTTTTTCAACTGTCGTCTATGAGACTTGAATTCAAGACATTCTCCTCCTAAACCCATATGTGAGACTTGATCCCAAGACTTCCCCTTATCAAACTCAAGTGTTTAAAGGTTTTGTCATTACCAATGAACCACCACCCCAGGTTAGATATTTTAGTGCGATCGGGATTGACATAGAGGCCAACTGAATTATAATACACATCAAGCAAGTTAGGAAGTGCAGAAGCGCACACTTGTTTAATTTGTTATAATTCTAAGTGTTTTGTGCGAAGCACCTAAACAAAGGGGTTCCATGGGGGCGTTGCCCTTGGAAGTAGGGTTCAAGGGGCGACAGTCCTTAGAAAAAAAATTATCATAACTTTGAGATAATAATTATAGCCATTTAGGAGGTAATTTTAGTTTTAAAATAAAATATCTGCCTTGAGGTAGTTACCAGTTTCATCTTCAAATTTGAAATTAGAGTTCGTGGTCACTCTCTGTTTCATTACGATTTCTCAAACACACAAACTAAAAGTTTGATTTCTCAATTTGAGTTATATTCGATTGACTTTTGAGAAAACCATCATATTACTTTGATTTGAAAAGGATCACATGCCTCTCAGATTATTCATGGTTTACAAATTCCCTAACACTCCGTTGGTAAAAGTAACCTCCCCACTTTCTCTATTTCATTTTATTTTACAAACACTACGTGCATGTTATTTATATGGTACGTTCTCCTAATTCTCTACATAAGACTGGGCTCAAGTTTTATATGTTCCTAGAAACAAAAAACAGTATTTTTCTGATAATTTTACAAGCATTACAATAGACTTAAGACAGTTTAATTACAAGTAAATGAGTGATCATATTTATTCACTGAAACCAAACAATTTTACAATATACCTACAGAGTATAATTACAAGTAAATAGATTGAAGAATGAATGAAAGAACACTATATACGAACATCCTATACTCAAATTTACTAATGATTTACAGAATTTGCCTCCTTAGAAATCTAATCACCGTTATTGCGACCACCAACATCTTTAATCGCTTGATACCATTACCACGGTTCACAATCTTTATACAGGTTTTCGGTAATTGCATAACAAAATCATCCACACCCCTCTTTGTTTGTTTCATCAAAAGCATTTTTCGGTTGGTTTTTGTGTTGTTCAGATACACACAACTCATCTACAGTGTCTGTTGCCATCATCATAAAGAGATCTTCATATCTTCGACCATCTTCATGTTCTTCATCATCATTAGCATATAAATGGGGAGGAGGTGGGCCCATCTCCATTCGCTCCCATTCCTCGAAATCCATACCCCACTCGTCGTAGTCTACACCTGCCGTTGCCAAAGCTTCAATTGAAGTCGACATAATATCTAATACAATAACTGCACCTTGTTTCTGTAACATAGAGTTTTTGAACTTAATTATGCATGCTTGTGTGTGTTTGTATGCATATATATAGTTGCCTTAGTTTCTGCATATATGGAAATTTCAAATGTGGAATGCATACACTTTCAAGAGTTGAAAGGTAGACTTGCTCGTGATCATCTTATTGACCACTTGACACATATGTATTTATTCAGATTTTATATTCTTTGACCGAAGAGATTGCTTGAATGTAACTTTATGACGTACATATTAAGTTTATGACGTTAACTATAATGTGAATACACGATATTTGTGCATGGTCAGTTACATCTAACTTGGTATGAAATGAATGAGATCGTTTATGTTTCCAATTGAATCTTTGACTTTGGTCACGGGAATGATATTTTTGTGTACGGAAACAAAGATCAACAAGATAGTATGAGTAATGGTCTATCCTTTTATTTTCTTGCTTTATTTGGATGATTTTGTCTTGTAATGTTAGGGTTTCATATAGAGATGCTAAACTGGTCATGTTTACTGGTTTGTGGGTCGAACTTAAAAAATGAATGTTACCTTGTTAAAACGGTTTTCAAACTCTAAGATATCTAGAACGATACCGTTTAGAGATCTAGAACGATACCGGAGCATTCATACCACCATTGGAGAATAGTTTCCACATCAACATGTTTGTGATTTTGTCTTGTAATGTTAGGGTTTCATATAGAGATGCTAAACTGGTCATGTTTACTGGTTTGTGAGTCGAACTTAAAAATTAGATGTTACCTTGTTAAAACGGTTTTCAAACTCTAAGATATCTAGAACGATACCGTTAAGAGATCTAGAATGATACCGGAGCATTCATACCACCATTGGAGAATAGTTTCCACATCAACATGTTTGCGGATTTGGGGGGGGGGGGGGGGGGGGTTGTTTACATAATAATGTGACTTGTATTTTTAAATCAAATCAAAACATTAAATCTTACCAATTTACCGTGAAGCATTCAAAAATCAAATAAACTAAACAAAATTCTATCATTCATAACATGATTAACTATTCAAGGAATCATTCAAATTCATGATTCAAAGAGTAGTAAATTATTTTTAAGTCTCTCTGTTTTAGTGGTACTTATTTGAGTGTAAAATTAAAAGGTTTAACGCTTCGAGTTCCTAACCGAACCATTGGGTGTCAGCCCAATGGCCACCAGCCCGCATTCTAACCCGGAGGTGGCGGGTTCGAGTCTTGCTCGTTCCCAATGCCCCTACGGTAGCGGATTTACCCCCAGACTCAGGCTTGCTGGGTGGCGGTCTGCGAGGTGGGATCACCTCGGCGGTTGGGAGGACTGTGAAATATCGCCCCCCCCCTAACCGCTCATTTTACAATGGTTTGAGTCTCTGTGTTTTAATGGTTTTAACCACTTTAGTCCAAAATCAAAAGTACAAGTGTTAAAAAATTGGACTCGAAACTTTATAAAATAAGCTATTAAAGACTCGGGGCATTAAAACTTATTCATTTTGGATTCAAGTGGTTAAAACCACTAAAATACAGGGACTCTAAAAGTAATTTACTCTGATTAAAAAAATTAAAATTCTAGCATTCAATGAATCATTCAAAATTCAAGCATCCATATCTTTTACATTTGTAATTTTGCCAATCCTAGTATAGTCCCTAATCAAATAAACTAAAAAAACCACCATTGATCGGAGTTTGTCTCTAGTTGAAATAGTGCCAGATGGGAGGGTTCAAGTCTGGGCGCCGATCAGAATTCAAAAACTGGTTTGTTTTCCCGCTTTTTTATTAAGGTTTAACTTTTAAAACTTAAACTCGGCCTTAAGCCTTCGAGAGTTAGATGTTAAAACACTGGAGTTTGATATTGAGCTTAAGAGTTAAAAGTTAAAACATTGAACATGGGTTAAAGCCTTAAAAATTTTATGGCGAGCGAGATTAGTTATTTATATTAACCTTATATTTCAAAATTTATAAATTTCTTTGGTTTTTTAGGGCCAGGGTCAGTTTCGAAATTTTATGGCGAGCGATCAGAGTAAATAAACTTAATCTTTTTGAGGAGGGCCACTTACCCCCATGGGCTCGTGCTCCAAATGATGGATACATTATTCATCAAGTTCCTCGATCCTCAAATCTTTCTTTCATCCAACATTAATTCTCGATCCATCTTAAGATAACTAGTTATTACTAACTAGAATTGTATAAGTGAGAAGCTCATAGAGAAAAAGAATAGATGCTAATGAAAGCTCCCCTTGGCTTTTGCTCAACTCTTTGTATAACCGTGCTTACCCATTCATTATATTTGCACACTTTTTTATGTCAGGACTTTTATAACATCTCGATGGTATTGAAATTGTGCTTCATGGTGTTGTACCTCATAGCATCTCGATGACCTCTTTCAACATTTAGGTTTTTCCATTCGCAGGATGTTACAGTCCATTTGACACCGATTTGTGTTTGTTACTTTGTTTTTGTTGCTAATTTGATGATGGTGAACGCATGTTCATCCAAAAATTTTTATGTGATTATTGTCTCGATGACGATGGCGCTAGGCTCATCTGAGAGTTGCCCCAGTTTGTTATCTCGGATTAGATATTGCGATGTTGAAAGTGGATCATCTGAGTTGCGCTATGATTTGGAAGATGATAATGTGTTTAGCTGATGATGAACCTGGGTTCATCTAAGAGTATTGTATTGTGCATTAGGTGGTTGTATCTTTGGCTTTACTAGGTTGTACCCAATTTTGAGTTTAAAAACCCAGTCACTTTGGTTGTCCATCTTCACCGCCAGTGTTAGTGTCGGTTAGCTATTTTTTTCTTTGTTGAAGGTTCTAGCTGGCGATGATGGTGGCCTGCTTCCTGAATGGCAACTCCGGTTGCAGGCGTGGAAAAACTGAGCCGTACTTTGTTGGCTACGGTGATGAGGAAGTGTCCGAACAATGTTGATTTGTTCGATATGAGTCGATTGGTTTGATTGTTTTCCATTTTTCTTTCTTTTGTTTTGTGAACATATGTGCAGTGGTTGTGTTGGTACTGGTGCCTGAATAGTCTTGTGTGGTTGTGTTGGCGGTGGTGTTTGTGGTTGTGATGGTGGCGGTTGGGGTTGGGGTTGTGATGGTGATGGTTGTACACTTCTAAAAATACATACAGTTTATAAAAAGATACATACTATTACTCTATATTTTAGACTCAATAAACAAGCGACAGTTGGTGTCGATGACGGTTTGTTATTCTTTCTCTGTTGAAGGTTTTAACTGGTGATGACGGTCGCCTACTTCTTGGCATGGCAACTCTGGTTGCAGCAGTGGGGGAACTAAGCCATACTTTGTTGGCTTTGGTGTTGAGGAAGTGTGCATGTGAGCCTTTTTTTCTTTTGCCCGATGATCAGTTAGGTCTAGATGTAAGTCGATTAGTTTCATTATTTTCATTTTTTCGGTTCTCGTAGTTCTTTTATTGAAAAATTAGACATAACTTATATATGTTCTAAGAAACATGAGTTTCGTGACCAGCATTACAATATTCGTCGGTGGCTACTAAAAGGTACCCCTCTTCTTACTTTTCATACCACCTTTTCCATATAATCATATTTAAAGTGAACGTATTTACCCCTATACAAGTCATCACTTTTTAAAAAGTATCTTTTTGTTAACAAAAACAAATTCTAGAGTGTAAAAAAATAATACGAACGTTTTTAATTTTTCAAAAATTTTGTTTATTTTTTATGTTTATTTAAAAAAACATATATTTAAAAAAAAGGTTTTTAGATATTATATCTAAAGACACTTTCTCAAATAAAATTTTGATTATGTTTTCTTTTATGGAACATCTTTACAAATTACTAATAGCGTTTCATATAAAAATAATTAAAAAATTTTAAATTTTGTTAGTCTCTATTATATTTTCCTCGTCTAATTTCTATTTTAAATGTCTTATATTTATTATTTTTAATATTTGAAATGGTTTTTTTACCGACTTGAGGTGGCATCACCATTGAGTATGTATAAATAATACATAAAAATTCACACAAAGTTTTGAAATCAATCAATTTAATATATTTTTTAATTAAAAAAGGGAAAAATATTTGTGAATAAAAACTCAACAAAATAAACAAATAAGGCCAAAATCATAAAGATTTGTAGAAGAAATGGTGATTTTCACTTTCTAGTTCCGTGGCTCCAATACTGAATTAATATAGACTTTCTTTAAAAAAATTCAAAACTTTTTTTTGTTATTTTTATAAGAAAAATATTATTAGGAATTTGTAACGACGTTAAATAAAAAAACTTTATACTATTTGAGAAAGTGTCTTTAGAAACAATATCTGATTTAAAAAAAAAATATGTTCTGTTAAATAAAAATTTAAAAAACAAACTTTTTTTTGATAAAAACGTCTGTAATATTTTTTTTACACTTTTGAATTTGTTATGTAACAAAAAGAATACTTTTTTAAAAAATATGACTTGTATAGGGAGTAAATATGACAAGTTTTAATGTGATTTTATGAAAAAGAATTATAAAAAGTAATAAGAGGGGTACATTTAGCGTACCCCTATTCGTAAGACAATTTATTTACAAGTATATCCAGTGATCAATTCATATCTATTAATTGAAACCAGAAAATTTTACAATTAACTTAAGATGATTTAATTACAAATAGATAAAAGAACTAAGAATGAATAGGATTGCACTCTATATGAACATCCAACTCAAAATTACTAATGATTCAAAGAATATGTTGCCTCCTTAGAAATCTAATCACCATCATTGCAACCACCAACATCCTTAATCGCTTGATACCATGACTTAGGTGCATAATCTTTGTATAAGTTTTTGGTGATTGCATCATAAAATGATCATCAAAAACATTTGTCAATTGATTTTGGGATTCTGTAGATTCACACAACTCATCTGTAGTGTTTGTTGCCATCATAGTGACTTCTTCATCATGTTCATCTTCGTGTTCTTCGTATTCATCAGCATATAAATGGGGAGGAGGTGGGCTCATCTCCATACGCTCCCATTCCTCGAAATCCATACCCCACTCGTCGTAGTCTACACCCGCCATTGCCAAAGCTTCAATTGAAATTGACATAATATCTAATAAAATAACTGCACTTGTTTCTGCTGTAATATTGAGTTTGTGAACATATGCTTGTGTATTTATAGAGTTGGCTTCCAGCAAATATGGAAATTTCAAATGTGGCATGCACACAGTTTTTGGAGTTGAATGGTAAATTTGCTCGTGACCATGTTATTGACCATTGACTCACACATATTTATATATTAATATTTGTTATATGTAACACCATGCTACATGCTACTTAATATATATTATATATAAAATATTTATAACAACCGTAAATGTATAACAAATGTAAATGTAAAACCTATGATGAAGCTTGAAAAAACACTCCAGAGGCTGTACCAAACTCATACTCTCATAAATTTAATGAGTCAAACTCAAACCTAGTCGAGTTTAAACTCGACTCAACTCATTCATCCGATATAAGATATGATATGAGTTTAATTATGACGCTGTCATTTAATTGTTGCATGAGCAAGTAGAAATTAACTAATGTGCATACACAGTCAACAACTAACTTGGTATGAAACGAATCAGGTTGAAAGTCCAATTGAATCTTTGATTTTGGTCACTGGAAATATATCAGTGTAAGGATAAGAAAAGACTCAACACACCATTTAATTTTAAAAAAGCTCAAAGTTTGAGCTCAGCTTATTTGGAATTTTGTTTCTAGAAGTTCAAGCTCAGTCGGGCTAAATTCATTTACTACATATTAACTATTGAACTAATTTATTTATATAACTTTTTTATACTTTTTTTACATAATTATAATTACAATAAAATAGGTAATTTATTTAATAAGTTTTATTATTATTTTATATGTAATAATAATGGTTAGATAATTAGTAATTTAACATATCAAATAAAATATTATATATACAAAAAGCTCATTTAGGCTCAAGAACAACTCGAGCTCAATATGTAAAGCTTGGGTTTGAACTCGTTTATTAAAATGAGCCTCAATAAAAAGTCGAGCCCGTTTAAATTGGCCCGATTCGAGTTTTTAACGTACCCATCTCTAGTAGTTCGAGCAACTCGGCTTGTTTACACCCTTAATGGTAATTGATAGGACATGTTAAGAAGACATGACTCGTCACTATATGTGTTAAACATGTTAGTGTTTGGAGTAAACAGGTTGGCACACTAATAGCATGATTAAAAACATGTTTATATGTGCTCAATTGTTTATGACACTCGTAATATGTTTAACTTAACTTGTCAAATAGGTTAATAGGTTAACAAACCATGTTTATGTTTATGACTCCCTTATTACATACGTTTGCATCCTCGTAAGAAGAAGATGAAGTGTGCGCACCATTTTTTTTTCTTTCTTGTCTTTGTTTTAATATTTCAAGTCACAATTAGGCTACATAACCCATGATATTATAACCTAGTGGCATCTTAAGGGTGTTATAAAGCTTAGAGGACCATTAGGTCCTGGGTTTGATTACCACAAGAGAATTATTCTCAGAGTTATTGGGTTATAGCATAGTGGAGATAGATATAATTGAGTGGTTCAGCTGGTGACATGATGATACTCTAATGATCCGTCAGTTATCCACATTTTTTGTAAAAAAACAATTAGGCTACACAAAGTGCACTCCTCACACCTCTCGGGATCTAGAGGTATCTCATGGGAACACCATCCCATGTCCTTCAGGGCCACAAACTGAACTTACAGCGAGGGCAAACAATCTGAATAACAATAATATATAATTTCACATGTTATATTCATATCATTAATTTTATTTATTATGAATCCTTATATATGCTAAATTGGATTCCTATGTATTTTCTACTAATGATTACAATAAAAAGGAATTCCGTCGGAAATTGCGGACACTTTTCCTACGCATACCGATTCCTACGAATTTTCAACTAAAATTTTAAAGTGAAAACGAATTCCGTCGGAAAGTTCCAACACTTTTCCTACGCAAACCAATTTGTTTTATTTTTACGTCGCTTTTTTTGTTACAAAACTAATACCCTTTCTTGTTCATCGGAATTTCGTAAGAAATATGTTGGCATTTTTGTTCGTAGGAAATGCGTAGAAAATTTTCATAGGAACAGTAACAGTTTTCTAGTAGTGAAATCATCATCTCCATCTTTATTTTTTTAGCAGGTTGATCACCCCTTCAAGTGCATATCTTTTAGTTTCTTAACATTCATTCAAGTATTTCATTCTCATCCGCGTATAAATGCGGTAGAGGTCGGCCCATTTGTATACGATCGTATTCGTCAAGATCCAAGCCATATATACTCGTCACAGTCTACGCCCACCACTGCCAATGCTTCAAGCGAAACTAACATCTTAGGCTCTTAGCCAATGTCATCCCTGCTCCACATTTATAATAAGGTGATTTCCCTTCCTTTAGCTACTCAGATGTTTCAGTTCACTAAGTTTGAAAAGTCCAAAGAGCGCAGACTAGCCACGGAGCTTGGATACGGTTTCCGATCGGAGATCCATGGATCACAGACGGTATCTCCCCATGGCCTTTCGCCTCTGAAAGCGTCCTTCCTTCTCAATGCCCGGGCATCCATCCAATGCATTCTTTTCGATCTTGTACCCACGGAGCGGTACACTGAACACCAACCCAATCGAGAGGAAAAAAAGAAAGAATAGCAACTACATCAACAACCTTGATTCCTGACGTGAACGGCCACTTTCTTGGAACTAATTCATAGGCGCTTGAAATTCGTTATAGAACTAACACTATATAAACAAATATAACAAGTGTGCAGCAGCATCAACCAACGGAAATACGTATGATGAGTGTATGCAGTTAACTTCGTTGGTTGAAATACGCACGGAAATTTCAATGTTCACACTGTGGAATTATATGAGCACTTTTTAGGGTTAAAGCACAAAGTTGCTTGTGAATCTTGATTACTTTATATTGACCATTCGCATATTAAGATTTTTTTTTTCATTTTGTAACTAGAAATTTATGTGAATGCATGCATGCTTTAAATAGTGATCTTAATATATATCTACATCTCTAGAAGGTCAAATCAAGAAAGATCAAAAGAAACAAAACCCTCTTTTGCAAGTTACGTGGATAGGGATGGAACTACAAAACAAAATAGCATCATCGATTCCATTATGCATGTGTAGATATATATGCACGCTCTATATAGTGATCTTAAAGGGTAGAATCAAATAAAAATGATTTTGTTTAAATAGGATGAGAAGGAATCTTAACCATTAATTTTTTAAATTAAAGGTTAAGATGAAAATATAGGAAAAAAGAGAGTTGTAAGGGTATTTTGGAAAAATCTTATTTATTGACTTTCTCTCCCCACATGGCACATGATATTTCACCCCCATTTTTTAAACGTTCATAACTTTTTATACGACATTATTTTTTCATAAAAATTTCACCATAAAATCGAGCGTCTTTTTATCTTTAATATGAATGCCATATTGCTATATAAAATATGTCGACTAAAAAAACCCACAAAAATGTGTTGTATTTCTATGTTGTATAACATTTTTTGTGCTGATTTTTTTACAACATTTTTGTGTTATATTTTTTTTGTTGAATTTTTTTGTCTACAATTTTTTTTCTAATTTTTTTGTGCTAGATTTTTGTATTAAATTTTTTTGTGCTGAAATTTTTGTGCTATATTTTTTGTTATATTTTTTTGTACTATATTTTTTATGCTATATTTTTTTGTGTTAATTTTTTTACTAGATTTTTTGTTGTATTTTTTAGAAAACAAAAGAGGTGTCACGTGTCATTTTCACACTCCTGCTTATAAGGATCCAAATATTTTAGTACCAAAATGTCATCTTTCCTAGTTACAAGGAGTGCCACATGTTATCATCACAATCATTCTTAGACTACTTAAGCAAAATCTATTTTTTAATGGATCCTTCCCCGTGATCTTAATCTCTACTATTCTTTCATCATGAAACTTATGATACAACTAAGAGTTAAATGCCATTTTAGTTCTTGTGGTTTGGGCCATTTTGCCAGTTTAGTCCAAAGGTTTGAAATGTTGTCATTTTAGTCCAAATAGTTTCACACGTTGCCATTTTAGTCCACTAGGTTAACTTTATCCGTTTTTTCTGTTAACGAGAAGGGCAATTCGGTCATTTTATATGGCCGAATTACCCTTTTAGTTAACATAATTACATAAAAAATGACCAAATTACTCTTATAGTTAACAGAAAAAATTGATGAACTTAACCAAGTGGACTAAAATGAAAACATTTGAAACTATTTGTACTAAAATGGCAACGTTTCAAACTTTTCCACTAAACTGGCAAATTAGCTCAAACCACATGGACTAAAATGGCATTTAACTCCGTAACACTTTTGTTATCCATCTAAACTTGTGATATAAATAATTTTGTTACATCAAGTTTTCCATGTAAATGTACAGTGATACAACTAATTTTGTAACATTTCTGTTATCCATCGATGGGCGTGAAATACTCAACCAGTTGTATAAAATTTATATTCATTCTCCTCCTAATCCCATCTGTAAGACTTCCCTTTCCCAAACTCAAGTGTTTAAGGGTATTGGCATTGCCAATAAACAACCACCTCAGGTTAGATATTTTAGTGCAATTGGAATTGACTTAGAGGCCAGCTGAATTATAATACACATCAAGCAAGTTAGGAAGTGTGGAAGCGCACACTTGTTTAATTTGTTATAGTTCTAAGTGTTTTAGGCGGAACACCTAAACAAAGGGGTTCCATGGGGCGTTGCCCTGGAAGCAGGGTTCAAAAGGCGGCAGTCCTTAGAAAAATAATTTTGCTAAAAAATTATCATAACTTTGAGATAATAATTAAGCCATTTTAGAAGGTAATTTTAATTTTAAAATAAAATATCTCCCTTGAGGCAGTTACCAGTTCCATCTTCAAATTTGAAATTAGGGTTCTTGGTCCTCGTTCATTAAGATTTCTCAAACAAACATACTAAAAGTTTGATTTCTCAATTTGAGTTGAAAACCATCGAATTACTTTGATTTGAAAAGTATCACACGCCTCCCAGATTATCCATACCCGTTGGTAAAAGTAACCTCCCCACTTTCTCTATTTCATTTTATTTTACAAACACTACGTGCATGTTGTTTATATGGTACGTTCTCCTAATTCTCTACATAAAGTTGGGCTCAAGTTTTATGTGTTCCTAGAAACAAAAAACAGTATTTTTCTGATAATTTTACAAGCATTACAATGGACTTGCAGTTTAAGTACAAGTAAATGAGTGGTCATATTTATTCACTGAAACCAAACAATTTTACAATATACCTAAAGAATATATTTACAAGTAAATAGAATGAAGAATGAATGAAAGAACACTATATACGAACATCCTACTCAAATTTACTAATGATTTATAGAATTTGCCTCCTTAGAAATCTAATAACCGTTATTGCGACCACTAACATCTTCAATCTTTTGATACCATGACCGTGGTTCACAATCTTTATACAGGTTTTCGGTAATTGCATAACAAAATCATCACAACCCTCTTGGTTTGCTCCATCAAAAGCATTTGTCAATTGGTTTTTGTGTTGTTCAGATATACACAACTCATCTACAGTGTCTGTCGCCATCATCATAATGAGATCTTCAAATCTTCGATCATCTTCATGTTCTTCATCCTCATCAGCATATAAATGGGGAGGAGGTGGGCCCATCTCCATACGCTCCCATTCCTCGAAATCCATACCCCACTCGTTGTAGTCTACACCCGCCATTGCCAAAGCTTCAATTGAAATCGACATAATATCTAATATGATAATTGCACTTTGTTTCTGTTGAAACATGGAGGATTTAAACTTATGCATGCTTCTGTGTGTTTATATGCATATATATTGTTGCCTTAGATATATGGAAATTTCAAATGTGGAATACACACATTTTCTGGAGTTGAAAGGTATACTTGCTCGTGATCATCTTGTGGACCACTGACACATGTATATTTATTAAAGTTTTATATTCTATAATCGAAGAGATTGCATGAATGTAACTTTATGACGTGATTAAATAGATTTTTTTGCATTATTAGTGGGTTTGAACCACATAAGAGCACCTTTAGGTGCCCACCAAAACTAAGAGTGGATCTAGGTAGTCCGCTGAATCAATAAGCGGACTTCAAAGAAAGATTCTGACAAAACAACTAACTCTTGGCATAACCTGCAAATGTTATTCAGAGTCCGCAATATCAATATGAGGACTTCAAAGTCCGCAGAATCAATATGAGGACTTCATCAGAGTCCGCTGTTTGGTTTTGAGGACTTCAAGTAAGTCCGCTATTTGGTTTTGAGGACTTCAAGTAAGTCCGCTATTTGGTTTTGAGGACTTTAAAGTCCGCAGAACGGGGCCAAGGACTGCAACGTCAACGTTAATGTCCGCAGAATGGGTCCAGAATTTTGGAATGAAAACACGTTGACCACCGACATTATCACTGGCAACGTCAACGTTAATGTCGGAACCTAAAATAATGAACCGGCCTATACAACCCCCGCCTCACAAATGATGACATTTTTTCCTGACTCCCATACGAACTACAATTACTTTGCAGCAAACGAAAGTCAGGAAGAACAATGTGCCCAATATTCGAACGTAACACCAACCCCCTTAGACTGGGGCTTAGATTTGAATTTATTTAATAATCAACCTCCACCCAACTGATGTCGTTGTAGAGTTACTCGTTCTTCGGACTTTAAAGTCCTCAAAACCAAATAGCGGACTTACTTGAAGTCCTCAAAACCAAACAGCGGACTCTGATGAAGTCCTCATATTGATTCTGCGGACTTTGAAGTCCTCATATTGATACAGCGGATGCTGAATAACATTTGCAGGTTATGCCAGGAGTTGGTTGTTTTGTCAGAATCTTTCTTTGAAGTCCGCTTATTGATTCAGAGGACTACCTAGATCCACTCTTATTTTTGGTGGGCACCTAAAGGTGCTTTTATGTGGTTCAAACCCACTAATAATGCAAAAAATTCGATTAAATATTGATAAGATATGAGTTGATGACGTTAACTGTAATGTGAATACACAATATTTGTTCAAAGTCAATTACATCTACTTGGTATGAAATGAATGAGGCTGTTGGAAGTCTAATGTTTACAACTGAATCTTTGATTTTGGTAACGGGAATAATATTTTGTGTACGGAAACAAAGACCAACAAAATAGTAATGGTCTATACTATTATTGCTTAATACGGAAAGTTTTGTCTAATAGTGTAGTTAGGGTTTCATATAGGGCTGCTAAACTAATCTTGTTCACGTGTTGGCTCATCAAACCTAAAAATCTGATGTTACTTCGTTAAAACGGTTTTCAAAATCTTGCATTGGAATATCTAGAATCGTTTTAGAGCATTCACACTCGTAATAGTGGCAGAGGAATAGCATCCATGTCAACATATTTGGAGGTTTTAGAAAATTAATGATTCTTCTATACTTTGCTTTTGAGAATAAATCAAAATAAAACACTAAATATATATTACCAGTATACCACACCATGTGATGATTCAAAAAAACAAATAAGTAAATAAAATTCTAGCATTTATAACATGATTCAACTATTTAACTATTCAATTTCATGATACAAAAATCAATATTCTTGCATCCAATGAAGCATTCAAAATTCAAGTATTCATAACTCATTAATTTTGTTAACACTAATCAAATAAACTAAGCAAACTATCAAAAGGTCAGAATAACATATCTGAAGCTGGAAATCAGAATAGTATCAGGCGCCAGATGGGAAGATCAAGTATGGGTGCCTATCGGAATTCCGCCATTGGTTAGGTTTGTGTGTTTCTTTTTTCTTTTTTTGTAATTAACGTTTAAACTTAATCTAAAACTTAAACATGGGCTTAAGCCTTAGATAGTTAGATGTTAAAACATTGGACATGGATATTAGGATTAAGAGTTAAAAGTTAAACATTGAACATGGGCTAAAGCCATAAAAATTAAACATATGTGAGAAATCAAATTAGGCTTATTTAGTGTTTATATAAGTTATATTAGAGTTTAATTGAGATTAGTTATTTATATTTAAACTTATATTTGAAAATTTATCAATTTCTAATTTGGTATTTTAGGGGGTCGGTTTAGAAAGCTTATGAAGGGTTATCAGGATTTTAACTAGCATAACACTAAGGGGTTGTTTGGCAACCTCTGGCTGGTTAAGTGTTGAACTATTAAGAGGTCTGAATGGGTAAGAGACTCTGAACCAGTAATGTGTTGTTTGGTTGGACCTCTGAATGATTGTGTATAATGACTTTTTTTTACCCCTCTTGCTTCCGGTTAATCCGACCTATTTTCTGCCATTTCTTTAAACAGTTCAAAACACACACAAAAAAACTACTTAAATTCGAAACCATGTTTAACAAAAATCAGTCTAATTGATTAAAAATCAATATCATACTTCCTAATCATAACTTCTATATCAGAGTTCATACAAACTTAACTTGCACATGATATCACTGTTAAAAATTCGAATGGATTACTTCATAGATCCATCAGTACATCAAACTTCCACAGAAAAAACCAATATCATACTTCCTAATCAAAAATTGAATGTTGATTGCACACAGAAAATCAATATCGCACGTCCTATCATATTTCACAATGTTTAAAAAATCTCGGATTGAACACATAAAGATTCACATATTGTTTAAAGAAAGGTAAAAACAATTGATTGTTGCATGTGGAGGAGGCCGGTGGCTAATGGTCGTCGAATTGAGGAGGAGAGCGGTGGTGACTGGTGTGGCTGAAGGTCATCGATAAGAGGAGGCTGGTGGCTAGGATGGCTGAAGGTCATAGATTGGAGGTGCCTCACATGGGCTCAACATGGATACCCATCCTCATATGGTTCCGTGTAACCTATGTACATAGTGCATCCAAACTAGGGGTGTTCATCGAATCGAATTTTCGAATTGAATTATTATAATCGAATTATTCAAATAATTTTAATTTTTCCTTGAATTCGAAATTGATTCGTATTCGATTTAAACCTACTCAATTAGATTCAAATTCGTATTCGAATAAAAAACCCAATTCGTATTCGATTAAAAAGAATAAATTCGATTTGATTCAGTTTCTTTTAAAACATGTAAAAAACTAATAAAATAAAACACAAATTTTAAAGCAGCCATAAAACACTATACACATTAAAAAGTTTCAAATAAAGTACCATAAGCCTAACATTCAAAACGAGGATTCTGAAATAACCACCGAAAGTTAACATTTTTAGGGTTAGAAATCTATTGATAGATTTGCTACTTAGGTTGTAGTTATTGGCTATATAGTGGGTTTAGTAATGGATAATTTTAATACTTGTAATAAATTTTAAAAATAATTTTTAGTATAGCCCAATAAAAATTATATATGTATTTATAAAAATACTAAATAAAATGTATAATTTTTAATCAAACTTCGAATCGAATCGAATTTGAAATTATAAATTCGTATTCGGTTCATATTCAATTTACTTGACTCGAATTGAATCGAATTTTGAACTTTTTTGAATTCGAAACGAATTCTAAATACCCTTAGTCCAAACCTTGCATATGTTATGGTAAATAAATTTGATGTAATTGCTCCTCTTCCTAATATTTACGCAAGTACATGAATCATGTCTATATTTCCTTCTAACACATCTTATGATTTTTACCATTATACATTAACCATTTTATATATAATACATGTGTAACATGATCATTAGTTATCCCCTTATTTGTGGTAGAAGACTTGGGTTTTTAATAGAGACTCAAGTTCAATTCTTACTTGTGTCATATTGGGGTGGATATAACCCTGAGCTTATGCTCAGTGGTTGGGCAATGATGGTGAAAAACCTACTGAGGGGGGTTCGATCCTGAGCCGCACCCCGGTTTTTATTCGGGTGTTACTTCAGTGAGACAACTCGTGTGGAGGCAGTACGGTTTCCGGGGGAACGCCGTTAACCAAGTCTGACCAACCCAGCACGGGCTCAATTAAGAGAACGTAGTTTGAGCAGATCTTGGCCAGGGTCGTTGTTAGGCGGTGTGACATTGGTTCACTTAGAAAGAAAATCATCGTTCAGAAAAAAACATGATCATCAGTATATACTGTAATATCTTATTGGTTTTCAATTAGTGTATTCATTGGCGGATACTTATATGATACTACTATATGATACTACGAAATATGTAATCACTGGTGAATGAAAAGATTCATATATAACTAGCGAATAAATTGATTAATATAATATTTTTAGAATAGCTATTAAAACATTCCATTAATGTTGCGAGGTATGGCTAGAGCCCACTAGGGGCTCCATTACAACACATCATCGACACGAATGTGACGCGTAGTATAAGAGGCTCCATTGCCTTTTACGAATGGGTTAAAGCCCCCCAATAACGCCCTTGTTTATTTTTTTATGTTTTAAGGTTTAAAATTGAAGTGACCCTTGCAATTTCATCTGTTATTGCTCGCTATTGTAATGGTAGGGCATCAATAGTACCCCTGGTATGGAGAGGGGTGCTATTGGTGTTTTTTTGCTTAAATGAAAGGTGGCTGACATCTCATACCGTACAACATAATAATCTATAGGATAACTTGTAATATATAATTCTTATACACAAGTGTAATGATATGATATCTTTAACTTTTGTAAGGTTTAAAAAATAAAAAAAAATGAATAATTAAAAATCACTTATTCTAACGATTTTAGCTTAAAAATCCAATTCAACCCTAACTCCCTCGTAACATGCTGACATCTTAGATGACTCCTTATCCAGTTGGTTCTTTTTACAAGAGACATCGTAGATCATAAGAAATTTCCTATTGTTAACCATAATTTCTAATTAGGTGGATGCTTAATATATAACCAATTTCAAATATAGAACTGCATAAACTATTGTATTTTCTCTTTCCACTTTATTACATAAGTACTTCATAGAAGAATTTTATGCGATTCTCGTAGTTTTTTGTTTAAAGTTAGACACAAGTTTTATATGTTTCTAGAAACAACATTAGTTTCATGATAAGCATTACAATATGCTCTAGACAATTTAATCGAGAGATCAATTCATACATATTAATTGAAACCATAAAATTTTACAATAAACATAAGACGATTTAATTACAAGTAGATAAAAGAACTAAGAATGAATAAAATTGTAACCACCAAGATCATTATTCGCCTGAAACCATGACTGAGGTGCATAATCTTTGTATAAGTGTTTGGTGATTGCATCACAAAATGATCATCAAAAACATCTGTCAATTGGTTTTGGGATTCTGTAGATCCACACAACTCATCTGTAGTGTTTGTTGCCATCATAGTGACTTCTTCATAATGTTCATCTTCGTGTTCTTCGTATTCATCAGCATATAAATGGGGCGGAGGTGGCCCCATCTCCATACGCTCCCATTCCTCGAAATCCATACCCCACTCGTCATAGTCTACACCCGCCATTGCCAAAGCTTCAATTGAAATCGACATAATATCTAATACGATAACTGCACTTGTTTTTGGCTGTTATATGGAGTTTGTTAACATATGCTTGTGTATTTACATATATAGTTGTCTTCTGCAAATATGGAAATTTCAAATGTGGCATGCATACACTTTTTGGAGTTGAAAGGTAAACTTGCTCGTGATCATGTTATTGACATTAAGACACACACTACACACAAATATACTAAAAATCAAAACTTATATTCTTTTGATCTCGAAGTAAATATCGGTAAACTAATTTAATGGTGTAAACCATCTAAGTCGCTCGTGAATTACTCTAGATCGTCTAGTTATAAGTTCTAATTGACCCGAGCTTCAACAAGACAGAGCTTGAGCCTATAATAAACTTGTTTAATAAACGAGGCCGAACGCGATCTTCAATTATCGAGCTTGAATTGGCTCGCACGACTAAACGAGTTTATTATTTATATAAAACATTATGGTGTATAATTAGCAGTTCTTATTTAAACCCGACCCGTTAACAACCAAGAATTATGATATATTTTAATTTAATATGTTAAATATATTTTTTTTATTAATAATTGTTTATATATAAAATTATAACTAGATTAGCTAAATGATATATGATACAATATATATAAATACTATAATATATATAAAATAATTATAAATGTGCTAATAAATAATAGACAATCTATGATAAAACATGAAAAACTATTCACGAGCTAAGTCAAACTCTCATAAGTTTTACAAGCCAAACTCAAACCTAGTCAAGCTCGACTCAACTTGTTTACCTTTTATAAAATATGATATGAGTTTAATTGTTGCAAAATATGAGATGAGTTTAATTATTACGTTTTCATTTAATTGTTGTATGTGTAAGTAGAAATTAGCTATTTTGGGATGAAGGTCAGGTGTTATTCCCTTTTTATACCTTGGTATAAAGGTGGGAGTGAATATGAATAGAGTTGCTAATTGAGAACCAATTTTTGAAGTGATAAGAAAGAGATTATCTTTATGTAAAGCTTCTTGTTTGTCGATAGGTGACAAGATAACGCTTTTAAAATCTGTTTTGGAGTGTCTCCCAATTACTACTTCTCTTTGTATAAGGCCTCGACAAAAGTAATTGATGAGTTAGAAGTTTTATTTAGAAGTTTTTTATGAGGTGGAAATTCGGATATTAAAAAAATGCATTGGTTAGCTTGGGATAAAGTTGTTCTCCCTAGGAAGTTTAGGGTCTCGGCTTAAACAGATTAAAAAAAATAAATATTGGCTTCTTAGCAAAGTGGGTGCGGCGGTACAAAAGTGAAGAAAACGCTTTGTGGAGAAGAATTGCAGTAGCTTTTCATGGAAGTCCTATAGGTAAAGAATGTTTACTTCTAAATAAACAACTCTCGGGTACTTGGAACAATATCATTAAAATGGAGGCGAGATGTATTGTAAATGGGGTGAAAATTTACGAGTTGGTCAAAGGTAAACTTGGTAGTGGTTCTGATTAGAACCATGGGTTATTAATGAACCGTTAAAGAACAAATTTCCACTTCCAATTTTATATGGATTAGAAAGTAATAAAGGATGCATGGTTAAAGATAGATTGGGAGATTTAGGAATGGTTACATGGGATTGGAGAAGAAGCCTGGTTTGATCAATTTTGTCCAATTCGTTTCAAATTTCTTTTTGTTTCACTTCAAATAGGCTATTGTTCGGTCAATCTCATCGAATTGGGTTCGAATTCATCGTTGATTTTGAAAAGTTTCATCAAAATATCGACCCTCGAATTCAAACCGTGGGACAGAGGATGAAAAAACATGACCAAGCTTTGATTCAGACCGTAGAACAGAGGATGCAGGACATGACCAAGCTTTGATTCGATCGGAGTTAGAGGGCAGTAACAATAGTTTCAGATCGTAGAACAGGGGATGCAATTTTTGAACTGTGAGGTAGGGCATGCGTGATAACGTGCGGGATGTATGTTTCCTACATGCGTGATTAGGTTTTTTGAGTTTCTAACGTGCGTGATTTTCAAATGAACATGCGTACTTTTGGTCGCGTACAACCGTACATTAAGCCGTAATGTATTTTACAATTTCTCTCTCTCTCTCTCTCTCTCTCTCTCTCTCTCTCTCTCTATATATATATATATATATATATATATATATATATATATATATATATATATATATTATGGGAGGGTTATCTTGAGAATGCTAAGTATTGCGATAACCGTGAGAACAAATGAAAAAACCAATCAAAATTAATTTTTTTAATACAAACCTCATTGTAATTAAAATACAACATCAAAATAAGAATTTACAACATCAAATAATTCATTTGTCCCCACAAAATCACTTTTATTATATTTTTTACACATGTGTAAATATAACAAGTTTACACATGTGTAAAAAAAATTATTTACGAATTCACGTAAATTTAAACGTTCAAATTAAATTTCTAACATTGTATTCGAATAATAATGATAAGTGTAAAAAGAAATTTTGAATTTGAATTGTTTTTGACCAAATTTTCGTGGTTTTTTTATTCGTTCACACGGTTCTCGCGATATTTAGCGTTCTCATTTAAACTCTCCCATATATATATAGGGTTAGGGTAAAATGAAACTTATATGAGTTGTGAGAACCTGGTTTTACAAAAGGATATTTTCAAAATTATTTTTAATCAAAATCCTTAAAAAATCAACTTTTCAAAAAAAAAACTAGTTTTTTTTTTCATTTACGTCAACCGTAAAAGCTGTAAAAGTGATGTCATGCTTATGTCATTAGCTTTTTACGGCTGCTGTAAAGGGCCGATAAACACCACTTCGAATTTTTATTATTTTAATTTTTTTTCAAGAATCTTTTTTAATATTTTAATATAGGGGTGGGAAAAAAAATGGGAGCAAAACTCGCACGGAAAAGCTGATTTCTCTAAGTTCTCACATATCGGGGTGGATATATATATATATATATATATATATATATATATATATATATATAGTGTAAGTATAGGGAGAAAAACCCTTGTAATTGAGAAAACTTAGAAAACTCTAAGCTCCTGACATTTTTTTTTGAAAAAAATCACACATGTAATATACATGTTTTTAAGGGTTTTGAGGAAACAAAATCAAAAAAGCGCCGAGTGGATATATATATTTTTTTTAAATAAACCAGTTTTCCGCAACTCGTCTGTTACACAAAACTTGTTTATTTTTATGAAAAAAAAATCTAGTTGGCGCTTTTTTGATTTCTTTTTCCACGTAACCCTTAAAAATATGTATATTACATGTGTGAGTTTTTTCAAAAAAAATGTCTAAAGCTTAGAGTTTCCTGAGTTTTCTCACCACAAGTGGGTTTTCTATTTATCCTTTCCTTATATATATATATAGGAGAGTTATCTTGAGAACATGTTTTTGTGAGAATTCTAAGAACCATTTTCATCCATAGATTATCCTCAATCAAGGGCTAAGATCAAATGAGAGTTTAAATGAAGAGGGAATCATAAATTAAGACTCAAAAGGAAAACAAGATAAAATCAAAGTTCACTAACTATCAAACAATCATTCCAAACGTCGTCTTCTTCCTCACAAAACCAAACCCAAAATTACTTCTTCTTCCTCCTCCCAATAACAATCCGCAAATCAGAAGTTATATAGGGTTTTTAAGGATCGATAGCAATAATGAATGACAATCAAACCCTTGGGAAACATAAAGATATCGTTAAGCCTATGTTCTTATTCAGGTTTGATTTCTAATTGGTTTATTGAGTTTTGTTAAACTAGGGTTTTTTCTGGTTCTGTTTTTTTCTCAATGGCTCAGCCACACTCACTTAATGAGTAGTCGATGTTTGAGGCTCCTAATCGATATGTGATTTAGGAATTTTTTATTCCTAATCGATATGTTATGATGGTTTTAGATATTTCTAATCTGGATTGTGGTATTAATGAATGGATATGGGTCGGGTTGGGTATTGCAATTGTGTCCATGTGTTTGGGTATGGAAACAGGTGTGGGTCAGTTTGGGTATGGCGTCTAAATGTTTCGCAGTTGTGAATGAATTTCACACACTTGTACATACATGGCAATAGTTGTTGTATTATAACACAACGACAACAACAATGGACCAATAAAACACTCCAGGGACCATAATGAAACGACGAGGCTTCAGTAACTATTAAAACACCCTGAATTATCAAACAACACACTGAAATGACCATCAAACAATGGCAGCCGCGCACTGCGTTTCTGCAACCACGAGCATATATGCAGCCACACATTGCGTTTCTGAAGCCGCGCTGCTGCGTTACGACAGTCGTGCCCCCTGCGTTACTACAGTCACGCGTTGCGTTTGATTCTTATAATGCACCTTGGTGTTATTATAAGGAGAACTAAAAATCAGTCTACAAACTACAATATATTAATTCACGGTTATAAAAATTTGAACCCAAAGCAAGTTAAAAATCGTATACCATTAAAATTGGTTGTTTAAAAAATTTGGCTACAGTATGAGATGCATTAAAAAGTAAAAAAAAACGATTTGTCATTGTAAAACAGGGTCACATTTTGTCATTGTAAAAAGGAATCACATTTTTAAGTTTGACATAAAAAAATTTGATTGAATTATACAAGTTTGTTGATGACAAAAATATATGCTATTTTCTATAACTGATTAGCATAAGCTCATATGGAAAACTAAGTTTTTGTCACGTCATTTTTTACACATAAATATCACCTAGTCTTACACTAACAATTTAATTAATTTAATTTCCTCTATATTAATTGATAAATTTTCTTTGTGAGTTAATAACACTGTTCAATTTTGTACAACTAAATAAAGCACACACTTATTTGTTTCAACTGTATGTACAACAAAAAAGAGCACACGCTTCTTTGTTTCTGCTGGTCAGCTGCTTCAATTCTATTAGGCCAACCTGGTTGTGTCACCATCTTTAGAAAATAATATGTCGACCAACGTACCGCCACCAAGGCGTTCCTCAACTCCACGCCAACATCGTCATCGTGAACGCGAACAGAAAACCGAACTTCACATTGTCTTTGTTGTCGTAATAACGGAAAATAAAATCGTTGTCGGAACCACCGGATATTAAACCACGTTTACAAGGAAACAAGATACGAGGGAGGTGAATCTGTTGAGGCTAGCAGCATTAGGAGAGTCGGTTGGAGATCTGGTCCGATTAGAAGCTATGGAAGGACATGTAGCCGGATCTTCAGTTCAAGTATCGGAAGTAGATCAGAAAAGACGTAGGGGCGGCCGTCGGAGGAAGATCGACCGAAGACGGAGGCGCAGCAGTGGGAGTGGTCGTCAGGCTGGTGGGTGTGGCGATGAGCCTACCTTGGAGGATGATCCGCCACGTAAGCGCCACGTAGATCGGGTATGAGGATGGAGCAAAGAGGATGGAGGTATGGAAATGGCGAATGGGCCTAAAATATATATGTATTTGTTGTGTGTGTGAGGGGGTTTTGTCATTTTGTGACTGGCAAGATCGGCGTAGGCATCAGGGCGGATCTATATAACCATGAGGTGTTGCACGGGCTATGGCTCAAGTTCGGCTCGCAAGTATATTTATTTTTAGTTTTTTTCATCCCTACACAAATAAAAGGATACCGCTAAAAAGGGACATTTGATTGCAATAAAAACGTGGATCCTGGTTTTGCCGGGTCTTGACTACACGCCGGAGATGTCGCAAAGAAAAGACGAAGAAGATAAACCAACAGGCGGTCAAACAGTTTTGAAATAAGTTTCCCTAATATGCTATTCAGTCCCTTCACTTTATATAACGTTTAAATTGGAAAATAAATTGGATGACAAGAGTGGTTGTTACATTAAACAAAACGAGTAAAGAATAAAAGATTGCAAATCGTTATCGATTACTTGGTTTTGTTATGAACGCAAGATTCTTTTACAATCGAAGCTTGTCAAGACGGATTTACGCAATTGAATGAGCGAAGATTATTTGAACAATGCTATGGTTTCTACAGTAAAAAAAGAAACTTTTATTAAAGTAAAAAACGACAATGTAATGGAACGATTTCAAGCTATGAAAATCCAAAGAGGACAAATCAGTTAGGTATTTTTTAGTGTATAATTAATTGCATGGTAAAAAAATTGGGGATACACCTGAATTGTTGGTTTAGTTCCGCCACTGATAGGCATGCCGACCATGCCGCGGCGAAATGGTGTAGGGCCGGCGCCGGGCCATGCCGAGCCCCACACCACCCAGCCTCAAAAAAACAATTGCTGCGGTGGTCGTCGAGAGTAATAAATAACTAAATGGTATATTGAAACATGAATAAAATTTAATTGCCACAAAACCAACGACATTTGCAGTAGTCTTTTGCAGCTCTCTTTTCAAAGTAATATTAAACGATTTATATTTGCAGGACAAGATTTGCGGTAAACCTTCCTTGGTTTCTTTTTTAAAGTATTTTTATTGTTAGATTATTTATTATATTACTGGTAAATTTTTACTTTAGTTTTCTTCAAGAATATTTTATATTTTGCATTATTAAAAGATTTGTTGGCCAAAATGATATGGAATATATACCATGATATCATGTAAATAACTTTGTGAATAGTATAAATTCAAATTGTTTTTACATAATTACAAATCTTTTCTATAATATTTTACTTTAAATCATGAATCGTTATAGTGTTATTTTATTACATAATATGTTATATATATATATATATATATATATATATATATATATATATTATATATATATATATATTACCTTTAACTTAGATATTTTTTTACTATAATGTTTTACGTTTCAGTCTAAATTTAACGTCTTAGCACCCTGTAAATCTTCAACTTAGTTATTTTTTACTATATTGTTTTAATTTACGATTTAAATTTGACGTGTTAACACGCTGTAACGTATGTGTGTGATTCAATATTTTTATGTCTATTTTTTTATCCGATTTAACACTCCCGCACAACATACAGGTCACAAAAACTAGTTACTCTTAAAGGAGTAAACACCATATACATAGAATATAAAGTATGTTCCAATATGCCAATATGTGATTTTAAGAAGGTTTTTAAATCCCTTCTCTTTATCTATATTGATCTATATAACGACAAACAAAAAAAGTAGTTCGAAACTGAGTTTTGTTGGTCTCAGATTAACAATGAGATTCCTTATTTTTGGTTATGGCAAGTGATTTCAACAAAGATTAAAAAATATTGTGCGGAACTAGAAATCAAACTTTTCAAAGACACAAGATACAGAATTTCTCGTTTATATCACTTTGAAAAACAAATAGGTTTACAAAGAGATTATTGGTTGTTGAAAAACAAATACGTGAGAGAATACTGTAGTGAAAGGGTGTAAGAGAGTTGTGTAGTGTATTTAATGCTAAGTTTGTACTCTCTTCATCTTTCCTGTGATTGGCTCTCCTATTTATAGAAAACCTGAATGAATAAACAATTAGTTTATTCTTCTACTTGCACCTGCTAAGAAAAGCTTCCCTTGAGTATGTTCAATGAATTTGCATGGGCCAACTTGTTATGTTCGAAAATGGCAGAGACAAGCAGATGAGCAAGTTGACAGGATCAGAAACTGAAGCTTTTCAACTGATCAGAATTTCTGGTATTTTGGGTATCAGAAATTCTGATAACTGTTCTTTTTACCAGAAATTGCTGGTTTCTACCAGAAATCATATTATGTTTACCAGAAATGATATTTCTGACCAGAAATGATATTTCTGATTGTCTTCTGATAATTCTGATGTGTTTATGATTATTTGAAGAATGTTTCTTCTCTGTTCTTTTCTTCCTTCTATTGCTGATTTCTTCATTCTTCATGCATGATCTGTTATGATCATATTTTTCTTCAATACTTACATTTAAAGTATCCTAATAGTTTCCCCTTAAGTATTGTAAGAAAAATAACAGACAAAACAGGAATAAGATAAAACTACCAAATGTCAAAAATATTGTTTTTCAAGAATTGTTCCATACACAAAGAAATCACATGCTGATCTTCAGGTTGCTCTTGTAGACATCTCCTTTCTTGAGCTTCTTTTTGTATCCAATCACCTTGTTGAAAACTCTGATCATTTCCTTGTACCAGCTTCTTGTTGTCACCCATTCATTGATCATGTCATCAATCTTCTTCCTGAGTTTCTCCTTGTCTTGTCCCTTGATCTTCAACTATGCTTGCTTCTTGTTCATGCACTCTTGGATATAGCTGAGAGTCTGGTTCGAGTACTTGTAAATTTCATTAACTCTAAAAAGAGCTTTCTTCTCATCTTTGTCCCGGAATGCTACAGCAAGTGTTGGTCTTTCAAGGATTACCCCTATTCTTGCTTCTTTTTCAACATTTGATGGTATTGAAGTATCAGGTGGAGGAACATATACCTTCTTGTTGACAAGGTGGTCAAAAGTGATGCAAAGATCAAAGTCAGCTAGTGCAGCCCTTGCATACATTTTTGTGGCTGTCTGGGTGACACTTTCTAGACCTCTTCTAATTTCTTGAGTGTTGTTAGCTCTTTGGTCCAGCTCCTGCTTGATCTTGATGAGATCTAGAGGATGAATGCCTCCTAACTCACTGTCCAGGACTCTTTCTATACTACCATCTACTCTTTCAACTTCGTACCTGTTTTGTATATGGTAGCCAATGAGTCCATCACTGGTTTTGCTGGGGGTGATACAGTTGAGTTTTCTGATTGGATTGATCATTGGTAAATGAATAGCTTTTCCCTCTTTTTCTATCAAACCTTTTAGATCCTTGCTGATTGGGCTAAGTGATCTTTCCAGCTCATCTTAGGAGTCATCCCAGTAGTAATTCTGCAGGTAGCTTTCTGGAAACATCATGGTGTCAGGATCTATTTCAAGTATGTATCCTTCAATTACCTTTCCATCTGGTCCAACTCTTGAACTTTTTCTTGCTTTCTTGGAAGATGTAGCTGAGGCTTCTCATTTTCTTTTTACTTGAGCATTTAAGTTCCTGCTGAAAAGTGATTCTCCTGATGATGTAGACTTCTGCTGTGAGCTTGATGTTCCAGTTGCTTTCTGAGTTTGAGGTGGTGGGGTAGTAAGCCTTGTGAGTATATCTCTTTTAGGGACAGATGGTGGTAGTCCCATGATGGTAAGTCTAGGCTTTACTTCTTGTATGATGATTGGTGCAGTTTCTTGTGGTTCCTTTTGATTGATGTGTGGTTCTTAAGGTGCTTCTTCTGTGGTTGGAGTTTCTGTTGTTGCATACTGTGGTTTCTGTTTCTTGAAGTTTGAAATATCACTGACTTGCTGTTGCAGCTGTTTCAAGGCTAATTCAACTATTTTTGCATTTTTCTTTTCTTCTTCATGCACTAGTGAGAGCTCTTTGCTTGCTTGTTCCTTGTATTGTTTCCATTCTTCTCCAAGTTTCCCAATTGTGTCAGCCAGGCTAGCAAAGGTTTCCTTCATTGTTTGAATTTCTTCCATTATTGAACCAGAAGACGACTCCTTGTGTTCAACAGCCTTCTTGATTTCTTCAATGAAATTGGTGACTTTAGCTTCAAACTTGTTGTTGTTCTGTTTTTGTAGTTGTTCTAGTATTTGTGAGTTGCTTTCTGATTGTCTTTTGATACAGGTGATTTCTTCAGTGATGAGCTTGATTGTAGAATTTTCTTCAGAAAGTTCTTTCAATATCTGGTCCAACTTTTCTTCTGTTGTTGACTTGGTGCAGATCTTGACCACATTCTCCAGTGTTTGGAGATCTATATCTTCCAGTGAGATTTGTTTTTGTTGTGTGAGTGGTGGAACAACAGATGTTCCTACTAACAAACCAGCAGAGGACAAACCTGCTGCTGTTGTTAAGGGTTCAAAAATAAGCACTGAGCTCAGTTTGAGTCTCCGTACCAGGTCTTGGAAACACATTCAATCCTGGATTTTCCTCATTTCCTCGAACCGTTGCATTCAATGATTCTCCATGAGTTGTTGAGAAATGCATCTTTCTCATTTCCAGGTTTCTTGATCACCTAAGTGACCTCCACCTGTTGCTGATGCATACCCCTCCTCATTTTCTGATTCAGAGTATGGATCTTCAGTTTGATTTCTTCTGGCTCTTAATCTGTAAGTACCTCCAACAGAACCACTAGAAGTTCTATCACTATCACTTCTAGCAGTATAGACAGGATGAGAAATTCATTCACCTGATTGATGTAGAGATATCTCTGGAGGATTTCTGGTTGACTGTTCATCTGTTTCTTCCTTTTCTGGTTCTTCATTTGCAGCAGATCCTTCGTCTTCTCCAACTGGTGAGCTGCTATCATATGCTTCTGGTTGAGTTGACATTTCCTGTCTGAGAAACTCGTACTTCACCCAGTAATCAGTCTTTTTTGGTATCATGTTTGTGATAGCTACTGGTAACATGGGAAAGTCTTTGATTGAATCCATGCCCCCTTTGCATTCCAAGGCCTCATGATTGGTGTCTTCCATATGTCCTCTGAGATGGGCATCTCCATATTTGCTTCTTCAAATCTCTGAGCTATCAAAATGGACCAGATCTTGGAAATGGAAGATGGGTAAGTAATCTTTTGTTGTGAGTGATTACTGATCTTCTTATCAGATGAAAGATCTCCGTAGCATAGTCTATTTGTGTTCCGGTGATTACCCCATACATGATTGTCATTATACTCTGGCTTATCTGATCGGTTCCCCCTATTTTTGATGTTAAGCATTTGTTAGAACTTCCATCAATACTTGCCATAAGGCAGACAAATATTCTCTTCTAAATTTGGTAATTGTTGTGCACTTCCTCTTGTAGTTCGTCAAGGTGATCATTTTCTCTAACAGTTCTTCTTTTGGTGGTATTGGTGCAAATTCTACATATACTGGAAGTTCTAAACATTCCCTTACTTTTCTTGGATTAACAGTTATTGACAGATTTCCCCAAACATGTGCTTCTATTTCTGTATCCCTTAATCATCTAGGGTGTAGATTACCTGTTGGATGATTTCTTCTGGTACTTCACGGGTTTTTATCAGGGCTTGAGAGATTGGACACTTCGTCAGAAACTCTATCAACACTTGAGTTTTGGTATCATAGTCCTTAATGTTCGGATGCATCTGCAAATTGTTTTCCTTTTTGGGAAGATGATATTGAGGATCAATGAATGGTACGGCGTGTTCTACTGGTTGAAGGTTCAAATTGACAATGTTTTGAGCGGCCATTGGGTTTGATTTTGAGAGTTATGAGAAATTTCTAGGGTTTGAATAGAGAAGATGAGTGTCTTTGAACGATGTTTGTTAAAAGGTGATAGTGGGTAGTGATTTGTAGCTAGTTTAATTGCGGTTTTAATGTTGTGGACAACGTGGGTATGTTTTTGAGCAATTAAGATAAATAACCGTTAGGATAATCTTCTAATATTCCCTTCTTTTGTCCTTATCAGGTTCTATTAAAACCAGTACGAGAATTTGATGAATTTTGATTGGTTACCACTAACGGTCGAGTACCCAGCTTTCTCCATGTGGGCCCTGAAAATTCAAAAAGGTCCAATAGAATGTCCCTTTTATTCCTTGTACCTTTATTCTCTCTTTTACAGATTTTGTTTTTATTTTGAATGATCAGAATTTCTGGTTCCTCCTTAGAATTTCTGGTTTCTGTTGATGATCAAAATTTCTGGTTTCTCCTGAATGATCAGAATTTCTGGTTTCTATTAGAATCTTGGAGTTGCCATTCTTTTTGCCAAAAAATAATCAGAAATACCCTTTTTTGAGAGAGAGAGAGAGAGATCAGAAAAATTTCACTTGTCCTTCATTAAAAAGATTTTCATTGATGAAGGCAAAGAAAGGAAAAGAAAATTTTTGTTCCTTAAAAGTTTGACAAAGTTTTGAAAAGAATTTCAAAGGATGAAAAAATTATATGTCCTTTGTGAAACTTCCTCTGTTGTAGATTTTAGGAATCATCCAAAAATGACAATGTTTAGTGAAATTTTGAGAAATTGTGAATAACTTGTCAAAAATTTAAATGTCCTTTGTGAAACTTCCTCTGTTGTAGATTTTAGGAATCATCCAAAAATGACAAGGTTTTGTGAAATTTTGAGAAATTGTGAATAACTTGTAAAAAATTTAAATGTCCTTTGTGAAACTTCCTCTGTTGTAGCTTTTTGAACCATCCTTTTGTGGAGTTCATTCTTTGATTTATGTTGATCAAAAACAAAAATTCTTGAGTTATTTACCATATTTGAACAACATTGTTCCGGAAGGGTCATTAGATTTTACCAAGGGTTGTCGAATATTCTTCACAATGGATCAGTTTTTAACCTGAAACTGCTAATTTTAGCCAGAAATCTACCATATTTTTGTTGGTGTGGTCTAGTTTTTTTTAACTAAGTTTGTTTTCTGAGTGGAATATGTTACATCTTTTCCCCTTTTTGATCAACAGAAATTTTTCTTTTAATTTTTGTTCATTTATTTCTTTCATCTCCGTCTTTCTATGTATCCTCCTTCCTTGTTTTCAACATTTGTTATACTAAAAACATGATATTATATATATATATATATATGTACATGCAAAAAAAATAACACTACTAAGGTATTTTATAATTTATAACATACTTAATATATGTCCATAGAGGGGTTTCAGTGCCGGTGTGGAATCTTGTAGGGACGAGGCTTTTGTTCCGCAGGATTCCCTGAAAAATCATTTCAGCCCTTGAGTCCCAGACCGGTATGCCTTCAAACCCTATTTGCCCATTTATGACTTCTGTCAAGAATCTTGGGTAGATCAGGAAGGGTTTGTAACGAGAGTAGTTGTAAGGGAGTTCATGCACAATAGAAGCAACTACTCCCAACTACTTCCATCAAGCATACACAAATCTGGTTCACCAAAAACTGAAAAGGTTTGGTGAACCCTGTCTTGCAAACACCCTTGGAACAATTGCCTATGAAGTATCCCATTATCTTTAGCGTGGCATCCAGCACCTCCCTATCATACACCGTCTCTCTCTGGTCATCGTCTATCTGCAGTGCCTGCCGGATAGTCTCTTCACTCAGGATGATGGTGTATTTGTTCATGACCATGCTGCATATAGCCGGCAGCCTAGTTGGAGTAAGGAAGGTTTCAGCATTGGTCCAGAACTGTTGCAGGATTTCCGGGTGGATATGGATGAAGGCGGTGAGAGCAAATTGAGTGGGGTGTGGAACAGGAGGAGGTTCATGATGAACCTGCAATCCTCCCATGCTTCCCCTTGAAGCTGGCCCCTCAGACGGAGGTTGTGGATTGGATAGTAGGGGAGTGGAAGGTATTTGCAATCAATGGTAGCCATTTGAAGATTGTGAGAAGTTTGTTCTAGGGTTTCTGATCAAATGTGAGTTTTGAAAGTGATGTTTCAGTGATCAAGTGGTAGTTATTTATAACCAAGTTATAGTTTTACCATAAATGGTTGCACCTACCCGAAGATACTCCCTTTTTGTATCCTTTATTAACCCAAGATTTTGTCAGGTTTATTTTTAGGGCAATTTGAGATACAGTTTTCTTTTTCTTTAAATTTTGGGCGGCTATTTCTCAGAGAGATTATCATTAAATTCCAGGTGTCATCAATTCTCCTTATTAGTGAAGCTGAGTAAGCATTTGAGAATTGAAAAAATGGGCATTAGCTATTAAGTTTTACCCAAGAATTTGGTCAAGTGACGCATGCACCCTACCCCTAAAGAGATAAACCAAAAAAAAATAAAAAAAACGAACCGCTATTTATATACATATATACGTTTCTTTGAGCTTTTGAAAAAAAAATAACTTTCAGTGGAAAACATATTTCGAAGATGATTTGAAACAATCAGTAATGCAAAAATTATTACTGGTTATTTTACAAGATTTTCTGGTCTTTTTATCAAAAATCAATTTTCTGGTTATTTTACCAGATTTTCTGATCACTTCTCAGATTAACAAGAATTTCTGGTTATCTTTGAAAAAATTATCAGAAGTTCTGATCTTTTGCTAGAATTTCTGATTCTGATGTAGTATCAGAATTTTCACATTATCTTCTGATTTTTGTCTGGTGACAAAGTATTTTGTGTGTGATCTTCTTCAGTTATGTTGACCATACCAAGTTTACTGACCAAAAAGTTGTGTCTTTTTTCATCAAGAGGCTTTGTGAAAATGTCAGCAATTTGGTTTTCTGTTGGAACAAAGTACATTTCTATGGTTCCATTTTCAACATGATTTTTTTATAAAGTGGTACCTGACATCAATGTGTTTGGTTCTTGAGTGATGCACTGGATTTTCTGTGATGGCAATTGCACTCATGGAATCACATAGAATTGGTGTTTTGGTCAGGTATACTCCATAATCTCTAAGTTGATTTGCATCCAAATTACTTGTGAGCAGCAACTTGCAGCAGCTACATATTCTGATTCTGCAGTGGATGTGGAAACACAATTTTGCTTTTTGCTTGCCCAACAAACCAATTTTTCTCCAAGCAGTTGGCATGCAACAGATGTGCTTTTTCTGTCTATTTTACACCCTGCATGATCTGCATCTGTATATGCAATTAGTTCAAGATTTGTATCTTTTGGGTAAAATAAACCTAAATTTGTTGTGCCTTTGAGATATTTAAAAACCCTTTTTACAGCTTTCAAGTGAGACTCCTTAGGATTACACTGATATCTGGCCAGAAAACATGTTGCAAACATAATATCTGGTCTGTTTGCTGTTAAATATAATAGTGATCCTATCATTCCTCTGTAGGTTTTAACATCAACACATTCTCCATCTGAATCTGAGTCCAGTTTATTGCTTGTTGCCATTGGTGTTTTTGATGGTGAGCAATTTTCTAATGAATATTTCTTTAAAATTGTTTTGACATATTTAGAATGACTTAGAAATATTCCATCTGTTCTTTGTTTGACTTGAAGGCCTAGGAAAAATGTTAATTCTCCCATCATGCTCATTTCAAAATGATTGGTCATTAATTTTTCAATTTTTTACAAAACTTTTCTTTGTTGATCCGAAGATAATATCATCTACATAAATTTGGACCAAAAGTGTGTGACCTTTGTGTGTTTTTATAAACAAAGTTGTATCAATTGTACCTTTTGTGAAGCCAGAATTTATCAGAAATTTTGAGAGTGTGTCATACCAGGCTCTTGGTGCTTGTTTCAAACCATATAATGCTTTATTTAGTTTGTAAACATGTTTTGGAAAGGTTGGATCAATAAAGCCTTCTGGTTGATGTATATACACTTCTTCAGCTATTTCACCATTCAAGAATGCAGATTTGACATCCATTTGATATATCTTGAAATCTTTTGATGCTGCATAAGCCAGGAATATTCTTACAGCTTCAAGTCTTGCTACCGGTGCAAAGATTTCATCATAGTCTATTCCTTCTTGTTGACAATACCCCTTTACTACCAATCTTGCTTTGTTTCTGGTTATGACTCCTTGTTCATCTGATTTATTTCTGAACACCCATTTTGTACCAATAATTGCTTTATCATTTGGTCTTGGTACTAGGTTCCATACCTCACTTTTCTCAAATTGGTTAAGCTCTTCTTGCATTGCAATGACCCAATTTGGATCATTTAGAGCTTCTTTGACAGTTTTTGGCTCTATTATGCTTAGAAAACCAGCATATAGACATTCATATGTAGTAGCATATCTCGTTTTTACTCCTTCTTTTGGATTTCAATAATGTCTGATTGAGAATGACCCTTGATCCATCTTTGATTATAAGACCTGTTTAAGTTTTCTAATGGTTCTGAGGTTTTCCCCTGATTTTCTGATTGTTGCATGAAATCAGAGTTTTGATTTTTTGAATTGTTTTCTGGTATTTTATCAGAATTCTGGTTCATTGTATTGTTTTCTAGTGAACTTGTTTCAGCTCAGGGTTGATTTTAAAATTTGAACATGTAATTTCTTTGTTTTCATAACATTTGATTCAAGTTTTCTGATGATTTTTCACTGTGTGCTTCCTTGTGTGTTTCATAAAACACTTTACATTCTGATGTGTCATCAAACGATACATACAGACTTTCTCTTATTGTTCTTGTGCTAATTATGAATACTCTAAACGTTTTTGATGTTAATGAATATCCAAGACAAATTCATTTTTGTGCTTTTATGTCAAACTTTTCAAGACTTTCAAAATCATTAAACACAAAGCATCTACACCCAAATATGTGTAAAAATTTTACATTTGGAATTCTACCATTTATAATTTGATATGGTGTTTTCTGATGTCTTTTGTTGATGATTGTTCTGTTTTGTGTAAAGCATGCATTGGAAATTGCTTCAGCCCAAAAGTAAATAGGCAATTTGGCATAAGCAAGCATTGTTCTTGCTGCTTCAACCAAAGTCCTATTTCTTCTTTCTACAACTCCATTTTGTTGTGGTGACCTTGGAGCAGAAAAGTCATGAGATATTCCTTTTGGAAATGTGGAATGTCTCAAGTTTTGAATTTTTGAATTATGTTCCATCGTCACTTCTAACCCTTCTTACTGGTAAGTTTAGCAAGTTTTCAATTTTTCTGATGAAATTTATAAGTAATTCTGGTGTTTCACTTTTCTTAGTCAAGAATTCTACCCAGGTGTATCTTAAGTAGTCATCTACTATTACCAGAATATACTTCTTCCCTGAAAAACTTGTTGTACTTATGGGTCCACACAGATCCATATGTAAGAGTTCTAAGTTTTGTTTTATTGAAGATTCAGACACAGTTTAATGTGAGCTTCTTTTTTATTTGCCCATTTCACAAGCTTCACATAATTATCCTTTTTGGAGGATATGTAAGGTAACCCTTTTACCAGACTTTTGCTTGCTAATTTTGTTTAGATTTTTAAAGTTTATGTGAGCTAATCTTTTATGCCATATCCAACTACTACTGCTGCTTTCTTTTGAAAATAAGCATATTTGAGGATGCTCAATTTCTTCATTAAAATTAAAGTAGTAAATGGATTTTCTTATTCTTTTTCCTCTCAAATAAATTTTGTTGTCATCTAAACCAGTTAGTAAGCATTTTTCTGGTAAAAATGTTACCTGAAATCCTTTGTCACAGAACTAGCCACAACTTAGTAAGTTGTATTTCAGTCCTTCCATATAGGCTACCTTTTCTATGGTCAATGTACCATATTTGATGCATCCATAGCCCAAAGTTCTTCCTTTCACTCCATTACCAAAATTAACAAATTTACCAGGCTTAGAAAAATAGTTACTAAGCAAGCTCCTGTTCCCAGTCATATGCTTGGAGCTTCCAGAATCGCAGTACCAGATCTGCTGCACATGATGGTCTTGAAGTGGTATGGTTAGAAAGATTTTGGTACCCAGACATGCTTGGGTACATTTTCTGATGGAATTTTGTTTAGCTTTAATATTTCTGGTTTAGTTTTCTCATCAGAAACTTTGTAAAGTTTTGAGCTTACAGTTGTGTTTTCATTTTTCAGCTGCATATGTTTTTTGACAATTTTGATTATATCTTTACACATGCAGGTGTTGTTTAGCTCAAAAGTGTTTGATGAAGATTTGTTATTTGTTTCAAAGGAATTTTGTTTTGAACTATATGAACCATCACTTGAGATTTCTGATTTGTTGGATTCACTTTCTGACTCACTAAAATTTTCTTCTGTTGATTTTACAAAAATAGTTGGATTGTTTAAGTTTGTTCTGTTATATCCTAGTCCTTCTCCTTTGTTTCTTTTTGTGCACTCAATGTAATCATTGAAATTTTTTGCTTCTTGAAATCCTTTCACATTTATTTCCTTTTCATGAATCCTTTTATAAAGTTCTTTTCTTTCCTTTTCATAAAAATCAATTTTTGCTTGTTTATTTAAACTTTCTTTTATCAAAAGTTGATTTTCAAGTGTTGAACCTTTAATTTTTGTTGTAAATTTTCATAAATCTTTTGATCCAAATTATGTTTTCCTTTGAGATTAGCAAAGTTTTGAATCAGATGTTTCAATTCTAGTTCAAGATCGGAGTTGTTACTTACAGAATTTTCAGCAGCATCTGTTTCATTGTCAGACAATTTTGCCATAAGACAGAAATTTGCCATTTCTTCCTCTTCATCATCTGATGAGTCTTCTGTCAACCACGCATCTGTTCCAGCTATCAATCCTACAGCCTGCTGTTGTTTCTTAGCTTCCTCTAACTTTTTTCATAGTAAGCAACATCTTTAAGCATTTTATTTTTGCATGCTGAGGCATAATGACCTTTTTGCTTGCATTTGTAGCAAACAACCTCAGCTTTTCCTTTGTCTTTACTTCTCATCTCCATCTTGGTTTTATCATTCTTCTGATATTTATTGCTTCCACCAGTTTTAGTGAGCAATACAATTGCTTCAGCAAAAGCTGTGAAGTCTGATGTTGAATCAGCATTTTCTGTGCATTGAATATATGAGGTTTGTGGATCAGTGTTTGGGAATTTTGGAGAGTTGGAAATAAGTGCTATTGGTCCTCCCCTTTGATTTGTATTTTCATAGATTTCTTCCTCTCTGGGTACTAAGATGCTACACAAATCATGAAGATTCATATTTCCTAACTCAAGTGTGGAGGCAAGAGTCATGGTTAGACTTCTCCATTCTCTTGGTAGAGAGTCCAGAAATTTGACATTTCTCTCATCGTTTGATTTTTCCATACCAAATTTATTTAATTCATTTAAGATTTTTGCAAAACGCATATATGTTTCATATAAGCTTTCATTTGGTGGACTTTTAAAACGTTCATATGAGGAAACACAGTTGGTTCTTTTGTTTCTTTTTCATTCTTTCTCCTCCTTCACATAAATTTTCCAACTGATCCCATATTTCCTTAGCTAACGCACAAGCATCAAGTTGAGAAAATATGTCATTTGGAAGTGCCATAATCAAGAGTGATTTGGCCCTTTCATCAGCATCCACCAGTGCTTTATCTTGTCCATCCCACTATTTTTCAAACTTTGGGACATAAGATGCAGGCACTGTTGGTGTGTCTTCAATGCTGGAATTTCTGGTATTTCAAGTTTGGGTACATGGGGACCTCTCACAATGGATTGGAACAGAGCTTGATCATGTCCATTTAGGTAACTGATCATCCTGATCTTCCATTGGGGGTATTCTTCCCTTACCAAAGTTGGTGGTTTTGACATTGACCCAATATTGAAAGCATTATTCCATTTTGAAAGTTTGCCATAACTTTAGAAAATGAAAGTGAGCAATTGATCTTTTGAAAATATTTTACTCAATCTGCTCTGATACCAATTGTTGGTCCCAGATTAACAATGAGATTCCTTATCATTGGTTATGGCAAGTGATTTCAACAAAGATTAAAAAATATTGTGCGGAACTAGAAATCAAACTTTTCAAAGACACAAGATACAGAATTTTCTCGTTTATATCACTTTGAAAAACAAATAGGTTTACAAAGAGATTATTGGCTGTTGAAAAACAAATACATGAGAGAATACTGTGGTGAAAGGGTGTAAGAGAGTTGTGTAGTATATTTAATGCTAAGTTTGTACTCTCTTCATCTTTCCTGTGATTGACTCTCCTATTTATAGAAAGCCAGAATGAATAAACAATTAGTTTATTCTTCTACTTGCACCTGCTAAGAAAAGCTTCCCTTGGGTATGTTCAATGAATTTGCATGGGCCAACTTGTTATGTTCGAAAATGGCAGAGACAAGCAGATGAGCAAGTTGACAGGATCAGAAACTGAAGCCAGTCAACTGACTAGAATTTCTGGTATTTTGGTATCAGAAATTCTAATAACTGTTCTTTTTACCAGAAACTGCTAGTTTCTAGCAGAAATCATATCAGGTTTACCAGAAATGATATTTCTGATTGTATTTTTCGTGCGAAAATGTTGCTTTTTTTGCCCCAAAATGACAGTTTTCATGTGAAAATAAAATATTTCATGAGATAATAGCATTTTTCGCACGAAAATGACATTTTTCGTACGAAAATATGGATTTCCGCACAAAAATATCCCCAAACCACCTCCACTTCTCTCCGCCTATAAATACAACCCTCTCATTTCACTCCAACTTGCTGCCATTCCACACCAAAACGCTCTCTAGCTCGTTTTCTCTGTTTCAAGTAAGAAGACTACATTTTTCACGAGAATCACAACGATTTTGCACGAGATTATCTCCGATTTCATATAAACTTCTCTGTTTACGAAAACCTTCATCTTTTTCATGAAAACCTTCTGATTTTAACTAAGATCCACACTTAACCGAGCATGTTTGAGTTAGCCTTGGCTTCTCAGATCTGAAACCGTGTTGTTTCGAGCTCACAATGTAACAACCCGCATTTTCGCAACTCGTTACTCTCGTTACGCCTAACACCAGAGATTCAGATCATAATGTAAACTATCGCTTACTACGCTACATCGCATATTTTCGCACTACATCGCTTATTTCAACACACTACATCGCACATCACAATGCTTATAACGCACTCGCTAAATACTATAAACTTTGCGTAATGTTTCCAAGTCTATATGCTCGCTTAGACAACGCGACTCTCTCAGGACTTGGGAACTGAGACGCCTATTAAACGTTTAATACTCGCAACGCCCTCACTCAAACAACTCGCTTTATCGCATTTTATACGCAACACTTAATACAATTAAGTAATACAAACGAAAGCATTACAAAAGGATTTTTAATAATTTTTAGGAATTTTTCTAGCATAGGTTCCTTTTGTAAAAAGTGCGTGTTTTAATTATTAGAATCCAAAAAAAATCGTACGAAAATTCCAATTTTCGTACTAAAATTCATATTTTCGTACGAAAATTGTATTTTTCGTGCGAAAATGTGGTATTTTTGGCTCCAAATGGCAGTTTTCATGCGAAAATGGCCATTTTCGCATGAAACTATGGATTTTCCGCACGAAAATTTCATCAGATCACCCTCATTCCCCACCTCCTATAAATACCAACACTTGTCATTTTGTGCTCACTTACTGCCATTCCTCCTAAACGCTCTCCAGCCCGATTCTCTCTGTTCCAAGTAAGAAAACTAGGTTTTTCACACGATTCACAACGGTTTTTACAACAATTTTGCATGAGATTATCTCCCATTCATCTAAACTTCTCTGTTTTACAAAAAACCTTCATCTTTTTCATAAAACTTTCTGATTTTCTTAAGGATTTAGCACTTAACCGATCATGTTTGAGTTAGCCTTGGCTTCTCAGACCTGAAACCTTGTTGTTTCAAACTCACCAAGTGTTTATCCTAACAAAACTATTTTATCAAATCGATTTTCACACGAAAACGGATCAGACCGACTAATGTTTCGTTCACTAAGTAGTGGAACGAGACGTTGTCGAAACCGTCACAAAATAGACTCGAACATACATCTGACTTCAGACGAAGTCTTAGTCCCGAACGCACCAAGACGCAAGAACAGTCACTTGTGCGATCTAGACTGGCTCGCGTGAACCATACTTGGTTCACACGGTCCAGTCCGAGCTCATACAAGAGACTCACTCGCTCAAAAGACCTTTCTGATGCTGGGTTGATCAGTAACCTAAGGTTGGAGGGATGAACACTCTATTTCCCAAAGACAGACGCGAAAACACTCGATTTTGGACACAAAAACGGGCATTTTTGCACGAAAATTCCATTTTCGTGCGAAATGAATTGTTCCGGCACGACTCTCTGTTCCGACTGTTCAACACTCTGGAAGACTGATGCACTTCTGATTCTACGCGCAGGCTGACCCGACACTCTCCTCACTCCATCTCGCTCGTGTCTGCTGTTTACGCATTCAATGTGAGTATACTTGAACCCTTTTTCGCTTTAAACACACTTTTGGGTGTAACATACGTTCATATCAAAATACACAATGCAAAACTAAATTGATTATCACACGCGAATATCTGTTATACATGTTTATACGTGATGCTAGATACATATAAGCACCCTCGATCTTTACTCGTTGATTCCAACTTAACTAGTATGATATCGTAGTTCGACTCACACCTGACGGGGTCTAGTTACGCACATCTCAATCGCGCATCGCAGTCATCTCGGAATTTAGCTGGAGTATTTGTCCCCCGATTTATATGTTATGCCATATCTCGTTATTGTATATGTGGTATTTCGCGATGCTTTTATCTACTATGCTATTATATCAAAACCTGTATGCTCGCCAATACATTTTTGTATTGACAATTATTTTAACGTATGTTGCAGGTTGATGATTTCTACTGTTGCAAACGGACTTAGGATATGCTTTAGAAACTTGTAATAATCTAGTTGACGAATATCGAATTGTTTGAGAATGATGGATTTGTAATGATTATGGAATGATTGTATGTTGATTGTATGGGAAATTGACGTTTTAAATATTGTCGTTTATAATAGTCGTTATGGATTCTCTCGAGCAATCTGAACCGCTTAGTTTCGCGCCCTGATGATTCCGCCATCAGTTGGGTGTGACAGATTGGTATCAGAGCCATAACTATAAGGAATTAGGTAAATTGGCTAGTCTATAGTAGGAAACTATGTGCTTATCCCTTGCTTATCCGCTTAAAACATTGTCTTTGGATTTAAAAATACTATACGAAGTATTTCCTAAGACTTGGACAAAACACACGAAGCTACAAAGATACTCGTACATCACAAACGAGTCAACTTGTTGAGATTAGGTGTGAAACCGCGAACTCTCGACGAATCACTCACTCTGCGTATTCCGATTAGCACGAAATTCTCCGTTAACTTAGGAGTGATATCCACATCTTAACGGAAATTTCCCATTCTATCCGGTGGAAACCTCCTGATGGGTCCGGGAGGGAAACCACAATCAGGGATTCGAAGTTATCAAATTAGGGGTGAAATCCGAACCTTGAAAACTTGTCCCACTCAACGATTTCAAAATCTCACCAAAGTCTCGATAATTTCGATGACTCGGGATGCGTAGTAACTGGAAGGGTAATGCCGGTAGCCGCGAGGTGGTGAGAGCAGATACCTATTAGGCCAAAGCGCGTGCCCGAACTCAAAGGAATAGTCGAATCACTTTGGGTAGTCGCTGTCTCAAAACCCAGGACGCTCTATTAATTTTAAGCCTGCAATCCTCGATTTTACGCATCATCGAATTTTATTAAGGTTATATGTTTTCGAATTAAAGATTTTACGCTTTATCGATTTCTCGATTTATCGTTTTTCGCTCCATAAATGTACGCATGACTCGCACAGCCATCGCAATCCAAAACAAGAACGAATACTCGCAACAAAACTAAATCATAATGAACCTCTTAAACGCGTCCACGCGCCCTCTCTCTCTCTATATATATATATATACAGACATATATATACGTATAATAATATGTGATTACACGTGCTTATGTGAATACGTAAGAATCTAGGAGATACGTGGTTCCTATGTGAAATCCTATGTGAATACGTATTACTATATCAACTATAACAAGTTTTTAACACGCTAAATCGCGTCGCAAATTTCAAAAATCATTATGATCGAATCTCACTCCAAATCTCTTTGTCTAGATGTCTTCGAACACTTCCAACTCACGACGTCACGCCAGAGGAAACGCCGATAAGAGAATCGCCTCGCTCATAGCCGAGGAATTGGCCAAGGTGATTCCTCAAATCGTCACCCAAGTCCAAGCCCGCATCAGTACTCAGACATCGAAAGACTCTAAGACCGATGCACCACCGCAAGCCACCGCAAAGCCTAGCCGAAAGAGAAAGAACTCGCGCCTCAAATGCTCCGCAACTGCATCGCTTAACTCTGAACCTCTCCAAACAGCCGCACCTTCCCCAATGTGTAACTACAAAGGGCCTCATCCCCTGTGTCAGAAGTGTACTTATTGTCACACCCCAACCGATGACGGAAACATCGGGATGAGACGAACAAATCGTTCATGGCATCATAACACTAATTGTGATAATAAAATTAAATTCAATTTCATAAATGACTAAAGATTCAAGTACAAAGTTTCAAATATAATAAGACAAACGTAACAAATATTATTTAAAGTGCGTTTCTAAAGCTTGTCCTAGCTTGATTTCTTTGCTTCACTTTGGCTAACAACCTGCAACTGGTATTAAAAGCGCAGATCAATACAAAAGTATTGGCGAGCATACGAGTTTGAAAATAAATAATACTATAAAAGTTTATTTTAGTCATGACAAGTATATGTATTCAAGTTGAATCGCACGTATATGTAGACAACTTTCGCATAATAATAGCATATAATTCAGTTCTTTAACTAGCATGCATAACATCCAAAGCATAACAATATCATGTGAATACAAGTTGAAACTAATAAGCATAAACATACTTAAGCGTAACAAATAGCATGTATAGACGAGTTTAAACTAACACGTATAGCTCACATAAGAATAACTGATCACTCGTTTGGTAATTTGAATGCATTTAATTTCGTTCAATATAAATTTTGTTGATTGATACATGTTGCACCCAAAAATGTGTTAAAGTGTAAAAAGGGGGTCGAGTATGCTCACTTTTTGCGGAGACTTCTTTTGGTAATTATGAGAAGATCCAGTCGAAAGATGGAATTCGAGGTCACCTCGCATGGATAAGAGAAAGATATATAATTAGTAGAAGTTGTCGACGTGTCATTAAATTGAATATACACTTGTTTTCACCTTATAAATTCTTCTCGGGTTTTCGTACTTTCCTTAGCGTAACGCCAACTTATAATAGGTATATATATATATATATTTATATACTTAGTGTGACGAAAACATAGGAACATATATATGTTTGGCGGTTAACATAATATATGTATGTATATATATATATATATAATATACATATTTCGACGGAAAGTATAATTGATATAAGGTTTTATTTATATTTTTGACGAAAATCGGGCAGAGTTTCTCCTGTTTTAGGACGGTCCCGACAACTAAGTGTCGATTAAAATTTTAAAGCTCAACAATACATGAATCGATATGTGATTATATAATTCTATGTATAACTACTTATAAGTTATATAGTTCGCTTTCGCGATTTAAGACGCTAGTTAAATATGAAAACGCCATGAAGGCGCTATCATTTTATTCGTGCCGGTTGTATTTTCAAAACTCAAAAGCTTAAATGATAATTTATATGACTTACGAATTCCAATTAAAACACTATTTTATTTTGTAAAACCAACACTTTTGCATTTGTAATATCATCTCGGTTATTAGTTGATTCATGCCCGGTTTCAAAACGATAAATAATCATAATATAAACCAAAGTTGTGTCGTTAAGATTTAACCACATTTCGTGCTTGACCCGAGTCGACTAGTTGTCCATATAATGTTTTCAAAACGCAATAATTTAACGAAGCCATATTAATGCATATATTTTCCTATGTGAGGTTACATATTAGGATATGATCGGTTCCCGTTAGAATACAATAAGCAAACGTAAAACACTATAATTAAAAGGGGGTCGCTAATAGCTTACCGAGACCGCGTCGTCTGCTTGTTGACCCGAGTTGATTCGGTTTGGCCGAGTCAACCGAACCAGAACGCGAACTGCACGACCTGACGAGGACAGAACCAAGACACGGGTCTGACCGGTGTTTGACCAAATTGACAAAGCTAACCAAATGGTTGAACCGGAACCAACGAACCCGAGCCAAAACGCTGCCGGAGCCTAAAAGGAGTTGGACTTGGACCGGGGTCGAACATAACCAGAGCCAAACATCACCGAGCCACCTGAACCGGCGCCCTCATGGCTGAACATTCATCAATCTTCTGCTACAGATCTGACGACTGCTGGAATCCACCGTCGCCGTCGTCAAAACGCGGCTATCACTGCCCCCACTCCCGTTCTCCTTCTCTCTCCTTCGTCCTCTCTCTCTCCTGCGTTGCCGCCGCCGTAGAGGGTGATGGTAGGCCGTTCGAGTTTTGCAAGGAGGGGTGTCGGTGTGGTGATTTAAGTGGAGATGGAAGGTGAGGAGGTGTAGGAGGGGGTGTGGCGGTTGTTGGGACGGTCGGAATCGGTCAGACTCGTTGCCAGAATCCGACAGCCGGTTTTGTGAGGCTGAGAGGGCCAGAGTTTGGTGTGGAGAAGGAGGTGTGTATATACAGTGTGTGTATGTGAGTGAGTAGAGTGTGTGTGTGTTAAAGAGATTAGGTTTTAGAGTGGCTTGGGTGTTGGGCCCAAGGCCCGTTAGTTCTTATATAGTCCATTATGGCCCAAATTCGTTTCCACTACTCGTTTTCTTTCCCGAAATGTAAGAAACGTGTATATTATCGTTTTTTTAAATACATAACCGAATGATTGGTTGTTTGAAAGACGAGTACGCAATAAAACATATATATATATATATATATATATATATGTATACATATATATATATATGTTTTTTACACATACCAGGGGTAACGCCTCGAATTACGATAAAATTTTATAAAAATAGGATTACTAAATTACGAGGCGTTCAGTCTCCCCTACTTCAGGAAATTTCGTCCTGAAATTTATTCAAGAGGAAGACTTTAGAAATGATGGCTTTTCGTAATATGTGTGGGTGTAACCGAGAGATAGGTGGCGATTGATTAAAGTTTGTCTTTAAATATAGCAGTGAAACACTGAATTTCCCATGGCACGTTTTACGAAACTTTAGTAATATGGTATTAGCACTTATATATAAGAAGTTCCAGCGGCGTATCCACCATGTTTATACCCTATTACGTCTGTTTCGCTAATTGATGCCATGTTACGTTCCGTGTCCCGATCAAGGTTTATTAGCGTATTACGAGTGGGAATGATAAGGTATATAGAGTCTAAAGTATTTAGGTATAATTGTAATTAAGTATGAAAGAGTATAGTGTATAAGTATGAGTATAAGGATAAGTGTGTGTATATGCACATTCATGTACAATACAAATTATATATTTTTGTTAACCAAGATTAACGGATTACTTGCATGTGAATAAACATGTCAAACCATCGTGTACCGCAATGTAGACTACCCATTATCGTTAAAACGAAGAGGGTGTAAAATAGTTTACTTAACATGACCTCAAGAATACGGGCGGGCGTCACTTCCTATAGCGCTACACCAGCGCTATACATGTTAAGATGTGGCTTGATCAAAGTTAATGACAAGTCTACCACGTAAACATGTGAATAGACAAGTCAAACCATCGTGTACGCAGTGTTGACTAGTCAATATTGTTGAAACATAGTGTAATATAGTTTACTTAGTAAGAAATAGTTTACTTAGCATGGCCTCTAGAATACGGGCGGGTGATACTCCTATAGCACTACACAAGCGCTATACATGTTAATGTGTGGTTTCTAACGAGTTTATCACACAAGAATGTTCCAGTAATCCCAACTTAATTATAATGCTTAGTATGCGCCTATAGAATCGTTATGTAATAGATTTTGTATATATATATATATAAGAGAAGTTTGTTGTGCATAAATTCGACTTTAGTATAATGTGAAATCGAATTAAAATGAAGGAATAAGAATTATATAGCATAAAATTTAAGATAGCGTAAAAGAGAGGCTTGTTAAAATGTTGAAACGTTTCGGGTTTAGAAACTTTGACTACTCCAAAGTGACTCCTAGGTCCTTTTGAATTAGGGAGACATGATTTGGCCTAATAGGTATAATACTCTCGTCGCCAAGCGATTAACATAATTTTACCCTTCCAGTTAATACATATCCCTAATTTGATCGAAACATACGAAACTTTAGCGAGATTGAAAATTGAGGAGCGGAACCAGTCATCAAGGTGTGGATGTCAATCCTGGCTTGACAATTTCGTCCCCAAATTGTGGTTTATTGAACGTATCAAGATATAATCTCGAACCGTCAATAAGGATCCACTAGATTATGAAATGAAACTCCCATTAAGATATGGATATCACTCCTGACTTGATGGTGAATTTCTTGCGAAATAACATGTAAAGCGGATTGAAGCTCGTCACCAATGGCGGGAATCACCCCTGTATTGATGAGTTATTTTGATTGTGGAACAAGAATATACTCAAAAGCGTGCATTGTGTTTCATGTCTTAAGAAAGACATATTGTAAGTTTTAGGATCAAAAGGGGAGAAGCATGATAAAAGGAATAACATTTTAGACAAGTATCACAAATGGTCAAGAGTATGGTACTTAAACTATAGACTAGGTCGAACATGGTAATTCTACCTAATTCCCTATAGTTATGGCTCTGATACCAATCTGTCACACCCCAACCGATGGCAGAAACATCGGGATGAGATGAACAAATCATTCATAGCATCATAACACTAACTGTGACAATAAAATTAAATTCAATTTCATAAATGACTAAAGATTCAAGTACAAAGTTTCAAATAGAATAAGACAAACATAACAAATATTATTTAAAGTCCGTTTACTTCACTTTGGCTAACAACCTGCAACATGTATTAAAAGCGCAGATCAATACAAAAGTATTGGCGAGCATATGAGTTTGAAAATAAGTAATACTATAAAAGTTTATTTTGGTCATGACAAGTATATGTATTCAAGTTGAATCGCACGTATAGGTAGACAACTTTCGTATAATAATAGCATATAATTGAGTTCTTTAACTAGCGTGCATAACATCCTAAGCGTAACAATATCATGTGAATACAAGTTGAAACTAATAAGCATAAACATACTCAAGTGTAACAAATAGCATGTATAGACGAGTTTAAACTAACACGTATAGCTCACATAAGAATAACTGATCACTCGTTTGGTAATTTGAATGCATTTAATTTCGTTCAATATAAATTTTGTTGATTGATACATGTTGCACCCCAAAATGTGTTAAAGTGTAAAAGGGGGTCGAGTATACTCACTTTTTTGCGGAGACTTCTTTTGGTAATTACGAGAAGATCCAACAGTCGAAAGATGGAATTCGAGGTCACCTCGCATGGATAAGAGAAAGACATATAATTAGTAGAAGTTGTCGACGTGTCATTAAATTGAATATACACTTGTTTTCACCTTATAAATTCATTTCGGGTTTTGGTACTTTCCTTAGCGTAACGCCAACTTATAATAGGTATATATATATATATTTATATACTTAATGTGACGAAAACATAGGAACATATATATGTTTGGCGGTTAGCATAATATAAGTATATATATAATATGCATATTTCGACGGAAAGTATAATTGATATAAGGTATATTTATTTATATTTTTGACGAAAAATGGGCAGAGTTTCCCCTGTTTTAGGACGGTCCCGACAACTAAGTGTCGATTAAAATTTCAAAGCTCAACAATACAAGAATCGATATGTGATTATATAATTCTATGTATAACTACTTATAAGTTATATAGTTCGCTTTCACGATTTAAAACGCTAGTTAAATATGAAAACGTCATGAAGGCGCTATCATTATTATTCGTGCCTTTGTATTTTCAAAACTCAAAAGCTTAAATGATAATTTATATGACTTACTAAAACACTATTTTATTTTGTAAAACCAACACTTTTGCATTTGTAATATCATCTCGGTTATTAGTTGATTCATGTTCGGTTTCAAAACGATAAATAATCATAATATAAACCAAAGTTGTGTCGTTAAGATTTTATCACATTTCGTGCTTGACCCGAGTCGACTAGTTGTCCATATAATGTTTTCAAAACTCAATAATTTAACGAAGCCATATTAATGCATATGTTTTCCTATGTGAGGTTACATATTAGGATATGATCGGTTCCCTTTAGAATACAATAAGCAAACGTAAAACACTATAATTAAAAGGGTGTCGCTAATAGCTTACCGAGACCGCGTCGTCTGCTTGTTGACCCGAGTACCGGAACGCGAACTGCACGACCTGACGAGGACAGAACCAAGACACGGGTCTGACCGGTGTTTGACCAAATCGACAAAGCTAACCCAATGGTTGAACCGGAACCAACGAACCCGAGCCAAAACGTTGCCGGAGCCTAAAAGGAGTTGGACTTGGACCGGGGTCGAAAATAGCCAGAGCCAAACATCACCGAGCCACCTGAACCGGCGCCCTCAAGGCTGAACCATCATCAATCTGCTGCTACAGATCCGACGACTGCCGGAATCCACCGTCGCCGTCGTCAAAACGCGGCTATCACTGCACCCACTCCCGTTCTCCTTCTCTCTCCTTCGTCCTCTCTCTCCTGCGTTGCCGCCCCCGCCGCGGAGGGTGACGGCCGGCCGTTCGAGTTTTGCAAGGAGGGGTGTCGGTGTGGTGATTTAAGTGGAGATGGAAGGTGAGGAGGTGTAGGAGGGGGTGTGGCGGTTGTTGGGACGGTCGAAATCGGCCGGACTCGTTGCTGGAATTTGGCAGTCGGTTTTGTGAGGATGAGCGGGCTAGTGTTTGGTGTGGAGAAGGAGGTGTGTATATACGGTGTGTGTGTGTGTGTGAGAGTGAGAAGAGTGTGTGTGTTAAAGAGATTAGGTTTTGGAGTGGCTTGGGTGTTGGGCCCAAGGCCCGTTAGTTCTTGTATAGTCCATTATGGCCCAAATTCGTTTCCACTACTCGTTTTCTTTCCCGAAATGTAAGAAACCTGTATATTATCGTTTTTTTAAATACATAACCGAATGATTGGTTGTTTGAACGACGAGTACGCAATAAAACATTATATATATATATATATATTTTTTACACATACCAGGGGTAACGCCTCGAATTACGGTAAAATTTTATAAAAATAGGATTACTAAATTGCGAGGCGTTACACTTATCACCACCGGGCTGAAGTCAACTGACATTATTGCGACAACTGCAACTGTTTCGGCCACTTCACCAGCAACTGCCGCACAGGACCACGACAACAAGACATACTAGCCCTTCCAGCACCGCCAACTCAACTCGCAGCCCCTGCAACCGCCGCACCAGTAGCACCAGCAGTCGCAGCCCCTGCAGCAGAAGCCGTCAACATCAACGCCAAACCAGACGCAGCACGACGTTATTAACGGTACGACCCTCGACGTTAATTCTTGCACCTTATAATTAAATCTAATGATCGATGTCACCTCTACACATGGCGACATCTCTCTCTCTCTCATTGCTCCCTCTCTCTCGATTCCCCGCACTTATTCTAACTCACACACTAATCTTATAAATAGCGCTATATAGTATATCACGATATAATATGCTTTTACCCCTACTACGTGCCTTTAAAATAAGTTACGATAAACATGCAAACACCAAATTAATCACGGGTGCACACGAGATTATTTTGGGGTCTGCATGGGGATCACAATGAGTTCTAATGGTACCATAACGTTAAAAGCATGGTTAAAACGTGGTGGATACGCCGCTGGTACTTCCTATATATATGCGTTTTGACCATGTCGACAAAGCGTGACACCTATGCACGGGACGGAGGCGGTGTGGTTAAAGCATAGTGGATACGCCGCTGGTACTTCCTATATATAAGTGCTTTGCCATACTAACAAACTCCCGTGGAGACGTGCCATGTGTAGTTGAACGTTATTAGACCTTTAATATTATGATGATTATTTTCACACACTAAACTCCTTCGCAAGACGTAACATCTCATCACTTCTCGATCGCACCATCGCTAGACTTTTAGTAAGTCTACAGCAACACGAACCCGCTTTCATTGAAATCTATATCCGATCGCTTGTCGCTTTCTCCTCTCGACGCTTAGACGCTATCGCTTCACTTATCGCTATCGTTTCACTTATCGTTATCGCTTCGCTTATCGCATTCTCCTCCCGACGCCCGAACGATATCTCTTCGCTTATCATCTTCACGTCGTGACGCTATAACGCTTATCGTATCTCTCATCCTTACCGCTTCGCTATTCCAATCGCCAAACCTTTCCCCACGCGCTTTATTGCTAACCAAGTATGTACTCAACTTCTTCATGCAAGCTACTTGGCTCCCTATTCAAACTTGGTCTAACCATTCGCCGCTTGGATCTTAGTCCATCCATGTCATGTTGGCACACATGACATCATTCCACAGAACGGAGGCGATGTGGCTAAAACATGGTGGATACGTCGCTGGTACTTCCTATATATAAGTGTTTTAGCCATACTAACAAACTTCCGTGAAAAGATGCCATGTGGGGTTCGACGCTATCTAAGCTTTGTAATTACTTGGTCCTATTCTTCACCGCGTGGACCAAGGATATCGAAATCTATCCATATCATGTTAACACACCTGACATCGCTCCACGAGACGAAGGCGATATGGCTAAAACATGGTGGATATACCACTAGTACTTCCTATATATAAGTGTTTTAGCCATATTAACAAAACTTTCGTGGAAAGATGCCATGTGAGGTTCGACGCTAAGTTAACTTTTTGATACCGTATAAAAAAAATTTGTTGTTACCGTTATGTTTTGGAAATAATGGAAAATTTTTCTAAATATTTTGATTTTTATTAAAACCTTTAGGCAAGTAAAAAATCCTTCTTACAATGTTAAATCGACTCAGCCAAACGCCGCCACGTAAGAAAATTTTCCTAAATCGAGTCTTTACTCAAAAGTCTTTTCGTAATAGTTTAACCAAAATTTTGCAAAAACTTAAAAAACTTTTTTGGATCGCCAAATCGTGAGTTGTTAACCACGAGTCAACTAAGTCGTTTTTTTTACTCATCAATTCCCAACACCACCAAGACGCTTTCACTCGTCAATCCTATATCGATCGCTCATTCATCCTCAACTTACGCTAACATCTTATCGCTTCTATCGTTATCTATTCATGTGAATTCTCAAGGTCTCCCTTTCGAATAAATTTCGGGACAAAATTTCCTAAAGCAGGGGAGATGTAACAACTTGCATTTTCGCAGCTCGTTACTCTCGTTACGCCCAGCACCAGAGATTCAGATCATAATGTAAACTATATCGCTTACTACGCTACATCGCATATTTTCGCACTACATCGCTTATTTCAACACACTACATCGCACCTCACAACGCTTATCATGCACTCGCTAAATACCATAAACTTTGCATGATGTTTCCAAGTCTATCTGCTCGCTTAGACAACGCGACTCTCTCAGGACTTGGGAAGTGAGACGCCTATTAAACACTTAATACTCGCAACGCCCTCTCTCAAACAACTTGCTTTATCGCATTTTATACGCAACGCTTAATACAATTAACTAATACGAACGAAAGCATTACAAAAGGATTTTTAATAACTTTTAGGAATTTTTCTAGTATACGTTCCTTTTATAAAAAGTGCGTGTTTTAATTAATAGAATCCAAAAAAAAACAATTCGTACGAAAATTGTATTTTTCGTGCGAAAATGTCGTATTTTTGGCTCCGAATGGCAGTTTTCATGCGAAAAAGACATATTTCATGCGAAAATCGCATATTTGGTGCGAAAATGACCATTTCGCACGAAAATATGGATTTCTGCACGAAAATTTCATCAGATCACCCTCATTCCCCACCTCCTATAAATACCAACACTTGTCATTTCGTGCTCACTTGCTGCCATTCCTCCTAAACACTCTCCAACCCGATTCTCTCTGTTCCAAGTAAGAAAACTACGTTTTTCACACGAATCACAACGATTTTTACAACGATTTTGTACGAGATTATCTCCGATTTCATCTAAACTTCTCTATTTTACGAAAAACCTTCATCTTTTTCATAAAACTTTCTGATTTTCTTAAGGATTTAACACTTAACCGAGCATGTTTGAGTTAGCCTTGGCTTCTCAGACCCGAAACCTTGTTGTTTCAAACTCACCAAGTGTTTAACCTAACAAAACTGTTTTATCAAATCGATTTTCACACGAAAACGGAGCAGACCGATTAATGTTTCGTTCACTAAGTAGTGGAACGAGGCGCTGTCGAAACCGTCACGAAATAGACTCGAACATACATCTGTTTCAGACGAAGTCTTAGTCCCGAACGCACCAAGACGCAAGAACAGTCACTTGTGTGATCTGGACTGGCTCTCGTGAACCATACTTGGTTCACACAGTCCAGTCCGAGTTCATACAAGAGACTCACTCGCTCAAAAGACCTCTCCGATGCTAGGTTGATCAGTAACCTAAGGTTGGAGGGATGAACACTCGATTTCCTAAAGATAGACGCGAGAACACTCGATTTTGGACACAAAAACAGGCATTTCCGCACAAAAATTTCGCAAATGAACTTTTCACGACTCTCCATTCCGACTGTTCAACACTCTGGAAGACTGATGCACTTCTGATTCTACGCGCAGGCTGACCCGACACTCTCCTCAGTCCATCTCGCTCGTGTCTGCTGTTTACGCATTCACTGTGAGTATACTTGAACCCTTTTTCGCTTTTGGGTGTAACATACGTTCATATCAAAATACACAACGCAAAACTAAACTGATTATCACACACGAATATTTGTTATACATGTTTATACGTGATGCTAGATAAATATAAGCACCCTCGACCTTTACTCATTGATTCCAACTTAACTAGTATGATATCATAGTTCGAATCACACCCGACGGGGTCCAGTTACGCACATCTCAATCGCGCATCGCAGTCATCTCGAAATTTAGCTGGAGTATTTGTCCCCTGATTTATATGTTATGTTGTATCTCGTTATTGTATATGTGGTATTTCGCGATGCTTTTATCTACAATGCTATTATATCAAAACCTGTATGCTCGCCAATACATTTTTGTATTGACAATTATTTTAACGTATGTTGCAGGTTGATGATTTCTACTGTTGCAAACGGACTTAGGATATGCTTTAGAAACTTGTAATAATCTACTTGACGAATATCAAATTGTTTGAGAATGATGGATTTGTAATGGTTATGGAATGATTGTATGGGAAATTGACGTTTTAAATATTGTCGTTTATAATAGTCGTTATGGATTCTCTCGAGCAATCTGAACCGCTTAGTGTCGCGCCCTGATGATTCCGCCTTCGGTTGGGATGTGACACACAAAGTGTTTATCTTAACAAAACAGTTTTATAAATCGATTTTTACACAAAAGTGGACAACAACCGACTAAGGTTTCGTTCATTAAATAGTGGAACGAAGCATTGTCGAACCGTCACGAAATGGACTCGAAAATACATCTATTTCAGACGAAATCTCAGTCTCGAACGCACCGAGACGCAAGAACAGTCACTTGTGCAATCTGGACTGGCTTGCGTGAACCATATTTGGTTCACACGGTCCAGTCCGAGTTCATACAAGAGACTCACTTGTCAAAAGACCTCTCCGATGCTAGGTTGATCAGTAGCCTAAGGTTGGAGGGAAGAACACTCGATTTCCTGAATACAGACGCGAAAACACTCGATTTTGGACACAAGAAAAGGCATTTTCGCACGAAAATTCCATTTTCGTGCGAAATAAACTGTTCCCGCACGACTCTCCATTCCAACTGTTCAACACTCTGGAAGACTTATGCACTTCTGTTTCTATGCGCAGGCTGACCCGACGCTCTCCTCACTCCATCCTCGTTCTCAGTTACTCTTTACGCACTCACTGTGAGTATACTTGACCCATTTTCGCTTTAACGCACTTTTTGGATGTAGCATACGTTCATATCAAAGTACACGAAAAACGCTAAACTGATTTATGACACGTGAATATATGTTATACATAGTTACACGTGATGCTAGAAACATGTAAACTAGGACACGTTTTCATTAACTCCACCTTAGCTAGTATGGTACTATAGTTTGGCTAACACCCGACGGGGTCTAGTTAGGAAGGACACATCGCGCTTCGCAGCCTTTTCGAGAGCTTAACATGTGAAAGTTGTCTTGTGAGTTTATATGTTATGTGAAACATGTTTATGTATGTGGAAATTCACGATACTTTTGCCTACTATGCTATTATATCAAAACCTGTATGCTCGCCAATTTTGTATTGACAATTATTTTAACGTATGTTGCAGGTTGATGATTTTCGCAGCAAATGGATTTAGGGTTTTGCTTTAGAAACACATAATAAATTGTAATCGACTTTGATATTGTTTGAGAATATTTGAATTCGTGATGATTATGAAATGATTGTATGTTGATTGTATGGGAAATTGACGCTTAAATATTGTCATTTAAAAATAGCCGTTGTGGATTTTCTCGAGCAATCTGAACCGCTTGGTGTCGCGCCCCGATGATTCCGCCATCGGGATGAGACGAACAATTGCTCAAAACGTCATAATACTACTTTGCGACAATAATTAATAATTCAAAATTTCATTGATACTAAATTAGTAATATAATGGTTCGAAGTGGAAATACGACAAGTTTCAAAAGACAATACAACATAGAACAAAATGCATGAAATTAAAACTAGGTGTGTTTCTAATCCACCCTGATACGTTTCTTCGTCGGCATCAACTTAGTTTCCTGCAACATGTATTAATAATATATATATCAACAAAAGTTGGAGAGCATACAAGTTTGATACATAGCATAATAACGAATAAGTTTGTCTCGTATCCAACATGGCTATAACATTCGTCAAAAAACGGGTTTCCAAACCCGCTTCGTTTGTAAATCGAATATCAAGTTATAAATTTTTCGTTGCGTATTTATGTTTATTTTAATTTTAAACGATGCATAATTAATAAACAAATAAGAATTTAAAAACTATAATTGATAAAAAGTGAAAATAAAATAAATAAAAAAGAAAACCGGCTGCCGGGATTCGAACCCGGGTGAGCCTCAAAGTTTTAATTCGCGCTCATATAACCACTCCGCCACTTGATGTCTTTGTGAGTTCTAGGAAACAATTAAAACATAAGTTCAACTGTGAATCAACCTGTTTGCGCCAAACTGAAACCGATATCGGCTTCCAACCGTCCAAGACGTTTGAGTGATCGCGGATTCTAGATTATAACCGATAAACCGACATTCTTAATCAATTCAGTCGTTAATGAACTTGAATTCATGTGATGTTCGGTTTTTATAACCGAAAACATTCACTTCTTGAATTACTTCAACAAAATCCTCATCTCGCGACTCAATTACATTCCCAGAACTTCTAATTTCACGTTTACTCAAATTTCTGATCGTCGGAATTGCTTTTTGAACTCGCCGGACTTTCGTCGGAAAACCGTGTCTTCCATCAAAACGGTAAGTTTCTCAATTCTTCCATCTTCTATCAGTTGTTAAGCTTTTGCTAACTCAAACCCTTCAATCAGAATCAGTTCCAGGCGACGATATCGGATAATCAACACTCGCCGGAAAACTTTTGAAAATTCCTAGATTGCGCTGTGAAACGGTATAATCTTTTAAACCTTCTGATAACGCTTGTTTAGTACTTCAATTCCACAACTAGCTAATCAAAACTGTTAATTGGTCCGCTCAGACGAAGTTCATAAAAACAGAGCCGACGACTTCGCCGGAGTTCTAAGAAAGATCGTCATTCCGGTATGTTCATTCCCAAACCTTTCCTATCCGTTACATTTTAATCATTCATACGCCTGTTAATCGAATTAAGCAAGAAACAGTTGATTAATCGTTATCTGTGTTCTTGAGCGAAGAAGACGAAGTCGATTATGATTATAAGATTAATTAAAATCAGTATAATAAACGGGTTAGACACACAGTCCAGCGGTGGACTGTGTGCAAACAATAAACATACGTCTCGAGTTCGATTCCTATCACGACCCTATTCTCGGAAATAAAAATGTTTTTTTTAGCCGAACCGGGTTAACTCACTGAAGATGTTAAGTATAATAAAAATCAGTATATTAACCAGGTTAGACACACAGTCCAGCGGTGGACTGTGTGCAACACTAAACCACAGGTCCCGGGTTCGAGACCTGTTACGCACGCCGGTTCGATGATTAAAATCCTTTTTAAAAATAAATGAATTTTGAATAAATTAAAACAGTATATAAATATAATTAAAAACAGAAATATTTCGGGTTAGACACGTAGCTCAGTTGGTAGAGCTGCGTGCACGCGTACAGGAGGTCTCGGGTTCGAGCCTTACCCGGCGCATACTTGCACACTAGCGAACCGGTCAAACAGTCAACAGTCACGGTCAACGGTCAATGGTCAACTAAAAAGTCAACATTTTTTTTATATATTTTTATTATTTATTTAATTTAAAAATCAATTAAAAATACTTAAAAATAATATTTTTAAAGTTAGAAAATAGCCTTAAACTCACAAAAATATATCTAAAAATCTTATTAATATTATTAATAAAATCCACTCATTTACCATACCTTTTCGTTATTATTTAGGTTAGTTAATTTTCGTCGATCAATCCTCTAAACTCGTGCGCATTCATCATCTTCAACCGAACGCACCAAATGTGAGTGAATCTCTACAAATTCCCCGTTTTAATCACGTTTTTGGGGTGTATCATGTGTCTTATCATTATTTACATTTAAACAATTGTGCATCCATCATGTCCATGATCAAATGTGTATTCAATATGTATCAACTGTTTGTGTGGTTATTGTTTAGATTAAATTTGTCATTTTAGTACATACATTATCATAGGCCGCCGCTCCCCATTACATATGAGCGTTGAGTTGTTCCCCATTACATATGAGCGTGAACTAGGCGTTGCCAACATACGATCGGCTCCGTTTGATTGAGCCTTGATCGCACAGACATTTATCATAGGCCGTCCGTTCCCCATTACCTATGAGCGTGAACGTGACGTTGCCAACATATACAGTATCATTCATGTTATAGATTCATGCAAGTTGGTTTGTTGTTGTATGTTATTGTTTGTTATTGATATTGTTATTGTATGATTGTTCACGTTTGCTCACATATGATCATTGCACAATTTTCCATAATAAATATAACAAGAAATCAATAGCAAATGTTTTCTAACAAGGTTTACTCGCCAACTTATGTTGACCTAAAAACCCCCATTTTTACACATGATACATGTGATCCAGCTGCAGCAAGAAACATATAGGATGGCTTAGAAGAATAAACCGGTTTAGACTTTGGATTGTTTGGTTGATTATCTTTCTTTGTAATTGTATGAACATGTTTGGAATATTGAGGATGTAATTTTGAATTTAATAAATATGAAACATATTAGTAAATATCATGAGCTTTGGTGATAACCCAATTATGCCCCGACTCTTATTCCGTTGCGGGTTGGGGTGTGACAATGGCATCATTGTATATAATTGTCATAACATACTAAACTTGTGCTCTTATATGTTAATCCATAGTTTAACGCAATTGTGATTACCCAACATTGACATAAACGGGTGTTTAATAGTTTACTTCACAATACCACAAGCATACGAGCGGGCGTTACTCCTATAGCGCTATATTTGTTAAGGTTGGCTAGAAAAGTTAATGAGCATATAACACGAGTCTAACATAGTATGCATTATTCAAGTATATAAACGAGTATCATGTTATAATGGATAGAGTAAATTTGTAAGCAAGTTTCATGGTGTTTGTACATGCTGCACCCAAAATGTTTAAATAGAAAACGGGATCGAGTATACTCACGGTTTTGCAAGCTTATCCGACTTGAGTCCGAGAGTGTTTTTGTTGGTTGATTATCTTGGGGCACCTTGTCCTTCTACAAGCAGTAACAAAGGCATATGAGTGTTGGGAGTTAACGGGAGATTATAGATTCGAAGTTAAAATAATATGAAAAATTAGTATTATGAAAATAACCATCTTGTACTCATAATACTTGTTCTTGACACTATAGAAACCTCAAGTGTTTGGGTGTGTTTTCATGGATTCAAGATCCATTAGAATCGTAACAAGTGTATGGTCCTTAGATGATGTAACGAGTTTCTTAACAAGTAACTATTAAGTTATTATTAAGTCTTTGTTACTTAGTCATATATACATATATATATACACTTAGATAAGATACTTAAATTATAAATCAAGCATGAGGTAGGAGATCAAAGTCTCCATTTAGGCACCTCTTTGAGTCATAGATTTCATGCACGATGTAGGAAGAATAAGCTTCCATTTAGGTACCTCAAATGTTCACCACTACACTTATGTAATAAACACAAGGAGGTTCATGAACAAGATAACATTAAAAAATAACGGAATACATAGTTATCATCATACCAAATGGCCAAGTAAGCTACAACCAGGTGAGCCGACGTCGACACAAGTCGAAGGCTAGACGGGGTTGTGTTACTTTTATCTAGCAAACCACATTAGGGTGGTGATGATAAATCATCAAGTAGTGTGTGGATTCTCATTTAGGATAGCCCAAGCTAGTCCATACATCACACATTCATCAAGGTTAACCTTGAACACTACTTATGGGTGTAAAACCCTAGTTAAAACAGAATGTTTGTGAGGTTTCATCCTCTGATTTAGCATGTCTCAACCTTGTTTTTAAGCCTAACTAACCATGGATGAGGTTATAAGCATTAGGACATAGGTTTGAGATGAGATACTCAAGTTTGAACAAATTTAAACAAGTTTAGATGAAAACAGAAACAAACAGTCCACTTTGGAGCCTTTTTCTGGACATTCCAGGGCCTGATTTTCCATGGAAAGCCAATGAAAATGTGTACAAGGTCAATCCAAGCAAGTGGGAAAAAGAATGGAGTGATTTTATTAAGAATTGAGTGAGTTATGCTCACTTTTGTGAAAGATGAACTTTCTGCTCGAACTCAAGAATTTCAGCTGATTATGGATGGATTTGGGAGTGATTTGATGATGTGCAAAGTGTAAAAAGCTTGGGAAATGCTTGGGTTTTATAGGGGATGAGTTAGGTTAAGTTGGTGGGTGAATTTATGGAGTTTCGAGGCCATTAGAGGAGAAATGGTGTTAGGATTTCGTGCAAGTCGCGGCTGATTTCAAACCTGCTGCCCGCCAGTACCCCTTACGGACCGTAAGGGGTTTCCCTTGCGGTCTGCAAGGGTCTGGTCAGGGCTACATATTTTTATTTTTTTGATTTTCTTGATTGAAAATGTATTTAAAGGTCATATCTTGCTATGTAATGAACAAATAAAAGTTTCTAAGCATATTTAACACGTGTCAAAGGTATAACAAGTATATTTTGAATAAGATCGAGTATAAATATTGTGTATAATTTGCATATTAATCACGTAAATCACATTTTTGCACGTTTATCATCCGTTTACGAGTATTGAGGATCAAATAACATATAAGTAGAATATAAATGAGTTTGATAAAATAGAACACGTGTTTCATTATGATTCAAGTCTCGGAATAATGATTACAACGGAAAGATGAATACAAGGATTACGAAAGTTTCCAAAAATAGAATTACAATATGAACTTTCCAATTATAGAAAGTTTGAAATAGCAGGGCGTTACAGTATGCGCATTTGCAGCCGCACGCTGCAGCGTTACGGCAGTCGCGCACTGCAGCATTTCTGCATCTGCGCGCTGTGGCGTGACAGCAGCTGCGCCGCTGCGTTTCTGCAGCCGGTGCCGCTGCAATTCTATAGCATATGCTGCTGAATTTTTGCTGCGTTGCTGCTGCTGCGTTTCTACAGTTGGAGCTGCTGGCTTAAAACATTAAAACAACCTCAAACATTAGTAAATACAGAATCACGTATTTGTTTGTTCTTCATCCACATATCTCTAACAAAGTTGTACTTAGTAGTTACATATAATAAATTGTTTTAGGTTTGATTTATGATTACATTCTTTTTCTAAGACAGATGTAAAGAATGAAAAAAAATCGTTGGGGATACTAAGATGGAGAGAAGCAAAGACATATGGTGCAACTAATTTGCTGAGAAAGAAATATGTTGTGAAGAATTGGAAAGCGAACATTAATCGAGAAAAAGTGACAAGAAAGCATTGGAGTTAGAGAAAACACAAAATAAAAACATTAGATGTTATTAAGAAAAAAAGTTTTGTTTTTATGCTATTGTGATTGGCGTGCGTGCATCACGGATTATGATTTTTTATTATCAATGTAATGCTTTTGATTCTTAGATAATACTATATCCGTTCAAATCTTACTTGTTGGTTGATTTGATGCTTTCAATTTTTATATAATATTATCTTGGTTTAATTTGAAAATGGGCATGAGGGTGAACAATTTACACATGTGTAATTGAGCTGCACATATGTAATATGAAGGTTTACACATGTATAAATCATAAGAGTACACAAATAAAAACATACATGAAGGTTTACGAAGGTTTACACATGTGTAAATCATAATAGTAAAAACATAAATATAGATATAAAGGTTTACACGTGTGTAAATAATAATAGTTTAAAAAACTAATAGATATGAAGGTTTACGGATGTACAAATCATAATAGTTTAAATAAAAACAACTAATTTCTTCAAGGGGATCATAACAAGAAGTTGTTTCTTACAGTAGGCAACATCAGAGATTAGAACCAATGGGAGACTTATCAATGTTCACTTACGCCATTAAACGCGGCTGAAAACTCATGAACATAGATTTTTATAACGATTATTTTTTGAACAAAATTGGCCGAAAAACATTTATACCGTTTAGATGATTCAGTTGTAAGTTTTCATATAATATCCTTGAAATCGATATAGATTAACAACCCAAAAACATATTCAAAATCATTAAATGGTACCCAAAAAGATAAAAATTAACTAGTAAATAACAATCAAGTGAACCAATCAAGTGAACATAAGAATCAACTAATCAAGTGAAACATATAATCCATCAGTTTTCTTTTTAAATCACTTCTTTAGTAGGAATCTTTTGTTTAAAATCAAAATAAGTATAACACTTTAAAACACCTAAATTTTATTTGATAAAAAGTGAAATCTTCATCCAATTGTGAACTTCAATAAAAAAAATTTATAAATTAGGGTTTACTTTCATGAGTCAAGCACTAGCTATCCTAAATTCAAACAAATAAATCAAACCAATTCATTACATTCAAAGAAATTATTTAATAGATACATGAAAACATATTCTGAATGCTTCAAACGCCCAATTTATTGACAACATCGATGTGTATCATATAGAAATTTTCAGTCGAAGCTATCAAGAAAATAACTCTTTCACATACCTTTAGTTCTGACGAGTGTTTGTAGCAGCATATATGAGGAATAGCGATTAACATGCAATAGGCTGGTGGTTGAGGGTGAATCCGACACGGTGGTGGAGAGGTGGAGGGAGATATCAGAAGGGCGATGATGGGGAGGGGGAGGGAATGTAGGAAGGCGTGTGTCTATGACAGTAGAATAAGAGGAAACAAAATTACCAATTTAACCTTTTGGTTAAAATACTAAGGAACATAAATGATTGGCTGAGAAGTGTTCTCACACTTCTTACAAAAGCTGGGTGTTCTCATTTAAAAACTCTTATATATATATATATATATATATATATATATATATATATATATATAGATATATATATATATATATATAAGTGTTTACAATATGGGTACTCCTTGTTTTGTTCTAATTCTTTGCCCCGCAATCGGTCCGCGTTTGAAACCTGTACGACATGCGAAACGATGAGATTTTCAATAACAAACGAGCAAGCTTGGCGAGAATAAAAGAAGAAATTAAAACGTACGGCTTCTTATGGGTAAAAAGCAGTGCGAAATCTTAAACGTTAACATGAGAAGATTGGTGTAACTTTGAGTTATCTTGTTTGAAGGTTTCATAAAATACTGTTTTTTGGTGAACTATGTAATATTTCCGGGTTAACTATTCTTGACCAGTTTTGATTATGATTTATGAATAAAAAAAATTTCGTTAGCCGTTAAGAAATAAAAACATGTGACATGCTTTTCTGACATTTATACGTTCATTTGCTTTTACACTGCTTCTTGGAAGCTTGATGCTTGTTCAATACTTTTTGTGGGGGTGTTTAATGACGGACGTATGTCCATTCACTTCACTACGAAAAAGTAATAACTCTTCTGGAAATTTATAGTTATTAGAAATTCTAGAACTTAGAGGCATCAGACCTCTTTTATCATTTTTATCCTATAATTAAATTAAAAATCTTTACATATTTGTTTCTTTTTCAGTTAAATAATATTTTTATATAATATTTTTGATACCTTTATTATTATCGTTTTCCTTCTCTCAACTTATAGCCACTTTCAAAATATATTAAAAATTTATAGAAAATGTACATTGTCCCTTCAAATATACAAATAAACAGTAACATTTTTTGTCTCATTCACTCATAATCATTTAGAACCACTTTTTATAATATAAACAACAGATTCAAGTAATTTGATAAAAGGGATGTGAGTGCTCTATATAATACATCACTTATATAGCAATTTAGAAAAAGCTTAGAGATAGTAACACAAGTTTAAAACAAATTATACATACTCTTATTTTGTAATGATAGTGCATTAATGACACGCTTCCTTCTTTACAATGCTTAAGAGTATCTACAACTTCAAACCTCAACAATAAATCATTAAAACCTTCAAATCATACACCATTTTTTACAAAAATAAATAAAAATAAAAAAAATAGTGTGTGTGGGGGCGACCATTTCAAACAGGACTAGCCCGATGGAACAAATCGGACCGCGTGGGTCAAAGTCCCACAAGGTTGGTCCGGAAATCGGTGGTTTGGTGAGCGGACTTGTTGTTGTAGATGCTCTTAGAGCATCAACATACAATCTCTTATCCTTATTCTTAAAATTACACTAAAAACATTTTATTTTTCTCTCTTCTTTTTAACTGAATAATATTTTTTATGCATTTATCATTATCTCTTTACCTCTTCTCCACTTTCAAAAAAAATATTAAAAAATTAAAAAGTGTGAATAGTGTTCCCATATATTTCAAAATAAACTGTAACATTTTCTATCTTCTCCATTCAAAATCATTTCTTATAATAGGGAAAATCAATTTTTGAGTCCCTATGTTTTATGAGTTATAACTACTTGAGTCCAAAATTAAAATTTTTAACGCCCTGAGTCCTTACATCCACTCTTGTTAACTATTTGAGTCCAAATTTCTAACATCATCCATCAAGTTTGTCAACTACGAGGGTAATTTAGTCATTTACACACAAAGTACAAGTCTTACATGCAAATGAGTACAAGGAATACGTCTTTAATGCATAAAGCTTTAATATTTAAAATATATAAAAATAAATTACATATGTATAACACACACCGGCACACACACACCAGCACACTTTCTCTCTCTCTCTCTATAAACACCACCGAACTGCCACTATCTACACCACTGTCCCACCATCATCCCCACCAAAATCACGGTCCAGATCCGGAAACCCTCCACTACTGTCTCACCTCCACCACCTGTGCTGCCCCGTTGCCACCACTATCCCACTATCGCCACCTCCGAACACCCACCACCATCGTCTCACCCCCGACTGCCAAGATCCCTCCACCACCAGTTCCGCCCCCTGCTACCACATTCCCACAACCGCTGCCTCTGAACACCCACCATCACCGTCTCACCCCCACTACCGAGATCCCTCCACCACCGTCTCACCAACAATAACCCTTTAACTTTCTCTCTCTAAACGAAAGAACACAACAACAGTTCTGAACCATCTAACCATCAGATATGAGAAATAGCTTTGATATTAACACTTTCCATGAACCATATAAATCATCAGATCTGACAATGGTGGAGGTGCTGCGGCGGTGGTGGTGTTGCGGTGTTGCGGTGTTGGTGAGTGTTGGTGTGGTGATGTTGGTGGAGATGGTTGTTCGGTGGTGATGGGGGTGGAGGGGGTGCGGTGGTGATCGTGATGGATGTGATGTGGTGGTGGTGGTTTTGTTGAGAGAGAAAGATAAGTAAGAGAGAGAAAGATATTAAGTAGAGAGAGAATGTGTGGAATATGTAGAGATGTAGAGAGAGATATGTTGTTTATATGTAATAATAGTTTTAATAATAATAAATTGATTTTTTAAATATAGGAGGAATTTGGTCATTTAACAAAAGTTAACAGAATAATTCTAACAGTGTTAGAAATTTGGAATCAAATGGTTAAGAAAAGTGGCTGTAGGGACTCAGGGCGCTAAACATTTTGATTTTGAACTCAAGTTGTTAAAACCCCTAAAACGCATGGACTCAAAAAATAATTTTCCCCTTATAATATAAGTAACCCACTTAAAAATATATAAGAAAACCATTATGAACCTCTTATAGCACTTTGCTCATGTATAAAAAAAGTTAGCTAATCTTGATATATAATACAAATAATACATACACATATATGAAGTATTTAAAACACCAAATATATCGTCAAATCTCACTCTTCGAACCGGTTTTGTATGATCAGTTGTTAGTATAAACCGTAAATTAAGCTGTTCCTCACGATTTTAAAATTTTTAAAACTGATCAAAAATTAAGAAAGAACGACCTTGAAACCTAAAAGATGACCAGTTTTGATGATTTTATCGTTTTAAACCGAACCACAAATACCCCAATAGTAATGAACAAAAGTGATACCAAGTGAATTTCGGTCACAACAAAAAGAAAATTTAACTAATGGAAAGAACAAGATACTGTTCCTCTTAGACAATACAACGAAAATACAAAATGACGTGATCATAAGCTATTTTCAAATTTTATCATTGATTATGTCATGTTGAGCAATATACATGACTTTACATAAATATTTAAAAGTCATCGGTCAATAACATGATCACAAGCAAGTTTACTCTTTCAACCCTAAAAATCTAGAATGTACAAAAAAATGTAAGGAATATTGATAATGCATGCGTACGTGTTTTAACAATGAACTCCGGAACCAGACTTTTTATTTAATGGAAAATTTCTTTTAATTCCTGCTGTTTGTAAGATTTGAATAAAACATTTCTCTTTCAAACCGAGTTGTTTAAAGACTTTTTCTTTACTAATAGACCACCCATGATGATAGATGTTATTAAAAAAGAAATAATGACAAATGCTTTCAGATCATCTCAACTAATCTACGCTAGCAACCTTTTTAACAATGCATATATCCATGAAAAATCCCTAAGTGAAGTAGTCTGTAATCAAGTTCTTGATGGTCTTTCACGGAAAATGGCTTGTGTGATAAGTTTACCGTTAGGGATCATCGTTGGAAGCTATATTGATGTATTACCGACCAAAGTCATTCTCAGATTGTCATGGCGAAATCACCAACTGTTTAACAACGGTTTTGTCATTAATCATTGAGAGATGACCGACAGATATATATTCTAAGATATATTTATGTGTTAGACCGATCAGTCAATATTGTCATCGATGGATATGTCTCTCGGTGATTTTTTATGCAGAAAGTCAGTTAGAAGAAAAATATATATATTCACATCTTATTCTTGTATTTACATAGTTTAAAATCGTATCAATCATATCATATATTGCATAATTGCAAATCGAGCCCCTTGTAGTTGATCGAGCAGTTCATTATTGCCTTAGGACACACAGAGCGTATATATATGAAGAGCGTATATATATGAACAGGGAAATCGATAGAAATGTTATAATTAAGCAAATAATTAATTTGATAACATATTAACAATACTGGTTTACAAAAAATTTGGACAACAGACACAAATAAGTAAAAGTATGAAAATTAAGCCAAATCGTATGAACATCCTATACTCAAACCCCTAACGATGCACAACATTGCTTCACAAATCTAATCAGCATTATGACCTCCTCCAAAATATTGAATCCGATGGTACATATTGGGTGTTGCATTTGCAAATCATCATCACCATCTTTAATACTTTTAGCGCGTTGATCACCCTTTTTACGTTCAAGTTCATACCTTTTAGCTTCTTCACGTTCATGTTTTTGTTCAAGTATTTCATTCTCATCAGCGTATAGATGTGGTAGAGGTTGGCCCATTTGTAAACACTCGTATTCGTCAAAATCGACGCCATACTCGTCGCAGTCTATGCCTGCCGCTGCCAATGCCTCAAGCGAAACCGACGTCTTAGCCAATGCCATTCCTACTCCAAAAATACACATTACTTGGGTTATATATATGTGCTTGTGGATGTAGCTAATTCGGTTGGTTGGATTACGTACGGAAAATTCAATGTTCAAACTGTGGATTTATATAAGCACTTTTTAGGGTTAATGCCCAAAGTTGCTCGTGAGAGTTTATATTGAACTTTGGCATATTAATATTTTTTTTTATTTTGTAAGCAGAAACTAATGGACTGCATATGTAGATGCACGTACGCTTTAAATAGTTTAATATATATCTACATGTCTAGAAGGTCAATTATCAAGAAAGATCAAAAGAAACAGACCCTTCTTTTGCAAGTTACGTGGATAGGGATGGAACTACAAAACAAAATATTGTAACACCGGTTTCAGTTTCTGTCTCTAAATCATGGGGTAATAATAACCATTAGTTTGGCCGTCGGTATTCACTACAAGAAAAGGACTTTTCATGACGAAATGTCGTCCCTATATGCTATTGCGACCACATCTAGTCGCAACAGGGTCGTCCCTAGTTAGTGCTCGGTCGCAGTAGGTTGCTAGTTTTGTTGCTATATGATGACCTTTAGAGACTAAATTTAGTCGCTGTAGGGTTTTAACAAATTTTTTAGGGTTTCACCTGTAGAGACTGAATTTAGACGCTATAAAGTTTTAACATTTTTTTAGGCTTTCACCTATAGAGACTAAATTGAACGTATCGCTCCTTCGCCAGTAATCCATATTTTTAATTATTATTAAATCACATCAAGAAAACACTGCAGTTAGCGTCACATATGTCAATTTGAAAAGAAAGCACATGGATGTCAGATTTTAGGGAAAAAAAAGAGAAAGAATGAATATTGTATGTTTTCATCTGAAAAATAAGTCATTTTAGTGCAGAGACTCAAATTTTATTACATGAATCCCAATATGTAGCACAATTTAGTTTCATGTTTATTTATATATTTTTTACACTTTAAAAATTTGGTGTAGTCATATGCTTTTGTTAATGTTTTAAAATCCGGTTTTTATACCGTATCGAATTTTGCTCAGAAACGGTTTAATCAGTTATATCCAAAATAACATAATAGTACTAAAGTTATGGATCGGTCTATAAGTGAAATAAATTTTTTAAATTAAAAGTATATAATACTACTAAAATTATCTAAACAAGATACCACATGGTTATATAACTTCGAACTATATCGAGTCGGGTCATCTTAAAGTAAGCCGTGACGTGTAGCGTTACCTGTTGATATTAGTTGGTTATATTTAAACATTTTCCTATATTCTTCATCAATTTTTGTTAATTAGACAAGTTGGTTATTGTAATAGCTTAAATGAAGCTGGTATTTACCAATTTGTTCGTATACGAATTTCTCGCCGCAATGCGCGGTGGGAAAATCCTAGTATGGATATTAAATTATGAATGAGTTAAGCAGAAACGTATATTTTTTGAACAATAAATCTAGTTAATACAAAGAGGTTGAAATTGTTGAGAACCTAATTAATATCCATATGAGATGTTTAATTTTTGTTTTTAATCCTAAAATCATATTTTATCAACAAATTTATAGTATCTTACTGATATTCAACTAACCAACGAAATTAGATATATTACAAGAGTACAAGGGTTTCACCAAAGGACATTTCCGTCGAACACCTGTCGGTGAAAGTCTTCATCAGTGAGTATCCACCAACGAAGCTCTGACGGTGTAATGGTTGTGAGCGATGCTCGACCCGATGGAATACCGGCGGTTTACCAACGCACTGTCTTCCAACGGATTACCAACAGGTCTTCTCTGGCCAGAATTTAAATCCACCGGCCAAAGTTTGACTAGCTCTTACCGATTAACTACCGACGGACAGTTCTCCATCCAAATTATGGATGCCAACAAGTCCCGTCGGTAATATTTAATTATAAAAAAAAGTTGCATATTTACCTTATTGTTTTTATTGCCTTTAATATATAAATAAGCAAACTGTAATTAAAAAAAATATATTTATAATAGAATTAAACACATATTTTTGACTTTTTTACCTTTCTTATTTACTTACGTTATTGTTTTACCTTTTCTTATTATTTTGATGCTTAGAGTCGAGATACAACACAAATAACATAACACATTTAGATATCATTTTATTTAATTTTATGAATTTATTCATCGTTTATCATGATATGTAATACATACTGAATTCCAATCGCATCCCGACACAACGTGCTCGTAACTACAACTCTAGTTACATTATATTTATTAGATGCTATCAGAATAAACAAAGTGGTTGTAAAAGTTGATAACATGAAAATGTAAGTGCGTTTATAGGATGAAATGGATTGACTGGTAAACCTTTGTAAAAAGATTTATGAGGGTATGGATATATGTATCATGTGGTTATTTACCTAGAGTTTTTGAAGTTAACTATGATATCCTTATATTTTTACAGTTAAAGTCAAATTAGAAAAGTCAAACCTTACATGTTTCACATGACACAAAACATAGAAACACGATAAATTCTCATTGTTTAAATTCACCGATATTACTACTCATGTTCGCCGTATCATTTGTTGGTGTCATTTTATGAGAAACCCCAATTTTTATGAGGAACTATTAGAGTAACTTTTATTTTAATCTTTGTGATTTGATACAAGTATTTATTTCAATCAAAAGATTTTTTTATTTTTTAGTCTAAAAGTTTGATTTCCGTATCAGTTACAGTCTAATTTACTCACCTCATCTATATTATTCTGTTAAATTTGTGTAAAAGGACTATAATATATATCTATATTGGTCAAATATTTAAAACTCACGGTATGGCATAATTATGGCTCTGGATATTGAAAACTAAATAAGCAAAATGAGACTGAATTTAGTGGGTAGGGTTCATCAAAACCAAATTTGTCCCAGGCATGCACGTGACGATCTTTTTATGGTTTCTATAGTCTACATCATCAACACGTTATATCTTACAAGAACAGCCTATAACGTTTGAACACTTGCATAAAGATGTGCAGAATAATGAATATTATATATTATATATTATATATTATATATTATATAGAACTAGTATTAAGCATCTCCGCGTTGCGGCGGAGGCGAATATCAATGTCACACTACTACCAGCGACCACCAACACTGAAGTTAAAGTTGCTGCGTGTTAATGTGAAAAATTAAACCGAAACGTAAAACATATAAAAGAATAACTAAGTTGATCTAGACCCGCTGTTATGACGACGTAAAAATGTTTAACCACACACGCACGTTGCACCGTGTTAATTCACAAAATTTAAAACGAAACGTAAAATGAAAATTTTGCGAAAAAATGAAAAGTATAAAGGACCAAAGTTAAAAGTAAAAAGTTGTAAGGTTAAAACACAAAATATGAAAAGTTTTGGGGTTAAAGTAAAAATTTCAAATAGTTTTGGGTTATAAGTAAAGATAAAAAGTTTTGTGATTAAAAGTAAAAAATATCAAAAAGTTTTGGTTTAAAAGTAAAATATAAAATAGCTTTTGATTAAAAAGTAAAAAACTCAAAAAAAAAAATTGAAAAGTCCCTATAGCATAAGGTACTACACCTTATGTCAAGAAATATTCAAAATTATAGGATTGGATAATTTACATATACAATAACTTTAAGTGATTGGCTAATATTTTTTTTCTTTGTATGTTTCTTGTCTTTTAATATTTACTCTTTAACATTTAGTATTTAGTATTAACACTTATAATTCTTTAACTTTCTAAATACTTTATTATCAATTTTTACGTGGTTATTTTATATACATATTGGTATAAATTCAAGTTAATTTATGTTTCTTTGAAAATAGGCAGGCTCAGATATAATACGTTTTTGTGTTTTTTTTGTACGTTTTTAGTTGGTCTACGTTTTGGCATAAATTTTGTTTTAAAACAAATCGAGTAAAATATAATACATTTTTATTAGACGGTAGAAGTTCGACTTACTTTACGTTTCGATGCCACGCCACGCGCGGTACCATTTTTAACTTCAAAAAATATAATTGTGTACTTATTTTTATGTACGTGTCGATATAAGTTCAAGTTGGTTGACGTTTCTACGTAAAATTCTTTCGCAATTAAGTCGTGTCTTGACAGTATAAGTTCGATTTACTTTACATTCGACGCCACGCCACGCGCAGTACCATTTTTAACTTCAAAAAATATAATTTTGTAGTTATTTTTATGTATGTGTCGACATAAGTTTAAGTTGATTGACGTTTCTACGTAAAATTCTTTCAAAATAAGTCGTGTCTTGACGATACAAATCTGAGTTAATTTACATTTGGGCGCAGCCGCAACGTGCGGAGAAATTTACCAGTTGGATACACAAGTGTATTCTATTAACAAAACTCAAATGCATGTATTCAGTAGGTTAGAATCTTATGTGTTACACAGGTTCAACAAATATAATTTTATAGACTAAATAATAAAACAATATATTTTTAAAAACTTTGTTTATTGCACCGGTTGAATAAATGTAATTTTATATATGAACTAAAAAATTTATATCTTTAAGATCCCCATGTATCGTATGGGTTGAGTATATATAATTTCATATACCAAATGATAAAAACATATATTTTTAAAAACCTTGTGTATTACGCACGCGGGTTAAATAAAGACAAAATTACACAAATCAACCTTTATATTATATCTAAACTGCATGTAACGCCCGATGTTTTCATACTTTCCATATTTAGAAAGCTCGTGTTGTATTTCTAATTTTGTAAACCTTTGTATCTTGTATTCGTCCTTTCGTCGTAATCTTTGTATTCGTTGTAAACCGAGACTTGGGTCATAATAAAAACGCGTATTTTATTCCTATACATGTTACACTTATTCATAATCATTTTATACTTATACATATTCATACATTCATACTCATGCTACTCGATACTCGTAACGTGTGACAACTTGCAAATACGTAACATTCATACTTCATACGTAACGTAAACGTGTTTCTTATATGTAATCATACTTGCTTATACTTATTCTTATGTTAGAAATACTTGGCAACCCTTATAATATGCTTATAATTCATAAATGACCCTTAAAACACCATAAAACTATCAAATATAACTCCATGGACCAAAACTGCCTAAAAACAAACAAGTTTAAGTCTCTCGCACCCCGCGACATCCAAGCTTGTTTCTCTCGCCCCCCGCAAGAGACCTCAATCTGCATAATGTAATTGGCAGCTGATGGATTGGTCCATTTTGTGTTTGCTATTTGTGTTTCTTGCATTAATACTTCACCTAACTAAACCCTAATCACCTCCTATAAAACCCAACTCATTCTCACACTTCTCCAATTTGGAAACTCCACTAAACACTCCCTAAACACTCTCAATTCAACTGGGAAATCAGTAAAAGTCAGAATTACTTCAAGTTACAAAAGTGAGTATAACCTCACTTCTACTTCATCTTTTTCACTTGTTTCTTCTCATTTGCACTTGGAACAACCTTAGGTGTGCTTTCAAAGGTTTTCCATGGAAAACCAAGGCTGGAACATCAACCAAATAAGGTCCAAAGTGCTAGGAATTCCCCGTTTTGATTAGAATATTAACTACACTTCTTTAAGATTCATACAAACCTTGTGTCCTTATGCCCCCAATCTAAGATATAGTTAGTGGGCTAAACCAAGGTTGTTTTATACATAATAAGAGGTGTCTTAGCCCTCTAAACTTTCGGTTTTACATGAGCTTTAAGCTCACAAGTGATGCCAAGTCAATAACTTGTTGAAGGTGTGACTACAAGGTTAGCTTGGGCTATCCTAACTCTAAGTCCACACATCACTTGATGATTTCTTATCATTGTCCCAAGCTAGTTTGCTAGTTGTAAAGTAACTCAACCCCGTCTAGCCTTCGACGTGTGTCGACGCCAGCTCACTGGGTTGAAGTTCACTTTGCTACTTGGTATAGTGACACCATTTACATCCTTGAAATTACTATTGTTCGTAACCCTCCTTGTTGTCTATGACGACTTGTGAAGTGGTGAACTTATTCGAGGTTCCTAAATGGATGGCTATGCCACCTACCTCCTACATGACTTCCATTAAATCTTTGTTAGTTATAGATAGTTATTTACGTAAATATGTATGTATGGACTATATGATAATCCTTGAAACCGAACCCTTGATAATGACTAAATAATCACCTATCAAGCTAATAAGTTTTATCACTAAAGTGTGTAGTTCCTTGTCACGATTCTAATAGTTCCCGAACCTATGAAATCACATCAAACCCATCCGGGTTATCATAGTGTCAAGAACAAGTGCTATACCTTAGTGATTATTTTTATACCTTAATACTTTGTTTTTCCTTGAACTTAAAATCCGAATCTCCCGCCATCATCCAAACACTCACACCTATGTTTTCCTCTTGTAGGATAACTCGGTGTTTCGCCAACAACTTATCAACTCTTCACGGACTTTGCTAATCGGAAGCTTGCAAAACCGTGAGTGTACTCGAACCCCTTATACGTTTACCAATTTTGGGGTGTAACATGTTTACATTATCATAAAACAACACAAAACTTATGCTTATTTACTTGCACGAACCATCCATTATACATGAACGCTTTGATACGTATGTTATGCTTATACTAGGACCGAACGTATGTGATACCATAGTCATTAGCTTATTGTGAGCCTCCATTTGACATGTATAGCGCTATAGAAGTAGCATTGATTCTAGATACACACATAGACGTTAGGTTTATTATTGTTGTATCAGATTTTGTCATATTAATGTAATGACATTTTGCCAAGAAATGAAATTTGGATTTAATTAATTATTGTCGCATTTAGTATTATGAGTAATCTATTTCGTCCCGCCTCGATGTTTCTGCCATCGGTTAGGGTGTGACAGATTGGTATCAGAGCCATAATATAGGGAATTAGGTAGAATTGTCATGTTCGACCTAGTCTATAGTTTAAGTGTCCGTTTTGACCATTCTATTATCATGCTTAAAACTTTATTCTTCCTCCTTGCTTCTTTCCTTATCTTTTGGTCTTAATACATACATAATGTCTTTCCTAAGACATTTTACACAATACACTTGAAGACTTGAAGACACTCGTGATGCAAACGAGGCGATTTGCACCAAAATAGGTCCAATGACTTGCAATATTTGGTGAAATCCCTCATTCCGCGTATGCGATTTTTCACGAAGTTACACCATCAATTTAGGAGTGACATCCACACCTTGATGGAAAACTTCCATTTCATACTCTAGTGGATTTTACAAACGAGTCGGAATACGCTCATCGTTTAGTAAGAAGCAAACCACACTTAAGGTATGATGTTGTCAAGTTAGGGGTGAAACTCGCACCTTGTCAACTAGTCCCGTTCCTCGATTTTCAATCTCGCCAAAGTCTTGAATTTTGGATGGACTAGGGACATGTAGTAACTGGAAGGATAAAATACCGTTAATCGCTTCTCGACGAGAGTATTTTACCTATTAGTCCAAAGCATGTTCCCTAACTCGAAAGATCTTACGAACCACTTTGGAATAGTCGACGTTTCTCTACCCGAAACAATCCTATGTTTTATTGAGCCAATCTTTTATGTTATCTCAATTTTATGTGATTTTAAACTTGTTACCTTATTCATTTGAAGCCGTTACACAATTCGCACGTTTATCGCAATAAAAAACAATAACAATCCTTGTGAACAAACTAAATTTATACTCTTTATACGCATTCATACGTGATTATGCTTATTGAATACATGTTGAATACCCGTTAAATACATGCAACATACGTGAACTATCCATGCTTATACATGCAAAACTTATTTTTACATTATGATCAAGTCTCATCCTTTTCCTTTCTATTTCAACCCTAGATGTCTTCTCCCAACTCATCTGATGAATACAAGAAGGCCAAGAAGAGTTCACGCTCTATCTCCAAGCAAGAAATTGTGAACCTCGTCGCTGAGCAAATGGCCGACCAAATGGCCCGAGTTATACCCGACATAGTCAGCAAGATCCAATCCAATACTGAATCGCTACACGGCTCCGTGGACTCCAAGGTTGAAAAGCCTAAGTCAAAATTCCTTTTCAAGCAATTCGTTGCCTGCAAACCTCTGAGTTTACGGGTAACGATGGCGCGACCGCTCTGTTGACATGGTTTGAAGCCATGGAGATCACTTTTCGCCAAAGTGGCTGCCCCAACGACTTTTGCGCCCAAAACACCACGGGGGTATTCCGCTCGAGGGCTCTCGAGTGGTGGACCTCCGAACGTAACACAAAAGGGGATGATGCCACCCATGCGTTACCATGAGTCGAATTGAAAAGAATAATGAGGGACGAGTTTGCCCTCCACATGAGCTTAGGAAGCTAGAACAAGAGTTTTGGTACCTCAAGAAAAATGGGGATAATAAAGATGGTTTAACCCAACGCTTCAAGCAGCTTAGCATCCTTTGTCCTTGCCAAGTTGATACCACTGAAAAGGATATCGACAAATACATCCATTAACTACCCGATTCTTTCATGAACCTCGTGGAAACTGCTTTCCCAGCGACTATCGAGGAACCCTACCGCTGGGCTGCTTGCCTTAACAGCAACCAGGTCGAGCGCAAGAATGCCGCAAAGGCCTCGCTGAAAAGCGCGCACCAAGCCACCGCCGAACCTGCCACTGCTGAACCCTCATCCAAACCCCCCATAAACAAAAACAACCCCAAGAACAAGAAGCGGAAGTCTTCTAGTCAAAATTGCGCGGTTGTTACTCCGCCGAACCCTCAACCCATCCAAACTGTTGCAGCTGTCACTCCTGCTAACCCTAAACAACCAAGACAGGGCTATGCTGGGTCTCATCCCCAGTGTACTACATGTTTACATCACCATCCCACGGGTACCCCATGTCGCAAGTGTGCCCAGTGTCTCAAATTTGGGCACTTTGCCAACCGTTGCCGCAACTTCCCTCAACCCCAAAACACTCAACCTCAAGCCCTCATGCCTAACCCTTCTCAACCTCAAACCCAACCTCAAAATGCTCCTGTGCGAGCATGTTTCAAGTGCGGTGACCCGAGCCACCTTGCCAACGTCTATCCTCAACGCAACGTCAACCAGCAGCCTCAACAGCAGCAACAGCCTCAACAAGCAAGAGGAAGAGCGTTTGCCCTCACCTCTGCTCAGGCTCAAATCTCAATCGACGTTATCACTGGTACGTTCCTTGTTAACCATGTTTATGCTTCATGTCTATTTGATACTGGCGCCGCTTAGAGTTTTGTGTCGACTGAATTTGAACCTTTACTTAAGTGCGTGCGTTCCAAATTGCCTAATCCTTTCGCTGTCGAAGTCGCAAATGGTAAAATCGTCTTTGTTGATTCTATTCTTTCTAATTGTTCCTTAATTCTAAATGATCATACGTTTTTAATCGACCTCGTACCTATGCAAATGGGTAGTTTCGATGTCATAGTAGGCATGGATTGGCTTAAGCGAGTTCGTGCCGAAGTTGTTTATTCGGAAAAGTTCATTCGCCTTCCCCTTGCTAACAACGATTCCTTACATGTCTATGGCGAGAAACCTTCTAAGGGTCTTAAACTTATGTCGTGTATCCAAGCAAACAAATATTTACGCAAGGAGTACTTTGCCTTTCTGGCCCATGTAGTGGAAAAGAAATACAAAGGCCCGAGCGTGAGCGACGTTCGTGTTGCTTGTGATTTCCCTGATGTCTTTCCAGAGGATCTTCCTGGTCCTCCGCCTCCTCGATCTGTTGACTTTCGTATTGACCGTATCCCTGGCGCAACTCCTGTTGCGAAAGCTCTTTATCGTTTAGCACCCTCGGAGATGCAAGAGCAATCTAGCCAACTTCAAGAGCTTCTGATAAAGGTTTTATACGCCCTAGTACTTCCCCTTGGGGTGCTCCCGTTTTGTTCGTCAAGAAGAAAGATGGGTCTTTTCGGATGTGCATTGCCTATCGTGAACTCAATAAACTTACAATCAAGAACCGATACCCACTTCCTCGTATTGACGATCTCTTTAATCAACTTCAAGGTGCGACTTGTTTCTCGAAAATCGACCTCCGTTCTGGCTACCATCAACTTCGAGTTTTCGAGTGAGATGTTCCTAAGACTGCCTCACGTTATGGACACTACGAGTTCGTGGTCATGCCTTTTGGTTTGACTAACGCGCCTACAGTGTTTATGGATCTCATGAACCGCGTGTGTAAATGTAAGACCCTTATTAAATAAATTGAAATTTATAAAAATTTCGATTATAAATGTATTAATTACAATACACGTTCATCTAACAAATTTCACGTTCAATGAAACTTGATAAAATTTAAAACATTTCAATTTGTTATCGTCTACTAGTTTCATAATCGACTAATCACAACGCGGAAGCTTGAACTTTGATCGTGTTTGGTTCTTCATAGAGCTTGATCTTCATCCGCATCACTTATCAAGCACCTAGATACCTAAATTTATTCTAAACGTTAGTTAGGATGAACATAAAACATATTTAGATAGACCCAAATATCAAAAATGAGTGAAATTCAATTTTTGTCATAACCTGTCGTAAGCTACGGTTGGGAGCCGTAGCTTACGGTTCACCTGGTCTCCTCCAAACAGCAGCTCTGAACCATAAGTCATAGTCCATAACCGTAGGTTACGCTGCAGCTAGTTTCAGCTTTTACACTTTAGTCCCTGTTACGAAAACGTCTATAACTTATTCGTTATTGATCCGTTTTACACTATTCTTTTTCCTATGCGATTATAATTTGATTCTCCATCACATGGAGTTAAAATCAAACATCTGGATTAACAATTATCTAGAATTTAAACCCGTGGCTTAAATTAATTATTAAACTTCTTTTAACATAGCTTTTGACCTGTTCATTCTTTTATCAAATCCACTTGTTTGTTACACTTATATTCTCATAGACATCATATTTTAAATGTTTCCTATCACACAAGGTTCAAATTGCGGCTTATTATGCATCATTAACCCGTTTGTGCTTATATGCTTATTTTGACCCGTTAAGGGATTTTAAGCGCTTTTAAGCATTACCAAGCTTATTCAATTCTAGCATCATATTTCATATTAAAATATCTACATGTATTCCACAACAACTACTATTGTGACGGATTTGATATAATAAACCAGTTATCATGAATATTAACTTTCAGTTAGTCATTTTACGGAAAAATGCTCAATTTAGACATTTGACCTGGTAAAGCTTATATCTATAACTTTATTGCTTAACGAAGGTTTACATTACCATAATATATATTTCTAAACAACCCATAAGGGTCGTTTGCCCAATTTACCCGTCAATGATTTTTAGTCAATTTTAGTCCCTCATTCTACGACGAAGGACTTTCACTAATTAATTGACCAAAATTGCTCATTTAACTATAATCTTATTTATGCGTACCTGGCTCGGGTCAACATTTTGACCCGTTTTAATACCTTGCCCCAATAATTTGCTAATTCATTGCATCGCTAATTCTCAAGTCGTTTTATCCTGTGAGCATAAGACTCGACAAGCACTTATTAGTCGTTACATGTCAAATGTTATCAACATTACCATTTGACCCGTTTGGTCTAAACGACCAAACATTTTGCGCTTATATATAAATGGTATTTTTTTACCATTCCGTCAAGTAACTCATTTTGGATTTCTCACCATTTAGTTATGTCCTTAAATCCGTTTCTTACACATTTAACTCAACATGGCTTATGCCACTTGGTGTCGTTTTATACTTCGACTTTTATCCTTTTATACGTGACTAAATCATTGTTTACTCTTTTATTCGTTTAGGCTTACTTATAAAGTAGCCATTCAAAAACTCATATATATATATATATATATATATATATATATATAATATCACATGACCTGATTACCATTTCGACCCTTTTTACCATTAAACATGGTTTTTCATCTTTTGATATGTTCCGACCCATATCATTTCGTGTCGGAACCGTATTTCTAATATAATCTTTGTTGTATTTATAACTTATAAATAAATACATATCCTACAAAAGGGTGTAAGCTTTACTTATATTGCATCCAAATTACGCTTTTTCTTTCATACTTGATTCGTTTGACCCGTTTCCTTCCCAAGCTTCCACCTAGCTTGTCAAGCGTCAAACTATCATTCATCATTCACAAGGTGGTTAGATTAATCATAGTCTAGTACGATTATTCCACCTTATGCATTTTATATCGAAATTATCATTCATCATATTATAGGCCAATTTGACTTTCTAAAAGTCAATTGCCCATTAGCATATGAAATGCACAATCAAGTTCAACAACTAGTTTAGGCATTCCATTAGTTACCCCGTAGGCGTCTTTTTTTTAGGCCACCATTTTAACTAAAATTCATACCAAGTTTATTGGATTTTCAACACTTCAACTAGTTCAAGCGATTTTCAAAACTAATTTATTCATTCATTTCGCAAGAACTAAGAGTTCTCATCTATGAGTGAAACACGTTTTATCATATCACTAGCATTCATCTAAACACCTAATATAATCAAGTTCTACATATCAATAAGTAGATATCTGGCTCGGGTCAACATTTTGACCCATTTTAATACCTTGCCCTAATAATTTGCTAATTCATAGCATCGCTAATTCTCAAGTCGTTTTATCATGTGAGCATAAGACTCGACAAGCACTTATTAGTCGTTACATGTCAAATGGTATCAACATTACCATTTGACCTGTTTGGTCTAATCGACCAAACATTTTGCGCTTATATATAAACGGTATTTATTTACCATTCCGTCAAGTAACTCATTTCAGATTTCTCACCATTTAGTTATTCCCCTTAAATCCGTTTCTTAAGCATTTAACTCAACATGGCTTATGCCACGTGGTGTCGTTTTATACTTCGACTTTTATCCTTTTATACGTGACTAAATCACTGTTTACTCTTTTATTCGTTTAGGCTTACTTATAAAGTACCCATTCAAAAACTCATTATATATATATATATATATATATATCATCACATGACCTGATTACCATTTCGACCCTTTTTACCATTAAACATGGTTTTTCATCTTTTGATATGTTCCGACCCGTATCATTTCGTGTCGGAACCGTATTTCTAATATAACCCTTGTTGTATTTATAACTTATAAATAAATACATATCCTACAAAAAGGGTGTAAGCTTTACTTATATTGCATCCAAATTACAATTTTTCTTTCATACTTGATTCGTTTGACCCGCTTCCTTCTCAAGCTCCTAGCTTGTCAAGCGTCAAACTATCGTTAATCATTCACAAGGTGGTTAGATTAATCATAGTCTAATACGATTATTCCACCTTACGCATTTTATATCGAAGTTATCATTCATCGTATTATAGGTCAGATTGACTTTTTAAAAGTCAACTGCCCATTAGCATATGAAATGCACAATCAAGTTCAACAACTAGTTTAGGCATTCCATTAGTTACCGGCAGGCGTCATTTTTTTAGGCCACCGTTTTAACTAAAATTCATAGCAAGTTTATTGGATTTTCAACACTTCAACTAGTTCAAGCGATTTTCAAAACTATTTTATTCATTCATTTCGCAAGAACTAAGAGTTCTCATCTATGAATGAAACACGTTTTATCATATCACTAGCATTCATCGAACACCTAATATAATCAAGTTCTACATATCAATTAGTAGATATCATGATTTCAAACATCCATATACATGAATAAAATCATCATTTTCATCATAACATACTTAACTCAAAATTTGTCCAAGTATTTTTCCTAATACTACCATGCATGATGGTTTTAAACATGATTATATCATAAACTTTATCATACCATCAAAACCCACTTGATAATCTACTTATTCATCACTTAGAAGTAACCTTACATCAAGTACTTCAAAATTTCATCATATCTAAGAAATTAGGCATACATAAACATCTAATTTCATCTTTGGATCATAATCCATCAATTTATTTGAAAGTAACCTACTTGCCTCAAATTTCAACTTTAACCAATCTAGGTTTTGTGACATACCTTATGATCCCCATGACTAGGTGATTGTTAACATACATTCAAACCTGAATTTGGTCTTCGATTGGCCCTTCAATTTGAAGATTTTGTTGAACTAGGGTTTGCACCCCTTGTTCACCTCCTGGTGATCGACATATACACACTAAATGTGTGTGTTATGTGTTTTAATAACACAAGTTTCCTTTTTTTACATCTTTGGTCCCCAAGTTTAGTTTGATTATAATATACTACAACTCATTGTTTTATTGCTTATTACATATTACTAACTAGGTTACCTATTCCTAGTTATTTTGTCCATGAGTCACTTTTACCACTAACGGTATTTTACCCGCCTTTTAAATGTTAACGTGATTTGGTTACAAAACCCGTTTTTGGGGCATTACAGTAAACCCTTCCTCGATCGTTTCGTAATCGTATGCATCGACGATATTCTCATCTATTCCAAAACGAAAGAAGAACATGGGCGACATTTGCAACTTATCCTTCAGCTTTTGCGTACCGAACGTCTTTATGCCAAATTCTCCAAGTGTGAATTTTGGCTAAAAGAGGTTCAATTTCTTGGTCACACCGTCAATGAACTCGGTATTCACGTTGACCCCGCAAAGATAGAAGCTGTGAAGAATTGGGTTGCACCTAAATCGCCTTCTGAAATTCGTTTGTTTCTTGGCTTAGCTGGCTATTATCGTCGCTTCATCTCGAATTTCTCCAAGATTGTCGTCCCTTTAACGTCGTTGACTCAAAAAGATAAACCTTTTGTTTGGGGTCCCGAACAGGAGGCGTCTTTTCAAACCCTCAAGGGCATGCTCTGTAATGCCCCAATACTTGCACTTCCTGACGGAAACGATGATTTCGTCGTGTATTGTGATGCCTCAAACTAAGGTCTTGGTTGCGTTCTTATGTAACGGGACAAGGTTATCGCTTATGCTTCGAGACAAATCAAAATCCATGAGAAAAACTATACTGCGCATGACCTTGAGCTTAGTGTAGTTGTTTTTGCATTAAATATTTGGCGACACTACCTTTATGGTACTAAGTGTAGGGTCTTCACCGACCACAAGAGCCTTCAACATATCTTTGATCAAAAGGAACTCAACATGCGTCAACGTCGTTGGGTAGAATTGTTAAACAACTACGATTGTGACATTCGCTACCACCCTGGCAAGGCGAATGTTGTAGCCGATGCACTAAGTCGTAAAACTCATGTCAAGAGTGTTCGTTGTCACCAAATCATGGGAAAAGTTCATGAGCTAATTCGCCAAGCACAATTTGCCGTCATTAACGAGGGTAACCTCGATAATGAGTTAAATTGTGGAGTCAAGAACCCACTCGCAGCTAAACCCGATGGTATTCTTTTACTACCATGATCACATCTAGATTCCCAATCGTCTTAACCTTCGAAACACCTTGATGGATGAAGCCCACAAATCCCGATACTCCATTCATCCTGGCGCTGACAAAATGTACCATGATCTTCGTGCATCTTATTGTGGCCTGGGATGAAGAAAGATATCGCCCTTTACGTCTCGAAATGTCTTACTTGTGTCAAGGTAAAAGCCGAACATCAACGTCCCTCTGGCTTACTCGAACAACCAAAAATTCCCATCTGGAAATGGTAGAGTATTGCTATGGATTTCATTACCAAGCTTCCTCGTACTTCGTCTGGTCATGACAGTATATGGGTTATCATTGACCAATTGACCAAATCCGCTCATTTCCTTGCCATTCGTGAAGATTACAAAGTTGAGAAATTGGCTCGTATCTACACGGATGAAATCATCAGTCGTCGTGGTACTCCCGTTGACTTCATTTCCGATCGCGATGCTCGTTTCACCTCCCGCCTTTGGTAAACGTTTCAATCTGCCCTTGGCACTCGTCTTAACCTTAGCACCGCTTTTCACCCTTAGTCCGACGGTCAAACCGAGCGTACTATCCAAACCGTGGAGGATATGCTCCGTTCATGCATAATCGATTTTGGCGGCAACTGGGATTCGCACTTACCATTGGTAGAATTCTCATACAACAATAGTTATCACGCAAGTATTCAAATGGCTCCATTTGAAGCATTGTAATGGTCGCAAGTGCCGTTCGCCTATTTGTTGGCACGAGATCGGAGACGTTCAAATCACCGATCCCGAACTAATACAAGAGACAACGGTCAAGATCCTACAGATACGTGATAATATTCTCAAATCTCAAAGCCGACAAAAGAGTTATGCTAACAAAAGACGTAAACCCCTGGAATTTAATGTTGGAGATCATGTACTTCTCAAGGTATCCCCTTGGAAGGGTGTCGTCCGTTTTGGTAAGAAAGGCAAACACGTCCCTTTGGGGTGTGTCATGTGTTATGAAAATAATTAATTTATTTATTTAAACTTGTGCCATACCACATCATGACTTAAACTTAGATTGATTTATTGTTGTGATTTACTTATATTCCGTTTGTCAAATTACATGAAACTCATACATTAAGCCCATCAGTTCCTCGTGGGAAATGAGTAGAACATCGCGTGCTTCAATTCAAATTCATTATTGTTCATGTGTGTTTTCGTTGAGTTATATTGTTTGTAGTTGTGTTATTCATATTATCATGATTATGAAATTCATTCATCAGGCCCCTCAGTTCCTCGTGAGAGACGAGTTGAGCATCGCGTGCCTTTAATTGTTCCATTATTATTCATGAGTGTTTCATTTAACATCTTATGATTGTTGATCAAGTTATATCTAATTTTACTCATGTTTGGTTGTGCACATATTTCATAATCAATCTAAATAAATTGTTCAAATGTTTTCCATAGGATTCACTCGCCAACATTATGTTGATCCAAAAACCTTTTTACACATGATACAGGTGAACAGGTTGAAGCAAGGAAAACATAGGATATGCCTTAGAAGAGAACAAAGAAGTTTAGTTTGTAGTTAAATCATGTTGTAGCAATCATTGTAAATTTCCATTTAATTTGTATTAATGAATATGAAACGTTTAATAAATGTCATGAGCTTTGATGATAACCCAATCATGCCCCGATCACCTTATCCGCTGCGGGTCGGGGTGTGACATTATAACTCGGGTTAGACACACAGTCCAGCGGTGGACTGTGTGCACATTAAACACGTAAACGTCTCGAGTTCGATACATGTCCCACGCACACTCGCCTTAATAAAAATGTTCTTTTTTTTACCGAACCGGATTCACTGCTGATATATGTTAAGTTTAATAAAAACCAGAATAATAACCAAGATAGACACACAGTCCAGCGGTGGACTGTGTGAATGTTTAAACACACGTCACGAGTTCGAATCCGGACTACCGCACCGGTCCGGACAATTATCCAACTTTTTAAATAAGGCAGAAATGAAATTATTTAATTGTATATAAGTATAATAAAAATCAGATTATATAATAAGTTAAACACACAGTCCAGCGGTGGACTGTGTGTTAACCTAAACCACAGGTCCCGGGTTCGAGACCTGTGGAGCGCACCGGTCTGACGCATTAAATCGTTTTTAAAAATAAATGATTTTCAGTTTAATCTAATTAGTATATAAATATAATTAAAAACAGAAATATTTCGGGTTAGACACGTAGCTCAGTTGGTAGAGCTGCTTGCACGCGTACTGGAGGTCTCGGGTTCGACCTCACCCAGCGCACACATACACGCATACGAACCGGTCAACAGTCAAAGTCAATGGTCAACGGTCAACGGCCAACGGTCAAAAAGTCAACATTTTTTTATTATTTTTATTTATTTATTTTAATTAAAAATCAATTAAAAATACTTAAAAATAACATTTTTAAGGTTAGAAAATAGCCTTAAACTCACAAAAATACACCCAACAATCCTACTAAAATGGATTAATAAAACCCGTTTACTTACCAAAACATTATGCCGTTATCTAGGTTAATTTCACTCGTGGTTAAAACCACTTCGTGCGCATTCAACATCATCAACCGAACGCACCCAATGTGAGTGAATCTTACAACTCCCCCTTTTTAATTACACGTTTTGGGGTGTGTCATGTGTCACAAAATAATTAACTCGTTTATTTAAACTTGTGCCATACCATATTGTGATCTAAACTTAGATTGTTTATATTGTTGTGGTTATGTATTTCATTTTGTCAACTTATATGAAAGTCATTCATTAAGCCCATCAGTTCCTCGTGGGAGACGAGTTGAGCAACGCGTGCCTCAAAACAAATCCATTATTGTTCATGTGTGTATTACTGAGTTTATATTGTTTGTAGTTATGTATATCATATTGTCAAGTTTATGCAATTCATTCATTAGGCCCATCAGTTCCTCGTGAGAGACGAGTTGAGCAACGCGTGCCTCTAAACGATCCATTATTGTTCATGTGTGTATTGTTTAATATTAAATTGATTGGTGAATAAGTTTACATCAATTTTTACTCATGTGTGGTTGTGCACTCTATTTTATAATCAATTAAATAAACTTGTTCAAATGTTTTCCATAGGATTCACTCGCCAACTTTTTGTTGATCCAAAAAAACCCTTTTTACACATGATACAGGTGAACAGGATGAAGCAAGGAAAACATAGGAAATGCCTTAGAAGAAAACAATGAAGCCTAGATTGATATTTAGGACATGATGTAATATTGATTGTAATTTTCCGTTTAAGTGTATTATTGAATATGAAACGTTAAAATAAATGTCATGAGCTTTGATGATAACCCAATCATGCCCCGATCACCTTTTCCGCTGCGGGTCGGGGTGTGACAGATTGGTATCAGTGCCATGACTATAGGGATATAGGATAGGTTATTAGACCCTTAGAGCCTATACTATAGTCTGCCTAAATTTTAATTGATTAGGTGGTTACATACAAACTTATGATATTTATTTGTTTCATATTTGTTTATATTTACAGTCAAACATACATACTTACATACACATTCATTATATATATATCAATGTTCATATATTCAATTCATCTTCATACTTTTGTTATTCAAAGATTTTGTTGCAATTTTCAAACCTCATCAAAGTAAGTTCTGCGACGGGCATGTAGTAACTGGAAGGGTACAAGTACCGGTAGTCGGAACGTCCTGTCTAGGTTGGCATTCGTATAAATCCAATATAACAGACCAGTTTGCCTACCCAGGGACTAACGATGAGAGTACGAAGGACCCATTAGGCCAAAGCATGCCACACCAAACGTCGTTCGAACTAACCCCACTTTGAGGTGTCACCGTGTCTACACCTGGACACATTCCGAATCTCATACGTTATATACATATTTCTCGATTTTCTCCGGGTTTTAGTGTACGTAACCAGGCTAACACATGCGAACCATAGGAAAAACCCGGTATTCATGGGGGCCCACATGATTACGAAGGTGAAGTATGGCGGCATGTAGGGCCTAATGACGAGCAAAGCCCAAGACATCCTATGGATGTAGTAGATTTATTTTTCTATAATTATTTTATGAATGTTCATTCCTAAGTGCGACCCATGATCCCAAAAGCATCCAACTCATACTCTTGACATGTACTCCTTGTAGATGTCTTCTAACCTCGCCCGTAGGAATATGAGAGCAGGAAAAGCTCGCGAGCGCATGGCTGCCCTAATCGCTCAACAAATGGCTGCCGTAATACCCAACATTGTAATCCAAGTCCAACAAGCACTTACCGCTAATCCTGTCAACCAAGAAGATCAAAACGTTATCAACTCTTCCCCAAATACCACTAAATGCATCTACAAGCATTTCAAATCATGCGACCCTCCAAAATACAAAGGGACTGAAGGTGTCACTGCTCTCCTCCATTGGTTTGAAGAAATGGAGAACACTTTTCTAAATTGCGATTGTCCCGATGATCGCAAAGTGCGATATGCTACTGGTCGTTTATATGGAATAGCCCTTACTTGGTGGAATACAGAGAAGGCCAAACGAGGTGTTGAAGATGCTATGACTTTAACTTGGGATGAATTGAAGGAAATCATGACCAGACGATTTTGCCCAAGGAGCGAAATCAAGAAATTAGAAGATGAGCTCTATTCATTGAAGCAAAAGGAAGGCGACCACATCACGTACAACAAAATATTCCTCGAGTTACATCAAATGGTTCCCAACTTGTTCACTCCCCTCTACCGTTTGATCGAGCACTACATTCGAGGTCTTTCGTCAAAGATTCAAGACTCTGTAATAAGTACCACGCCTGCAACTTTGGAAGCAGCAATGGAGCTAGCAACAGAGCTCACCGAGAACCGAATCCGGAACAAAGACTTCAAGGAGGAGAAGAAGAAGGATAAAGCATCGACTGAAACCTCCGACTACACCCAAACCGAATCCCCTTCTCAACCCAATTCTAAGAGAAAAAGAGGCAGGCAACTTTTCGCTGCTATCCAACGAAATCAACCAATTTCACACGCCATACCCATCCAAGCTATCCCAATCACTCAAGTGGCACCCAATTCAACTTACCCAAATAAGAAACCATATCTTGGACCTCACCCTCGATGCAACAACTGTTTTTATCACCATCTCCTTACCTTACCTTGTCGACTATGTGCAACTTGTGGACGCTATGGTCATTTGAGCAAGGTTTGCCGCACCTTTCAAAACCAAATCTCTCCCCCTACTCAAAACATGATCCAAACCTATCAACAACCCCAATACCCCATGTTCCATATGTTCGAGCTTGTTTCAAATGTGGCGACCCTACCCACTTTAGAAACACGTGCCCTCGATTGGTTAACATCATAAACGCTCAAGCTCAATCAAACCCAGTTAACCAAGTAAACCAAGAAAACCCAATCGCTAGGCCACCAGCAAGAGGAAGAGTTTTCAACATCAACGCCAATCCTGTCGAAGATAATGACGGCCCAAACGAAGATACCCAACTAGTCCTCTTCACTGGAAATCAAGATTCAACTCCAATCGTCTAATTTTATGTTTTTCTTTATCACATAGAACCAATCATAACTTAACGATAAAGCCAATGGGAATTTGACAAGAATATGGTGGATACGCCGCTGGTACTTCCTATATATAAGTATTCTTGCCAAAGGATCGGAGGCATTATCTGGCGGTTATGAGAGGTTCCATGTGTAAACTGTTTGAGTAATTATTGTTTATTATTTTCAGTACATGCAATTTCATAGGCCGCCGCTCCCCATTACATTATGAGCGTTGAGCATGTTCCCCATTTCATTATGAGCGTGAACCCGGCGTGCCCACATACGATCGGCTCCGTTTGATTGAGCCTTGATCGCTCAGACATTTTTCATTTTCAGTACATGCAATACGATCGGCTCCGTTTGATTGAGCCTTGATCGCACAGACATTTTTCATTATCAGTATCTTGTGATTGTTGTGTTTGTTGTAGAGTCACATAGAACTAATCATAACTTGCGGATAAAGTCAATGAAAATTTGACAAGAATATGGTGGATACGCCGCTGGTACTTCCTATATATAAGTATTCTTGTCAAAGGATCAGAGGCATTGTCAGACGGTTATGAGAAGTTCTATGTAGGATTTAGTAGTTTTTTAGTAACTAATCATAACTTGCGGATAAAACCAACGAAAATTTGACAAGAATATGGTGGATACGCCGCTGGTACTTCCTATATATAAGTATTCTTGCCAAAGGATCAGAGGCATTATCAGGCGGTTATGAGAAGTTCCATGTAGGATTTAGTATTGCCTTGGTTGAAATTTATGTTACATTCATATCATCTCGCCATTTAAAGAAATTGGACTGTGTTCTCTTTCTACATAAACTAACCTCTCCATCATAACAAACGAGAGAGGAACTGTCACCATTCAAACCTATATGCTATCAGAATGTGGATTCAAATATTGGTTGTTGTGTTATTTATGTTCTAGAGTTACATCATATGACCAATCATAACTTACTGATAAAACCAATGAAAATTTGACAAGAATATGGTGGATACGCCGCTGGTACTTCCTATATATAAGTATTCTTGTCAAAGGATCAGAGGTATTGTTAGATGGTTATGAGAAGTTCCATGTAGGTTGTAGTATTAGAAGTTTTGCTTTAGGATATAACCATATCCTTCCAAACATATCCAAACTCTTATGCATGATATCATATTTAGCGAATCAACTCTGCTTATCAATATTTTTATAGTAGGCAACAAAAAGCGATTCCTGTAATAGGGTACTTAACCCTTACAAGGGACGTTACCGCCTCAAACAAAAACTTAAACTCTTACTCTTTTTCTAAGTATGTAACTGTCAAACTAAACACCATCATTTTTAGTCAAATATAACACTACTTAAATTTCGGGACGAAATTTCTAAAAAGCAGGGGATACTGTAACATCCGTCAAAAAACGGATTTTACCAAACCCGCTCCGTTTATTAACCGAACAATCAGTTTAAAATTTCGTGGCGTATTTAATGACCAAATTAATTTTAAACGATACATAATTAATTATTATATTGGAATATATAATTTGTTTTTGAAAAATTGTTAAAAATATAATGTTGCTGCCGGGTTTCGAACCCGGGTCAGTCAACCGGTTCAACAACAACTTAACACTCAACTCTCCAACCACTGCGCCACTTGTATTTCTTGTTAATTATTGGAGTCAATTAATTCATATCATGAATCTCAAATTCAAAAACTGGCGCACCTAATTGCAGTCGTCGGAAATCCCGACTAACTCGCCAAGAATTGACGGTTACTTCAGTTATAACGTAAACTTTAACTATGACATCGGTTATAACCGACGCCTGAGTCCGCGACACAAGTTATAACCGCCGGAGAGTTTCTAACCGACGAATCAAGTCGGAAATCGGACCAAATTCATCGATGACCTGCCTTATAAATACCCCCCGAACCTCTGCAAGCTTTTTCGCTCAAAACCGCACCTTTACCCGACGTAATTCCATTCGCCGGAAAACTTCTGTACCTCGCCGGAAAACCGAGCCCTTCACTTCTGAGCCTTACTGAACACCCAGAACTCGTACCGAAGCCACTCACATCCATCCCAAGCTTGCTGAAGACTCTCTGCCGCAGGACACTCGTCGCCGGAAGTTTCTGCTGTCACCGGAGTTTCGCCAGAGAAACAGAGGAGTCCAGTTTCGGTATGTCTAACACTTAATCTTTCATTCTTTTTATATATCTCACCTGTAATTAACTGAAACACACTAAAGAACATGATTAAAACTTCGAACCAGTCGGACTTCCGATTCTGGTTAAATTCAACGAAGAAGACGAAGTTTCAGTTGTGTATATGTATAATTAAAATCAAGTTATATGTAACATCCGTCAAAAACGGATTTACCAAACCCGCTCCGTTTATCAACCGAACAGTCAGTCAAAATTTTCGTTGCGAATTAAATGTCCAAAACATTTTTAAACGATCCGTAATCAATTATTATACGCGAATATATATTTAGTTTTTGAAAAACTGTCAAAAATCGCAAAATAAAAATGAAATACATCTGCCGGGTTTCGAACCCGGGTCTGTACCGGATCAGCAAGCGTCTTATCTCTCAACACACAAACCACTGCGCCGCTTGTTCTGTTTGTTATATATTTCAATCATTTAATTGATATAATAACGTTACGAATTCAAAACCGGCGCCCAAACGATTCAGTCGTCGGAATCCCGGAATTTCCGCGAATCTTAACTACGAAACGTAAACCTTTAATCAGACATCGGTTATAACCGATGTTTAAAGTCCGCGACCAAATTCATAACCGCCGGAAAATTTAAATAACGAACACAGTCGGAATTCAGACCAAGTGCATTGACGATTTGTCCTATAAATTGACCCACAACCGACGACAAACACTTTCGCTCAAAAATCACACCTTTTCTCGGCGTAATTCCACTCGCCGGAACTTTCCTGTTTTTCGCCGGAAAACCGAGTTTTAATCCCTGAGCTTCACTGAATCCCCTAAACCTTTACCGAAGTTACCCTTACTCTTTCCAAGCTTTCCGGAGACTTGCTGCTGCAAGGCACCAGACGCCGGAGTTGTTTTCTGTCGCCGGAGTTCTGCCGGAAAACAGAGGAAAGCGAGTCGGTATACCTCATGCTTATTTTCCTTTCTTTTTACTTCTATCCTACCAGTAATTAACCTAAAACACTAATGAAACTTGAATAAAAACTCGAACCAGTCAGACCCGATTTCTGGTTCAACATTGACGAAGAAGACGATGTTTTTCTATATCATATAAGTATAATATAAATCAAGAAATTAATCGGGTTAGACACACAGTCCAGCGGTGGACTGTGTGCACATAAAACGTTAAACATGCAAAGGTCTCGAGTTCGAATCCCGTCTCACACACGCTGCCTTAATAAAATCCATTTTTTTTTGTTTACTGAACCGGATCGCCACAGATATATGTTAAATATATTGTTAATCGGAATAATAACCAAGTTAGACACACAGTCCAGCGGTGGACTGTGTGTTTGTTTATATCGCTGGTCACGAGTTCGAGTCCGGTCTTCAGCACCGACTCGGACGATTATCTATTCTTTTTAAATAAGGCAGAAAAATGAAATAACTAAATTGTATTTAAGTATAATAAAAATCAAAGTATATAACATGTTAAACACACAGTCCAGCGGTGGACTGTGTGTTAGATTAACCCACAGGTCCCGGGTTCGAGACCTGTGGAGCGCCCCGCCGAACCGCTTAAACTGTTTTTAAAATAAAAATGATTTTCTGTTAATTCTAATTAATGTATATATATAATTAAAATCGGATATATAACGGGTTAGACACGTAGCTCAGTTGGTAGAGCTGCGTGCACGCGTACGGGAGGTCTCGGGTTCGAGCCTCACCGAGCGCACAACAATATGCCTCGAACCGGTCAACGCTGGTCAAAGTCAACAAGTCAAAGTCAACAGTAGCAGAAAAAAAATAAAATATTTTTATTATTTTTATTTAATTATTTTAATTAAAAATCAATTATAAATACTTAAAAATAACATTTTTAAGATTAGAAAATAGCCTCAAACTCACAAAAATGCACCCAACAACCCTACTAAAATAGTTAAATAAAATCTGTTTACTTACCAAACCATAATGCGATTTATCTAGGTTAAATCTCACTCGTGGTTAAAACCACTTCGCGTGCATTCAACGTCATCAACCGAACGCACCCACTGTGAGTGAATCTTACAATTCCCCCTTTTAAATTACACGTTTTGGGGTGTGTCATGTGTTATGAAAATAATTAATTTATTTATTTAAACTTGTGCCATACCACATCATGACTTAAACTTAGATTGATTTATTGTTGTGATTTACTTATATTCCGTTTGTCAAATTACATGAAACTCATACATTAAGCCCATCAGTTCCTCGTGGGAAATGAGTAGAACATCGCGTGCTTCAATTCAAATTCATTATTGTTCATGTGTGTTTTCGTTGAGTTATATTGTTTGTAGTTGTGTTATTCATATTATCATGATTATGAAATTCATTCATCAGGCCCCTCAGTTCCTCGTGAGAGACGAGTTGAGCATCGCGTGCCTTTAATTGTTCCATTATTATTCATGAGTGTTTCATTTAACATCTTATGATTGTTGATCAAGTTATATCTAATTTTACTCATGTTTGGTTGTGCACATATTTCATAATCAATCTAAATAAATTGTTCAAATGTTTTCCATAGGATTCACTCGCCAACATTATGTTGATCCAAAAACCTTTTTACACATGATACAGGTGAACAGGTTGAAGCAAGGAAAACATAGGATATGCCTTAGAAGAGAACAAAGAAGTTTAGTTTGTAGTTAAATCATGTTGTAGCAATCATTGTAAATTTCCATTTAATTTGTATTAATGAATATGAAACGTTTAATAAATGTCATGAGCTTTGATGATAACCCAATCATGCCCCGATCACCTTATCCGCTGCGGGTCGGGGTGTGACATTATAACTCGGGTTAGACACACAGTCCAGCGGTGGACTGTGTGCACATTAAACACGTAAACGTCTCGAGTTCGATACATGTCCCACGCACACTCGCCTTAATAAAAATGTTCTTTTTTTTACCGAACCGGATTCACTGCTGATATATGTTAAGTTTAATAAAAACCAGAATAATAACCAAGATAGACACACAGTCCAGCGGTGGACTGTGTGAATGTTTAAACACACGTCACGAGTTCGAATCCGGACTACCGCACCGGTCCGGACAATTATCCAACTTTTTAAATAAGGCAGAAATGAAATTATTTAATTGTATATAAGTATAATAAAAATCAGATTATATAATAAGTTAAACACACAGTCCAGCGGTGGACTGTGTGTTAACCTAAACCACAGGTCCCGGGTTCGAGACCTGTGGAGCGCACCGGTCTGACGCATTAAATCGTTTTTAAAAATAAATGATTTTCAGTTTAATCTAATTAGTATATAAATATAATTAAAAACAGAAATATTTCGGGTTAGACACGTAGCTCAGTTGGTAGAGCTGCTTGCACGCGTACTGGAGGTCTCGGGTTCGACCTCACCCAGCGCACACATACACGCATACGAACCGGTCAACAGTCAAAGTCAATGGTCAACGGTCAACGGCCAACGGTCAAAAAGTCAACATTTTTTTATTATTTTTATTTATTTATTTTAATTAAAAATCAATTAAAAATACTTAAAAATAACATTTTTAAGGTTAGAAAATAGCCTTAAACTCACAAAAATACACCCAACAATCCTACTAAAATGGATTAATAAAACCCGTTTACTTACCAAAACATTATGCCGTTATCTAGGTTAATTTCACTCGTGGTTAAAACCACTTCGTGCGCATTCAACATCATCAACCGAACGCACCCAATGTGAGTGAATCTTACAACTCCCCTTTTTAATTACACGTTTTGGGGTGTGTCATGTGTCACAAAATAATTAACTCGTTTATTTAAACTTGTGCCATACCATATTGTGATCTAAACTTAGATTGTTTATATTGTTGTGGTTATGTATTTCATTTTGTCAACTTATATGAAAGTCATTCATTAAGCCCATCAGTTCCTCGTGGGAGACGAGTTGAGCAACGCGTGCCTCAAAACAAATCCATTATTGTTCATGTGTGTATTACTGAGTTTATATTGTTTGTAGTTATGTATATCATATTGTCAAGTTTATGCAATTCATTCATTAGGCCCATCAGTTCCTCGTGAGAGACGAGTTGAGCAACGCGTGCCTCTAAACGATCCATTATTGTTCATGTGTGTATTGTTTAATATTAAATTGATTGGTGAATAAGTTTACATCAATTTTTACTCATGTGTGGTTGTGCACTCTATTTTATAATCAATTAAATAAACTTGTTCAAATGTTTTCCATAGGATTCACTCGCCAACTTTTTGTTGATCCAAAAAAACCCTTTTTACACATGATACAGGTGAACAGGATGAAGCAAGGAAAACATAGGAAATGCCTTAGAAGAAAACAATGAAGCCTAGATTGATATTTAGGACATGATGTAATATTGATTGTAATTTTCCGTTTAAGTGTATTATTGAATATGAAACGTTAAAATAAATGTCATGAGCTTTGATGATAACCCAATCATGCCCCGATCACCTTTTCCGCTGCGGGTCGGGGTGTGACACTCGCACCCCGCGACATCCAAGCTTGTTTCTCTCGCCCCAGCCAGAGACCTCAATCTGCAGAATGTAATTGGCAGCTGATGGATTGGTCCATTTTGTGTTTGCTATTTGTGTTTCTTGCATTAATACTTCACCTAACTAAACCATAATCACCTCCTACAAAACCCAACTCATTCTCACACTTCTCCACTTTGGAAACTCCACTAAACACTCCCTAAACACTCTCAACTCAACTGGGAAATCAGTAAAAGTCAGAATTACTTCAAGTTACAAAAGTGAGTCTAACCTCACTTCTACTTCATCTTTTCACTTGTTTCTTCTCCTTTGCACTTGGAACAACCTTAGGTGTGCTTCCAAAGGTTTTCCATGGAAAACCAAGGCTGGAACATCAACCAAATAAGGTCCAAAGTGCTAGGAATTCCCTGTTTTGATTAGAATATTAACTACACTTCTTTAAGATTCATACAAACCTTGTGTCCTTATGCCCCCAATCTAAGCTATGGTTAGTGGGCTAAACCAAGGTTGTTTTATACATAATAAGAGGTGTCTTAGCCCTCTAAACTTTCTGTCTTATATGAGCTTTAAGCTCACAAGTGATGCCAAGTCAATAACTTGTTGAAAGTGTGACTACAAGGTTAGCTTGGGCTATCCTAACTCTAAGTCCACACATCACTTGATGATTTCTCATCATTGTCCCAAGCTAGTTTGCTAGTTGTAAAGTAACTCAACCCCGTCTAGCATTCGACGTGTGTCGACGCCGGCTCACTGGGTTGAAGTTCACTTTGCTACTTGGTATAGTGACACCATTTACATTCTTGAAATTACTATTGTTCGTAACCCTCCTTGTTGTCTATGACGACTTGTGAAGTGGTGAACTTATTCGAGGTTCCTAAATGGATGGCTATGCCACCTACCTCCTACATGACTTCTATGAAATCTTTGTTAGTTATAGATAGTTATTTACGTAAATATGTATGTATGGACTATATGATAATCCTTGAAACCGAACCCTTGATAATGACTAAATAATCACCTATCAAGCTAATAAGTTTTATCACTAAAGTGTGTAGTTCCTTGTCACGATTCTAATAGGTCCCGAATCTATGGAATCACATCAAACCCATCCGGGTTATCATAGTGTCAAGAACAAGTGCTATACCTTAGTGATTATTTTTATACCTTAATACTTTGTTTTGCCTTGAACTTAAAATCTGAATCTCCCGCCATCATCCAAACACTCACACCTATGTTTTCCTCTTGTAGGATAACTCGGTGTTTCACCAACAACTTATCAACTCCTCACGGACTTTACTAATCGGAAGCTTGCAAAACCGTGAGTATACTCGAAACCCTTATACGTTTACCACTTTTGGGGTGTAACATGTTTACATTATCATAAACCAACACAAAACTTATGCTTATTTACTTGCACGAACAATCCATTATACATGAACGCTTTGATACGTATGTTATGCTTATACTAGGACCGAACGTATGTGATACCATAGTCATTAGCATATTGTGAGCCTTCATTTGACATGTATAGCGCTATAGGAGTAACGCACCGCCCGTGAACGTTTGGTCATGTTGAATTATTTATACTAGTTACGTAAACAGATAGTTGACTAGAATATCTCATGCCTTGTATTTGCTCGTATGTAAACTTAGTTGCCATGTGGATTTGTTTAAACTTATGCTTATACGTATGCTATGCTCAAACTTGTATACTCGTCTTTGCTTTTGCATTGAACTCGTATTTTAAAACATGATATAGGTTGATGAAGATGATGCTATGAAACCGAAGTAGCGTTGATTCTAGATACACACAAAGACGTTAGGTCTATTATTGTTGTATCAGATTTTGTCATATTAATGTTGTTATTTGAAATTCCCTTGTAATGTAATGACAAGCTGGGTTATGTGGAGTTATTGTTGTGTGTATTCTACTGCTGGCGAATTAACCTGGTTCTGTTAGATGGATTTAGAACAGTTGAAGAGGTTAGTTGAAAATGGAGATTATGGTCAAAGTGGTTGAGAGAAGTGACCGCAATGGCATTAGTTCTCATATGTTGAAGATGTATAGGCATTGGGAGCTGAATATTATCTCGGGTATCAACTTGTGGTGGGTCCAAAGTCAAAGATCAATTTGTTTTTTTACAAAGACCAATTTATATATTCTGTGGTCAGTATTACTTCTTGTTTGAGTAATTTTATAAAGTCTGTTATAATTATATATAACTATAAAAATATTCTGCATATTACAATAGTTTTATTTTAAAAAAATATGTTTTATTTATACTTTATATATAAAGTAATTTATCTTGTCATTATTTTTTTACTTTATTAAAATAAAAAATCAGAATTTTAAAAATAAAGTTCAAACTATTTTTTTATACATGTTTATATATATAAATATATAATTATTAACAAATAATAATTTTTTTGCAAAAAAAATATGTTCTACTATATATATATATATATATAAATATTTTTGCACAAAACAATCTTTATGTTATAAATAATATTTTTGCACAAATCAACCTTTATGTTATAAAGGACCATAGTACCCTCACATGCAAAGCATGTGAGGTAACTTAACTGAGTTTTTGGACGACGTTAGTTGTAAATGTAACAAAACATGTACATAAAGGTTGTGTTTGGCTGATTTCATAGTGAAAGATATGAAGTGTAGTTTACGTATAACATAAAGGTTGATTTGTGGAATTTTATCTTAAATAAATTTAAATTTGTATACTAAATAGTAAAGAAGTCATATCTTTAAAAAAACAATGTATTGTTCGTTTTAATTAAATCTAATTTTATATATGTAAGACCTCTCTCATATATATATATATATATATATATATGTCTGTATGTGTGTGTGTGTATGTATGTATATATATATATATATATATATAATGTAAGTATTAGCATGAAACCCCATTCAGTGAGAAAACCCAACAAACTCAAATGTGTGGTCATGGTTGTTCCACATAAACATTTTTCAAGACTAATTTCTTTTATTTTAAGGGCATTTTGGTCTTTTGCACCCACTTGTTCTTCATCATCCATCACCATCTTAAAGTACAAGTTAAATCACTCTCTTATCAACTCATTTCTCTCTCTTTCTCTAGAAAACAACACAAACTCTTTTCATTTGAAATCAACAGATCTATGAGAAACCCTTTCTCAAAAACTAAATCTAGATCTTTCTCTCTCAGTAATTCAGATCTCTCTTTACCTCAACACGGATCGACCCAACTGATCCACATGGGATAGCGGTTTTTGTTTCTCACGATGTTCCTAGACAGCGACGTTTTTTTTCACGGCGGCTACGCTTCAAAATCGTTACAGATCCGTCTGTTCCAAATATGTATGGCGAAGGCATTCGATGATTCAGTACGGCGGCTAGGGTTTTCTCGGGATGAAGGTCTGGTCAAAATCGTTTCAGATCTATGTTTGTCCCAGAATCCAGCTTTCGAATGAATGTCTAGCAAGAACAGAGAGACCCAACAAGATGAAAACTCTAGATGATGAAAACTTCAATTTCAAAAAGAAAAGGATTCAGGTATCTAGCATTTAAATGATGGACAAGCTCTCTGGTCATGGTTAAAAGGATGATTAAATAGATATGCCTCATGGATTCTGATTTGCAGAGGTGGATATGAACAAAACTGAGCCATGGGAATTGCCTAGTGAGTTTTTCTTAACTTCCGAATTTTATTTCTTTATTTATTTATATTTTTGGTAATCTTAAACTCCTTTGTTTTTGTTTGAAAAAGGTTTGCGATATTTGATGTTGTTTGATTTTGTTTTTCTTAAACTCTTGTGTTTTAAACTCTGTTATTTTTCTTACTTAGTTTGTTTTCATAAAATATTTACATAAACTCATGCTTTATTTTTATTTTTATTTTTTTTTGTTTACATTGGGGGCATCACCATTGATGGTAGATAATTAGTTTGAAAATCCATAATTATTACGGTATATGTTTCAATTTTTTTGTTGGATTGGTTGTTTTTATATAAACTTCACTCGGATATCACATTTTCAATTCCTTTAGAAAGTCCATAAGGTAATCTGAATATCTCGTTTTTTTTTTACAAATAAAGAGTCGTGTTTTTTTTTTGCTGGCATAATTAGCTACATATGTTACAATTTGTTTCCAGCTACATATGTTACATTTTGACGGATACATATTCTTTTTTTATAGCTATATATGCAACAATCCTTTGTTACATATGTAACAACCAGCTAGGTGAATTCTTTGTTTACGATGTTACACACCTGGACATAAGGAATGATCTAACCACCGTTTTACCGAGTAAATATTTGCTATTATTTAGTCACTTCTAAGATAGATTACACTTGTTACGTTCAACACCATTTAAATATGATAAACATAACAAAAGTCACTTGTCATGGTGGAATACATTCTACATTTGTTTCATGTGTTACATCAGAGCTAAGTTGCATATGTTACCCATCTAAGCAGTCTTTGGTAACAAAACAGTTGTATATGTGTAACACATGTTTCTAATATGTGTTAGACAAGAGGGTAACATATGTACAACCACTTTTAATATGAGTATACATGTTAAACGTGTGACATTGCTAAAAACAATTCTAGCTACACATGCAACTAGCACAATGTTACCTACATACGCTCTGAACTTGATTAATTTGTCTGTCCTTCTCCTTAGAATCGCAGGCGATTAAAGAACAAACAATAAAGTAGCAATCATTCAACAATCATCATATATATTTCGGACAAGTCCTTCCAATGCTAATGCCTATTTTTGGATGAAGACGGATGTTGTTGTGAAGACCATTTTTTGGAAGCATTACAACTATTGATATAAAATTCATTTTTATTTTCATTGTTAGTATACTCATTTTGGATGAAGACGGATGTTGTTGTGAAGACAGTTCTTTTGATGTAACAACTATATGTAACATATATAATCTTGACGTTGTAACACATATAACAACTATATGTAACATGTGCAACATGACTATACATATGTTACCCTATAGTGTAACACATGTTAACACATGTTATAAACATGTGTTACATATGTGCATCCCCTTTTGTGTCAATTTAAACTTAGTAAAATTACATATGTAGAAACATTACATCATCCAAAATGTGATAGCAGTTAGTAAACAAGTAATATATGTAACTAGAAGTATATGAGACTAGTGTAACGAATTAAAGTGACAAAAGATACACTTCATGTTACATCATGTTATATTATATTTGCATATTTGTCATTATCATGAAATTTAATAAAAAAACATGTGCGCTAACAAACATGTTTCATGTATAAGTTAGATATTGAATTGGTAAACAAAAAACCACAATACCTAATTAAATATTCAGATCTTAAAAGCTAATTATGTTCATTTCTTGATAAGCATCTTCGTCTTTAACATAAACAATTCCTTCATTACATATTCAGACTGTATATAGGTGCATTTCGCTAGTTACGTACCAGTGTCACACCTGCTAAAATTAGAGTCGGTGTGATCTGACTGGTACCTTCATTGCACAGCGGAAGTATAAAATGCTAAGACTTCTAGAAAGTGAACGCCCACTAAGTACTTGAATCCCCATGGGTTCTCCTATTCCAACTGTGCCGTAATTTGAAAGTGTAACCTGAGAAAGAACATGCGAAAAATCAGTTGGCGAGTTCATAGTTTGTTTGAAAAAGATTTAAAATAAATCTTTTTGGTAACCGGTTTAACAACAGTTGAGAAAACGTTATAAAATCATTTTCCTCGGCATGTCATATGAAAACCTTGTATGCTTTTGTAAAAATTGTTTTAACCGTCAATGTCCGTGTACGACAAAGACAACATGTCTGCATGAGCCTATAACCAACCCCGTGCTAGAAAGTGCCTCGCCAAAGCGTTTACTCATGACGGTAGACTAGCAGGTGAGTATAGTTCCGATATGTAGTGAGGACTTTACTGTACAGTTTTAAGCGACCCTACGGCCCTTAGAGTTGACAATCCAGTTCTTGTGTTTGTAAGCAGGGCAATCCAGTCCTTAAGTTGTATGCGGGACAATCCAGTCCCCAAGTTGTATGCAGGACAATCCAGTCCTTAAGTTATCCAGTCCCTAAGTAGTATGCAGGACAATCCAGTCCTTAAGTTGTATGCAGGACACCCTAGTCCCCAAATTGCAGCTATGACAATCCCGTCACTAGCCATGAAACTCATGCACGTTCTGAAAATACGCGTGTGTTTTGTAAAACCGGTATGTTTAGTATAAACCAGTCGTAAACCATTCGTGTAGTTGGGATTCATTCATAACATGGTTTAAAAATCTGTTGTTTTCGTTCCTCGAAATATTATGTACTTTTGCAAAACATGCATGTCTTTCCACCCCCGAAAACATTTATAAAAATGTAAAACTGTAAAAAATGGAGGTTATGAACTCACCTCAATCTGTGCAAGGCTATCAAATAATAGTCTGTGAAAAGAGAGACCCGACCTACTCGTGCCCTAAATTATAAAGGGGCAACTTAAGATTTATGAAATATAGCCCTAACATATGTGTTGACCATAATCAAATCATCCAACAAGCTAGTTTTGAAATAACCCGATTCTTGTTTTTACACGTCATGCCAACACGTTGGTGATTTATTTTCGTTTCTTTGAGATATATATATTTACACTAATATGCCTTAATATTGCATTCGGGTACATGAAAATAATACATATCTAAAACCCAACTCGACAATGAATTAATATATATTCAAATTTAGAGAGTAAGTATGGTAAATACGAAAAAATACCCATGTAAAAATAGCATGTTTGTATTTTCACATCTATATCCATAGTTCATGTTAAGTCACTGTTCCTTATTATGTTTAAAATAATAAGTTCAACAATTAGTAAAGTGATACTAATAGCTTTCTCTCATAAATAATGATATTTACATCAATAATAACATAAATGGTGCCATTATCAAAATAATTATCTTATCTGTGATGTATATAAATAATGTTCACAATACTAATAATATCATTATAGCGATAGTTTATTAATACGGTTTAATTTAATGTTTTCCTTAAACATTAATTTTAGTCTTATAAAATAGTAGGAAGTCAAAATTGGTTTACCACATGAAAGTACATGTATAACTGTGTAAATCTTAAATTCTAGGTAGTCGTAGCATGCACATGTGTTTTGTATTTTGTTTATTTCATTTTTTTTTAGAAATTTGGTTTTCTAATTGCATAAATAAATGTATGTGTACGAGTATATTATATACTTACAAATTTAGCAAAAATAAAGTTAATATCATTCCACATAAAACATTAGTTTGTATTTCATCATATTTATTTAATGTTTCCCATCACTATGTGACCATGTATTATATATTAGTGTTTCCCATCTCTATGGTAACCATGTATTATATTATATATCAGACTAAAAATCTTGACATGAAGCTATATATTTAACATGACATATATATTTTAAGATATTAATTATTCATGTCATGTATATAGGAAAATTTACATACTAAAGTCTCGAGATACATGCTACACGTACACTTATAAGACTTCCTTACCATCCACACAAGACCTTTGTATTATCTTTTAAGAAAATCATCTGTAGCTTGTAGCCTTTTTCTATAATTCACAATTTACTAGATGTCAGCTCATTGATTTATGGATTTTTTAAGTTTAGATAAAAGAAATAAACATAGCTTGGATGACTTGATCTATGAACAACATGGAAGGCTCAACGGAAAACCATGATAAACAATTACAATGGCAAGCAAGGATGCAATTGAAAGACGAGATGGCGAAGAACTCGAGTTCATTGTTCCGTGGGGTTCCAGACTTGATTCTTGCGGATCTTGAACTAATTTTGGTCATAAAATTGACTAGATAAGAAAGATATTTATGAAAGCTAGTTACTTAAGGTTTGAACTTGGAAAACTTACACTTAGGTGAGTTCGGGTTAGACTACGATGCCGTGATAATGGTGTTGAATGGAAAACCGTGGTTTCGAATGAGCTTGATTGTTGAAGGTTAACCACACTAGGAATTACTTGGATGGGCTGATGTTTTTGGTGGTTACGAATGGGCTTTCAGAACCAAGAGATGGTGTTTGAGAATGCAAGTGTTCACTTGTTAGAAAATTTGTTAAGTTAGTAACATGGTGGGTTTATATAGGGTGGTCTTGGTGCTAACTAAATAATTATAGTACATAAGAGTAATTTTAGTTAGATTCCATTGGGAAGGGGAACTGGTTCTCTTAAAACCGAATGGGGGACTTCAAAAGTAATCATGATTGTGTGCATGGAAGTTTGGAATGTGTATGGTGAAAGCATTTAAAAGGGTAAGCATGCATCCAGGGATGTGATAGTTCATGTTTAACTTTCTTTTTTTTTTTGAAAGATGACTATTATTCACAGAAGCCCAAAAAAAAAGGCCAACACACAGGGAAACACCACAATTACATCACCTCAAAATTACACAATTCTCCCCAATTCACCTTATAACCTTTGAACCTACTGTTGAACCAAAGGTAGCCTAAGGACTTGACATCCTGCACAATACTACCCGCATTCGCCTCAACGCTATTGAATCTCAAGTTGTTCCGTGCCTTCCACAAACACCAACAGGCCACCATAATAATGCCGTGGAAGATCAGCCTCTTCGACTCCGACATGTCCACCGTTGAGTGAAGCTGCAGCAGGTCTTTAAAGGAGAACGCGAAAATCGGTTCAACCTTACACCAGTTGCTGATGAGATTCCCAAACTGCAGTCGCCACCAAGCAGGACGTGAAGAGGTGATCAACAGATTTTGTGCCCTCTTCGCAAAACCCACAGAGAAGATCCCCAAAGCTACAATTCCTGTTTTGAAGGGCTTCCAAAGTGGACAGCCTATCCATCTCCGCCCGCCACATCAAGATGTTGCACTTCTCAGGAACCCACTTGCACCAACGCATCACGAACCTCTCGCTATAATCTGCATCCTTGATCAGAAGGCGCTTGACCAATCCAGCTGAAAAGACCCTTTTTTCGTCTCCAAGCCAAGTCCATCTATCGCAAGCTTGCGACAGTTGAATGTCACCCAACATATCCGAGAGCCTGTCCCATTCTTCAATGGTCACCTCATCCAAAAAACCTGACTTCCAACTCCACTTATCAAACTTCCCGGCTTGAAAATCGAATCGATCCGCCACCCTACATTTCTTTGAGGACTCCAGTCTGAATAAATTAGGGAACAACTCCGCCAGCGGCCCGTTACCCACCCAGTTATCCAGCCACATCCTAACCTCCGAGCCGTTACCAATGACCGCCTTGAACATGTTTTGCAATCCCAAACCACCCACCTTCACCTTCTCGATGGAAACCACAATGTTCTTCCATGACCCATTCAAAGTCGAGTTCAACGGAAGGGCAGACCACCTCCTCGAGCTACCATGAAAACCATCTATAACCATCCGCCAGAGATTAGAAGGCTCACTTTTATACCTCCAAATCCACTTAGCGAGCAGGGATATATTCACCTCTCTAAGCCTGCAAATCCCAAGACCCCCAACATCGACCGGTGAAGCAACCCGATCCCAAGCCACCCAGTGTAATTTCCTTGAACCTTCTGAGCCGCCCCATAAGAACTTCCGCATAACAGCCTCCAGACCGTTGAGAACCTTGAGAGGGGCCTTATAAAGAGACAATAGTAGGTCGGTAAACTCTCCATGACTGATTTTAAAAGCGTAACCCTCCCTCCAATCGACAGAGAAACACCCTTCCACCCCGCAAGTCGGGACTCGAAGATGTCGAACAGAAATTTCCAGTTTGACACCCTGTTCATATTTGAACCCACGGAGAGGCCCAAGTACACGAAAGGAAAGGACCCCACCTTACACTTCAAAAGGGCTGCCATCTCCTCGACCTCCTCAGAATCCACCCCAATCCCATACAAGGACGATTTATGCAGGTTGATCTTCAAACCTGAACATAAATAAAAACAGCGTAAAAGTCTAGCAGCATTCCGGATGTTTTCGGCCGACCATTCCCCAATAAAAACAGCGTAAAAGTCTAGCAGCATTCCGGATGTTTTCGGCCGACCATTCCCCGAGGATAATACAATCATCAGCGTAAAGCAAGTAAGTCAAACTCAAAACGCCCCCTGGGATATCAACGCCTCGGATTGCCCCGATATTACACGCTTTCCTAACCATTCCGGAGAGGGCCTCCATGACTAGAATGAAAAGAAAAGGCGAAATCGGGTCACCCTGACGCATACCCTTAAAGCAAGAGAACTCAAAAGTTGTCGCCCCATTAACCAGGACCGCTGCCCTAGCCGAAGAAAGGATTCCTCGAATCCACATGCACCATTTCGAAGGAAAACCCATCTGAGACAGGACGGAATTCACGAAACCCCAAGAAACGTTGTCATATACCTTCTCGAAATCGATCTTTAAACAAAACACCTTTCTCTTTTTCTCTTAACCCAAGCTATAGTCTCATTCCGGATTAGTGGCCCATCCAATATAAACCGACCCTTGACAAAGGCCGTCTGATGAAATGAGACCAACTCCCCAATGACCAACCTGAGACGATTAGCAAGAACCTTGGATATGATCTTATTAGTAATACCCACCAAGCTGATCGGCCTATAGTCGTTCAAACCAACCGGATCCTTGACCTTTGGAATCAAAGCTATAAAAGACGACCCGCACCCCCTGTTGATAGTTCCAGTAGCATGGAACTCCTTAAACACATTGACGAAATTATTCTCAAAACAACTCCAGAACCTCTTAAAGAATTTAACGTTAAACCCGTCTGGGCCCGGAGCTCGCTCCTCCCCACATTCAAACACAGCGGCTTTTATCTCTTGAGTAGTGAATTCAGCAGTTAACATGCTGGCTTCGGCCTCCGACACCCTTCTCAGGAAGTCACCTTCAAGCTTTGGCCGAATCGGCAAATCTTCTACAAAGCGTTTACGGAAAAAATCATACACTTCTTTCTTTATCCGCTTTGGCTTAGACTCCCACTTCCCGTTGACCATAAGTCCATGAATGGAGTTACTAGCCTTCCGTCTATTTATCGCTCCGTGAAAGAACTTCGTGTTGTCATCCCCGTCCGCCGCCCACCTCACTCTAGATTTTTGCTTCAAATCCTTAACCTTAAGCGATTCGAGAGACCTTAAATCCTTCAAACATTCCAATCGAATCCACTCATCCTCTTCCGTTAGCTCCCTTTCTTCTAACACCTTGTCCATCTCCTCTAAATCAAACCTCAGCTTCTCTTCTCCCTCTATTTCTTTAATTTTATTTTCTTCCTTCCATTTCTTGATATGAGTCCTGAGCAACTTCAGTTTGTCCTTAAGATTAACATCAGCCGGGCCGGTCCAGTTGAAGTTTCCCAGCACTGTCTCCACCACCCCATAGAAATCGCTCCTCTCCAACCAAGAATTGAAAAAGCGGAACAACTTCGGACCGAAGTTCAGATCCTTCACAGAGAGCAGAATTGGGTTGTGGTCCGAGAGGAGTCTGGGAAGAGCTCTAAAGCTGGCACCTGGCCATCTGCTGTTGCAAACAAGAATCCTATCTATTTTGCTCAACTTCTTTGAAGCCCCTCCTTCCATCAAGAACGTGAACCTACTACCTTTCATCGCAAATTCATTTAGATCAGCATCAAAGATGAAATGATTCAGGTTCCTGGCACAACTAGGTTTAAACTTCGACCCTTTTCGCTCCTCCGGGCATCTAACCGTGTTGAAGTCTCCAGCGAACACCCACATACCCGAGAACCTGCGCCTCAACTCCAGTAATTTCTCCCAAAGGACAACCTTCTCCACCGGCCTCTGAGGAGAAGAAAGTTTCTGTCTTTAATCGCCTCCACCAGAGAAAAAACCTGTGCCGGGGAGGAATTCAAATTGAGCCCACGTGCTTGGCCCAAAGGAGCTCCTTCTACTGGCCCGAAACTCCCATCCCCGTTTGCGATACTGGGCTCCCTTAGACCCAGTAACTCATCCAAGTCAAAAGGATCACTTGGCCTAGGTCTCTTTCTGGGCCTTATCAGGCAAATTCCTGATATTTTCAGCTGACGAAAAATAAAAAATTCCTTGAGCTTTGGAACTGCCACTTGATCTGTCATTATTACATCTAACCCCATGCACCACATTGTTTTCTACCCCATGCAACGACTCTTCAGACTCCCTAACCTCCCCCTCCTCCATCTCCGGCTCAAGTCCGGCAGCCGGCTGCTTGAACCTGGGCCTCCACGTCCATAGCCACCTCCTCAGAATCGGGGTCGTTCAAACAGTCCGGAAGCCAAACTCCTGATTCCTCAACCACCCAAATTCTGAACGTCTTGTCTTGCCAATGTAACACCACTTCTTCCGAATTTTTTCGGCCATCCCCTACCAAGATACCAACACAATCCACCGAAAGATCTCCATCATCCTCCTTAATTTTCCAAGGCATGAGAACCTTTCCAAACCTGCCTGCTACGGTGTCGTAAACAGTTCCTGTAGCGAGGTGCAGCGGAACCCCATGAATCTTCAACCATGCTATACGTTCAAAATGCATCGCCTGTCCTAACCACGGATCCAAACCAGAGAACCACGTGCCCCAAATTTCTTTCTGCTCAAAGAAACTATTCATCTCATCCTTATCACCAAAGACCAGAAGGACCGAAAGTCCTCCGACATATTTCACACTACACCTTATCACCCCAGCTTCTCGGATCAGGCTCCTCAGCGAACGAAAGATCGAAAAATCCTGCACTCGACCGACCAAGGCTTTGCCATATAAACTTGCAAGAACATTTACATTGGGGTCGATGTGAATGACCTCCACATTGCTACGCTTCGAGGAATCCCCCACTAGCTGGTCTCTATATGACCATCCAGTCCTCACCGGGATGGCTTGACTCACAACCGGTGGTTTCTTCGGTTGATCCTCAGCAAACTTTACCGGAATGTCAGTTTGACCCTTCTTTTCTTTAACTTCAGCATCAACAAACTCTACATTTTCAGCGGAAAATTTAGCTAAATTTATCAACAATTTATTCCTCCCCAACCTCACATTACATAAGCTTTTCTCTAGCTCAGCCGCATTTCTAACTCCTTGGAAGCTAACGAAACCGAATATGCTTCCATTTTTATCTCTTTTCCTGGCTATGTAAACTCCAGCTACCTCCCCAAAATCTTTGAAGACCGACGATAAGTCCCACGGCCTACACCCCTCCGGAATGTTTGTTACAAAATACTTTACCCGTCTTTCCTGTCTTCTCCCATCCTCCCCTTGTTTTCCTTTGTTCTGGTTCTTGTTGCGTCTTCCCCCATCTTGCCAGCCATCGTCTTCCTCCCTCATTCTCGATCCCTTGCCCACAACTCACAACCAAAACAGATTACTAGGGTTCGTATCAATCAAGCTGGACTAAACGCATTAGCCGCGACCGATCACAGACCTAGTAATCAATCATGTTTGACTATCATCCTAATTTCATCGTTGACCACCAAAGAGAAGGAAAAGAAATAAAAACATAGCATTTACAATATGATATAATACTGACACATGCTTTTGGTTGAAAGTGATCTTGATCAACCCTCAAAATCCACTTACTTGGCTGCATTGGTAATCCAAATTGACATAGAGAACCGAGAGTGGGACCTTGGGAATTGGTATGAGAGTTAAAAAAAAAAATCTAAATGGCCATGTCTTGTCTTCACCTTTTGAAACATGATTCGAATTTAAGTTACATTTTGTACAACTTAAATCAGGGTGTAGGATTAACATGGTAAGGGGTATCCAGGTGTTGATGGGTTTTCATAGTCATCATTTATATGTATCTCTACTAATGAAATTTTATAAACATATTCCAATAATAACAAGAATAATAATAATATGTAAGTATTGGTGTTGAGAGAATGTGTAGCACATATATGCATGCGTTTATGTATATTTTTAGATATGCATACATAGATAAATTCATTCGCTTTCGAGTTCCAAAAATTGTAAAACACACAGTTGCGTATAAAGGTTCAACGACTAGTCGCGATCTAAAACCATCAAATAACAACCGATAAAACCAGGCATCAATAAATGTTAATCAAAGTTTCAGATTTTTATAGTTTCATACAATCACCAATGTTCTCGTTCGTTTATCCACAAATCGCATAACGACAATTCCATGAATAACACGGTACACGACATGAGGTTTATGGACTTTGCTAGACACGAGACGACCTAATAATTGAATATTAAGTCTAAATGCACATAATTAACGCATAACATAACTAAATAGATGTAGATTCACCAGTTGTCACATAGAGTTGTTATTAACAATGTTACTTGTAGATAAAAAAAACTGCATGAACGTATATTTTTTACATTGAACCCAACTTGTTAGTCATAAGTCTTATACATGGCAAGAAGTTCTTCCAGTGTGTCGTATGGTTTACCAATAACGGGATGATCTTGATCGTTGACAATCGGTGTCCATAATTTAGTGCCATTAGAAGACTCGTAAAGATGGTAACGTGGAGTATGTTCTAGATCAACTATGGCCATAGGGACGGATGTTAGTATAGTTTACGTGTGTTATGGACGTTGTAACACGTTTAGCACCCTAGGGTAACAAAAAAAATCATACATGACACTTGTCGCCATGTTATACATGTTACATTGTGTGTGCACATGTAACATCTTCTCTACAACATGTGACACATCCTTAGAAGTTGTGTTCGTACTCTTCTTTATATTTTGTAGGTATTTATAGGTAGACATGTTTTATGGATACAAATTGTAAGATGTGTTACACGAAAATGTTACAGAAGTGTTTCCAGTTTACACATGTTACATCTTGTGTAACATGTGTAACCTGATTAATCAATAATTGGGACCTGCTTAGTATCGTACAAACTACTAATATCAGTTCAAAAACTTCGGAGCCCAAACGCGGAGATACTGGCGAGTCTTCATCGTCCACATCGTTTTTTGGTGGGATTAAAATGTTACAAAATCACGGTTACACATGTTACATTTAGTTATTACATAAAAAATGGCCTTCACAACAACATCTGTCTTCATCTAAATATAGGCCTACTAACAATGTAAATAAAAATGAGTTTTATATCAATAGTTGGTGTTAGTAAGTTTTAAGCCATCATGGGTTGTTAGTATTTAGGGGTGTTCATCGGCTTTTTTCTTCGGGTTTCGGGTTTTTCGGGTCGGGTTGTTCGGGTTTTTGTTTACGGAAAATTGACTGATAACTGACCCGTTTAAAGTTCGGGTTAGTCGGGTTTAGGTTATTCGGGTTCGGTTAGTTAGGGTCGGGTTATTTGGTTTTCGGGTGTAGATGTAAATTAAAAAAATAAATGTTTTTTTTTACAAAATATCATCAAAATTCATATTGATACTTTAAAAATAGAGTTAATTTCTGTTTGACTCCTTGAGGTTTGCCTATTTTAACCATCTGAGTACGAATTCTTGTTTTTTTCTCAAATCATGGCCTATGGTTTATGAATGTTAGCTATTTGACTCCTTATGGCTAACTCCATCCAACTTTGACGTTAGTTCTCGAGGGTATAATTGTCCGTTCAATTTAGTATGTTTAATGGATCTAAATTAAATACTAATTAGTGTACGATTATTTCTAAAGCAAATATACATTTTGCAGATGAATTATTAAAGATTATATGATGAATTAATTGGTGGAACTTGATTACATTAGAAAGGGAAAAAATGGATTCTAATTTATACACAAAGTAGGTTATAGTCTCGTGTATTACACGGGTTTTTATAAATGTAATGTTATATAATTAATGAATAAATATGTTTTAAAAAACATATGCATTGCCCGCTTGAATAAAGTCGTGTATTATAGTAGTAGAATAAAATATAACATAATTTGTTAACACATATAGTCTTCAACATACCTATTTAAATAAATGAATATTGACATGAAGTAATAAATTTTATGAAGTTAATTTTGGAAACATGATATCTTTTAATTGGGTATTAACTTTGATTTTTTTTAATATCACCTATTTTTTTATTATATAACATATTGCATTTTAACATGTTACCATCCAACCATATTAAATATTTAAAATTTGATTTCTTGCTTACGTAATCAAGTTCCGTCAATTAATTCTATCAAATAGAATTTTAATCCTTCATGAATACAATGTATATTTGCTATAGAAACAATCATTGACCAAAGGTAAGTATGAATTTGTATTTGAATTTGATTTATTAAACACTTAAAACTTAATGCACAATTATACCCTCAAAAACTAATGTCAAAGTTGGATGGAGTTAGCCATAAGGAGTCAAATAGTTAACATTCATAAACCTGAGGCCATGATTTGAGAAAAAAATAAGAATTCGTACTCAGATAGTTAAAATAGGTAAATGTCAGGGAGTCAAATAGAAATTAATTCTTAAAAATATTATCAAAGTTCAAACATTATATGACAATATACTATCATAATATTTAAAAGTCCCAAAACTTAATGTTCCATATATTAAAGACTCCAAACCGAAACACTTCTATAAGAAAAAAACATAAATCTTCTGGTGTATATTCGGGTTTGGTGTTTCGGGTTTTTCGGGTCGGGTTGTTCGGGTTTTGGTGGGGAAAAAGTGACCCGATAATCAAACCATTTAAAGTTCAGGTTGGTCGGGTTCAGGTTTCTCGGGTTCATGTTTTTCGGGTATTCGCTAATTCGGGTTCAGATGGCTTTGAATTCGGGTCGGGTTTCGGGTTTTGAATAAAATGAACAGCCCTATTGTCACACCCAAACCGATGGTGGAAACATCGGGGCGCGACACTAGGCGAATCAGATTGCTCAAGAGAACCATAACAACTATTTAAGCGATAATATTTAAACGTTCAATATCCCATACTATTAAACATAAAATCCTCAAAAAATTATTACAAATATCAAACAATCTCTCAAACATATCTAATCCGATCTTCCCTAGATTTCTATTACATAAGTTTCTAAAGATAAGATCCTAAATCCATTGCAGCAAAAGTCATCAACCTGTCACATATGTTAAAATAAACGTCAATACAATTAAGTAAAGGTGAGCATACAGGTTTGTGTACATAATAGATATAAAAGCGTTTAGCATACACCGCATGACATACGTAAGAGAAGTGAACTATGCAACTACTTAGAATCAAGTAAACCAACAAATCGCGAGTGCGAGGCACACGAACAAGTGACCACGTCCTAAAGAGAAAATAAATGCGAAATAAAATGTGAGCCTTAACAACCCCGGGCCTCCGGGTGGCGGGTCAACCTCTAGCAAGCTATCATGTTAAGGGTGGCGTACTAGCAATCAAGTAAAACATACAATTCAACAGATTTCACGTATAGTCATGTATCAGCGGGTTACGAGTAAGCGTTTGAGTTGTGTGATGTGATTTGATATAGGAACATATGTGACACCCAAAAGTACGTTTAAGCGTAAAAGGGTTCAAGTATACTCACAGTCGGTGCGTTAAGAGAGAGATGAGATCTGATATGGATTGAAGGGAGCGCCGAGTCAGCCTGTAAGCGAACAGAAGTGCATCAGTCTTCCGAAGTACTGAAACAGTCGAAAAGTGAAGAAGCAGTGGACAAGTTGGGGCGAAGTTGTACCAATTCCTTGGAATTGGTACAAGTTCGGGCAAACTTGACTGTTTGTCTTACAAATGATACAAGTTCGGGCGAACTTGTCTGTTTTCATTGGAGTTTGGGACAAGTTCGGCCGAAGTTGGTTGTTTCTCTTGAGAACAGGGCAAGTTCAGGCGAACTTGACTGAAATGCTTGAGTTTTAGGCAAGTTTGGGCGAAGTTGGTCACAAATCTGGGACAACTTTGAGCGAACTTGATCTAATTTGAGCGAACGTGGCTGTTTTGGTCACCAAATCGTGCGTTTTCGCGTCGTTTGCTGAGGAAATCGAGTGTCCATCCCTCCAACCTTAAGCTACCGAGCCAAACACAGGCTGGAGAGGTCTTTTGGAGAGAGTTTTAGCCATTTTACAGAAACTCGGGCTAATCCGGGCGAACTTGTCGGTTCATACGGGTTAATCCAGTTTGTGCAAAATGACGGTTTCGTCCTTGTGCTTCCGGATCTGAGATCTTGCTTGACAACGCCTCGTTCCACTTCAAAGTGAACGAAACATACGTCAACTAGTCCTTATTTTGTGTAGAAATCAATGTTCTAAAAGGTTTTTCTCAGATCTAACACTTGGTGAGTCGAAATCATCAAGATTTCTAGTTTGGGAAGACAAAGCTAAGCCCAAATACTCTCGTTTAGTGTAGATCTAAGTGAAAACAGAAGTGTTTGTAGAAAAAGATGAAGATTTTCATAAACAGAAGAGTTTTGATGAAAATGAAGGTAATCCCTGTGCAAAATCGTAGTAAAACCTTGTTGTTTGCATAAAAACGGGTTGAATCTTACTTGGAAAACAAGGGTTTTCGGGTTTGGGAGCTCTGGAGCGAAGTTAGCAGCAAGGGGAGGTGATGGGTATTTATAGGTGAGGGGAAATGATGGGGTCAGTCATCAAGTTCAGCCGAACTTGGCATAAGTTCGGGCGAACTTGGCATAAGTTCGGGCGAACTTGGCACAAGTTCGGGCGAACTTGGCCAGTTTGCTTGAACTTATGCAAGTTTGAGCGAACTTGCTGTTGATTTGGAGTTTCTGCAGTCTGGCCATCTTCGGGCGAAGTTGGTGTGACCAACTTCTGCCGAACTTGGCCTGGTGGCTAAGTTTGTTCGTTATTTTCGCGTTAGGTGTTCGTTTGGCGATTCGGTTTCATATTAGATAGTTATATTAAGCGTTTTAGCAAAACATTAAGCGTTTTAAATGATAAAGTAATATGATTAAGCGATCCGTGCGAGTGAGAGCGTTGCGATAGCGAGTACAACCATAAATCGATAAGCACACATAACATATAAATAACATAATGTAACATAAATAACTGCGTCGCGATGCGATGTGATAGCGATGTCGAAGGCACGAGCGTTTATTAAATAATAACACACTCGGCTCTTAAAGTAACATAGTTACTTGTGATTGTGTTGAGTTAGCGTTGCGTTTAATAGGCGTTTAGATGTAATATAGTTGTGACAACAATATAATTAATTAACATAAATCCTTCCTTTAATCGAATCACGGGTTACAATGATAGATATAAACAAAACAGACGGAAAAAGATAACAACGAAAAATACGAGTTGTTACACCTATTAGTATTTGCACACATTACAATCAACTTAAACGTAACAAAAATGTTTATATAAACTTAAATGTATAAAAATGATCCAGAAACTATCATAAGATTACAAAAATCTAGAGGGTAACTCATCTACTTATATTTATACCAGCCCATTTTTGGTAACAAAGGGGTTGAACATATCTAACACATGTTTGTAACATGTGTTACACTAGAGGGAAACTCATGTACCACGTCAAAGGCACCCACCACCTGCCCTTCATCGATTTCTCTCCATTCTTCATCGGTTTCTCCATCTACCTTCTTTCGCTTTATGGCCACCTTTGTCGTTTCCGATATTGTGGTTTTCTTTCTTCCTGCCAAGATCCCTTCTCGTTAGGCTGCAACTGATATAGTCAAATCGTAATAACACAATTTACAGTCCAGTATTTTTAATCTACTAATTAAAAAAATAGTAGTAACATAACTAACACAAGTTACCTTCCACCCAATTATGCCCTGAACTTGAAGATTCCCCAAATTTTGACTTTTTATCTGCATCATTTCACACATAAAAAAACTGAATAAAACCACCCAAAAATGTTACTTATTAAATAGTTGCCATAAATACCTTTATTTTTCCTACACTTCAAACAACTACTATCCGGTGGAACCAACCCCTCGCTGCAAGCACTAAAAAACATGTAACATATGTTAGCACAACCTTTCGTATTTGTTTGTCGTCGTATCACATTTTTTACATCTATACCTTTTTTTTCTTTTCTAGACTAGACAGTTGTGCTCTCCACAAACAATTGTTTTAGATGTGTTACCCTCTAGTGTAACACACGTTACAAACATGTGTTACATATGTGTAGCCACTTTTTTGTATCCAAGAAAGGGCTGGTGTTAACATATGTAACATTGTTATAACATATGTAGCTAATTATGCCAGCAAAAAAAAACACAACTTTTTATTTATAGAACAAACGAGATCATCAACAATTAATTATGGACTTTCTAAAGGTAATGAAAATGTGATATCCGGGTGAAGTTTATACAAGACAACTAACAACCCATCTAAAACAACATTTCAACATTTAAAAAGATATAGATTTGTAAGCTAATAACAACTGATAATATCAAAAAATCAAAATGATTTTAATACAAAAACAAAAACATGCAAGCTACATAAACAGTTACCCATTACTAGAACACTTTGAGCACATAAAAACATATTAACAACAGCTTTAACAAAAAAAAACAAGTGTGAACTGATTTTTCAAAATAGAACACTCAAGAGATTGTTGTTTCTCTCTCTAAAATCGTGGTAAATTAAGTTCAAACCTGCTTCTCTCACACACACTTGTGTGTGTGTGTGTTCTTGGTGTTCGAGATGAACACGATGAAGATGTTGTTTCTGTCTCTAAAATAGCAACTTTCTTTAAAAACCTATGCAACCGAACGATTTCAGACCTGCTTCTCTCTCACATACTTGTGTGTGTTCTTGGTGTTCTAACAATTTTCTCTCTCTCTAAAAACCCATGAAACCGAATAATTTCAGAGTTGTTTCTCTATCACACACTTGTGTGTGTGTTCTTGGTGTTACAACAACTTTCTCTCTTTTAAAGCTAACAACGATCCATATTTTATCTTGGTTGTATGTTTGTGAGGTATGTATAACATTTGAATCTTTTTGTTGTAGAAGATGATGATACTTTTTGACTTTTTAGATGTAGAAGATGATGATGCTTTTTGGGTGATTAATTATGCACATATTGGTTTTACACAAATACACCTCATCCACTTATCAATGTATTTAAATTAAATCAATAAAACATCCAATTTTCTAAACCATTAGATCATCTTCATCAATGGTAAATTGAGGTTCCTAGGTTTTCTCATCATAAATAAGTTTTCTATATATCATTTCCCTATATAAAATATATATATATATATATATATATATATATATATACACCTGTTAGTTTTTATAAAGATATAACTTTTTTTATTATTTACTATACAAATTTACATTTATTCAACCTATGTAATACACGGGATTTTTTAAAATATAAATTTTTATTATTTAGTTAAGTTGTCATTTAATTTGAAATATGTAACTAGGAAGTTAATTAATACGATGATGATAATAGAATATGCAAGAGATGCCCACACTGAATAATTAATCAAATCTAAAGGCTAAAGATGAACAAATGAGAAATAAAAAGCTAAATCTAAAAAGCACAAACACCTATGTGTTTTCTTTTCAAACAAAAGAGAGGGAGAAATGAGAGAACACCAAAAAAAAACCTAGAATTGAAGAATACAGTGACATCAAGGTGATATTTGAGTAATAAGCATGCATGTTTGAAGATTTCAAGTCTTTAACATCATCTAAACCAAAAGTATGTCGTAGATTCTCATATGGTGAGATTTTGGTATTGAAGGATTCATGGTAAATTTTGAGTCTAGCTTGAATCATTCAAATTTGAGGGTTGTTTGATGTTGCAATAGAGTTATAACCATCTTAGTCACTTGATTTTGTGAAGAAAAAAATGGGTAATTTAGATAGTTGAGTAGAAAGTCATATATGATAGTATGTTATGAAGTCGGTTTTTGTCAAAGATGTGAAAACCTCAGTCTAGTATGATTAATTGATAACTTGCTTTGATAAATTGAAGGTATTGTGTTAGTTTGATGACATAACATGTATGGGATGTTTGGTTATGAATGATTTGTAAAATATTGGCTAAGGGTAAAAACTGCCAGCTCTAGCAAACTTCAAACTCGATGAGCAATCATATGAGGCTCGGTAACAACTTCGAGCATGAACGTAATAAAAGATATAATGTATGTATGCATTATAGTGTAAATATCATTCTAGAGGACGAAAGATTTGACATAAGTAATTGGTTTGCCGGTGAAGATGATGATCTTATGCTCGAGGAGCCATAACTAAAATAGTAAAATAAAACAATTCCTACAAAGTTTTAAGGATGTACGTGGCAATTCAGTTGATCTTGAGGAACATATTTATCAGACCTTTAAACTTAATCATATTTATGTTTTGTACTACTTTAATGTATACAACATTAATTATATTATATATTTATTAAGTTTATGTTATATTATGTAGTGTTTATGAATTTCAAAAATTTGTACTTTCACTCGGTTATAAATATTAAAATACACTTTATATTATATTATACTTTTTATACGATATTAAAAACTTAATTATTATTAATATAAATAAAGTGGTTGTAAAAGTTAATGATGATATGAAAATGTAAATACAGGTATGAGATGATGTGATTGCTTGGTAAAAGTTTCTCGTTTTTAAAGGTAAACTTCATTAGGAACATGCACACTCTAAAACCCGGGCAGCCAAGCACAACGCAAACAATTACATAATTACATCAATTAACTCAAGAGATCGGCTTCACTTTGGCTCTACTATTAAACCATAAAAAAACCAACCAACTCTAATAATATCTTCGACCCTTATAGCTTTGTTGTTGAATTTAAGCATATTCCTAGCTTTCCACATGCTCCAACACGCGCTGATGATAATGCCATGTTTCCTTCTTAGCTACCCCGCTCACTCCCACCGAGTTGTGTAATTCCAAAAGGTCTTTGACCGAAAAGGCGAAGAAATTTTGAACCCGACACCACACACTAATATGTTGCCAAACAACCGAAGCAACCATACAAGAGTGAAAATGTTATCGCCAATATTCATGAGGAACTTTATCAAAATACGAGAACCATACGTTAATAGAACTGTAATGACCCAAGAAATATCGTTGTAGTCTTTTTTTTATCACCTCGTTCGTTAATGCCTTCATTGTTCTTGTCCAATACGTGTCGTATTTGTGTAAACATCACCATACACAAGTGGTGTTATCGAATTATAAAGGCTACAGTGAGAAGCAGTGAAATACAAAAGAGCAAACAATGTAACAAGTGTAAACCTACATACTTTTTGTTAACACTTTTTTTTCTTCATATAACACAAAATCCTTAAAAGACTTTTTAAATTTTCATAATAAATCCAAAAGTCTGTTCACATACTTGAAACTGGAAAATCCAAGTCAAACTATATACAAAATAAAGAAAATTGTCATCCAGCATGTTACGTTACCAACGACAGATCCCAGGGGCCTCTGTTCTCAACATTGATATTGTCGCTTCATACTCTGAAGCATATACAAACCCCCACAACTGCATGCATTCAACATCTTCAATCAAATCGAATTTCCCAAACATTAATCGGATACGAATTATGTTATATCATACTGGGTCGTTATTGTGATCTAAGTTCATTTCTTAAAAGTCAAAATATGAGTGACATGGGTACTACGCTTTCAACTGCAGCATTATAATATGCTTAGGATGATTTTCAAGCCATTTGACGTGTTACTCATTAACGTAACATGAATCTACCCATTCATAAGAAAATGGGTTGAAATAGCCCCCGTTATGTATGTGAAGGTTACAAGATTGGATTATTTATAGTTTCCAAACTCGAATTCTATTAAGGTTTTATTTAGTCTTTCTTGTTCCTCTAATTATTTTTAACAATATTATTATTGGCACATCTTCGGATTTTTGCTAATTAAATTCGAATCTTCAAAGATATTTGTAATTACAATGTGGGAGAGAAAGAGAGAGCACCTCGATTTCCTTCACTTCAAAATCTTGAGTGTGCGACAAACAAGAGTTACCATATGTTTCGGAGGCCAAACTTGACCCATTCAATCTACAAACGGAAATGTAAATTGGAAAATGGTTGAGTAAGTTATGTCCGCAAAAGAAAAATAAAGATAGCAAGGGAGCAAGACTCTTACAAATCATGATCAAGATACAAAGCAAAGTGATTGCCACCACCAAGTGCTAGATACTCGGTTGAACATAATGTGAAATACCGATTGACGCCTGCTTATATACACCAAAAAAAAATAAAACATAAGTGAAATACTGAAATCTGTTATGAAACGGCGTGAAGCAGAATGGTTTTGAAAAATATAAGAAAGTGAAGCAAACAAAAATGAAAAATGCAAAGAGTTAAGCCATTACGTTTAATAATATAGTTTTGTAATCATTGTAACACATTGAATTATATAGAACTTCAAAAAGAACAAAAAAATGTTTCTGGGTCAGCGCAACAAGAGTACAAGACCGAATCTGAACTCAAGAACTATTTATTCCGACCCAAATTTGTTTTCACATGTTTCTCAACCCACCCGTTTTGACACTACTAATCTCAAGGAAATTCTGTATTGGGAAGAACTGCAGTACCTGTTGGACGAAATATAACAGGACAACCAGGGGTATTTGTAAAAACGAATGTATCATTTGATCCCTGTATAGTATTCACCAGCCAGTGAAAATATTATTAAAAAAACGAAGTTAATCAATATATACTTCATATCTTTTCTTGGTTGATGGTCTCAAATAAGCATACCTGATATCTTTTCTTCGTTGACGGTCTCAAGGGTGCCTCAACTAAACCACCAAACACCGCCCCTTTACGATCTCCAACAACCTGAATTTGTTGATCAAGTTTCAGTTTTAAGATTAACCTCCACCTAACATGTGCACAGCTACTCAGCTAGAGGCGGATTTGGGTCATTTACTCATTTTTTGTATGTGGACAGGCCAACGTGTCATGTTTGGTTGACCCAAAATACAATTTGTTGATAATCTTTAGATATTTTATAAACAATTAGCGTGTCAATTATGATTGCAAAATATATATTATTTCAATACTAATCTAAGTTTATAAATAAAGATGACTTAGAAGGTTTTAAGCCTTAAATATACACTTTGGACGACTTTCAACCCCTTTGACCCATTTAAAGATATAAACAGGTAGAATCTGGACATACCAGCAGACTTAGCCCGTTGCAAAGATTACTTCTTCTATATAAAGTTGACAAAGATATACCATGCCTCCATGTACTGCATATGAAGACCAAATACAAAAAAAATGAATAACTGCAAATTCTTCCATACAACCAGTAAATCAAAATCAAACGCAATACCTGTACAGCAGGACCCATTTCTTTCCTTGACTAAGAGCCGGGAGTGCAACATAAAGAGCAGCCCGTGTGTCTTCTGTCATAAGCTGCGAAGGTTCCGACATATTCGGTAGTTTAGGCCCGCTCGGATTTCGTTCAAGAACCTCCTCATTCGCCCCAAATTGGGATCCCGTTTCTTTCCCATCGTCAACTTTCGATTCGGTATTTACCTTTCCAGAGGAATGGAACCGATACCCGGTACCATACCGAGCAGCCTGCGTAAGAGCCTTGCCAATCGACTGTTTCCCCCTTGAGAAAATCCCCTTCTTCCCACTATTCTCTTTCACTAAAACATTTGTCGACAGTGGATCGTTTTTGTTAACAGCTACCGTCTGACTCTCGTTCCAGTTAACATACTCGTGCTCGTTCTCTTCCGATCTTCCCGGTGACAAAAACGAGTACAGAAACGCAGTGAAAGAAGATGTATCCGGACCGTCTTCTAGCACCGGTACATCATCTTCTTGACTACATTGTTGCGTATTTCTCCTCGGTTCATTACTCGCATTTCCCTATTAATTAAAATCATGTTAAATCCCAAATGTTCATAAAATCTTAAAATTACATCAAGTTTTTTTATAAATGTTAAATTCATCACAAAATCCTAATCCTAAAACTGTATTAATTCGTCTAAATTAAAAATTGAATAATTCATGTTAATTAATTAATTAACAATTAAAGTTCAATTCACATACAGTAAACACAACATAAAACCCAATAATCAAAACATCAAATAATTCCTAAAAGAACACCCAAAAAAGAAAATAAATAAATAAATAAAAATTTGCAGGTTAGAATAGGGTTTCAAATTGGCGATCAAAACCTGAATTATTCGTGATCGAATTTCGATTGAATAATACAGAATAAAAAGAACAAAAGACTTACAGAAGCCGATGAGGGTTTATCGGAAATTGGGTTAAGGATAACGGTGGTAAGATCAGAGACGAAATGGGCGGCTTTACTTCGGATTGACGTGGTCAAACGTTGACGGTCTTGTTGTGGTTGCTGCTGCTGTTGTCTACCCAATTTCATCGTTTTTTGTTGATGGGATTGCAATTAAGAGTTAAGTGTTACGGATAATTGCGTTGAAAAGTTGAAATTCAATTTGAAATCAGCATGTTTTGATTGAATTATGATGAAGAAGAAGAAGATAATCGGGTGGTGTAGCTGGTGGGAGTTGGTCGCGATGAGTAAGTTGCAAGGAAGAAGTAGAAGTCGCTCGACGGTCGTCTCTTTTTACAACGAATATCCGGTCCGAAATATCATAAAATTGTCCGGAGAATAAAAATGCATATTAGTTTCTTTTGTTAGGTTGTGTTTCCTCATCACGGATCTAGGACTTTTTCAACCGGGTTTCTTTGGTAAATTCTTACTGATTCTAACGGTTTTTCTCAAATCATATAAGGCTTTCACTAATTTTTGTCATTTTTTTCCAAACCAAAGGGGTTCTCGGAAACCCACAAAACACCCCTAGATCTGCCCCTGGTTCCCGGAAAACCCATCGAGTACACTATGATAAAACCTTAGCTCGCACAATACTTGTATTTCTAGGAAATCCATCGTTTGAATGCCTAGGCACCTAGGCTCGCGCATTACATTTTGTCATTAACGAGACTCAAACCGGCGACCTTTTCTAGAATAAGTCACTTGTTAATGTTAGAGCACTGTCTCTTTGGTAGCAATGTTTATGAGTATATTGCGTAGGTGTGTATTGTTTTCATAATCGAACCGAACAAAGTATGAATTATCTACTGATTTCTATGATGACTTATTGGAACGAATTTAGCAACTAGCTAAGATTTATTAATATATAAAAGTTTAAACTATATGGATGCATTTAATTTTAAACAAAAGATAGAAAATATTTTCATTTTACGGGAGTTTGCATATTTGGTGAAATATGAATATTTAGAGACTAAAATATCAAGCTCGAAGTAGTAAATGAATTAGGATATACGATTTTGATAGAAAGAGTTAAACAAATTGAAATCCAGTATGAAAAAGCTTGTGTTAAGAATTAACATGTCTTCATTTCCTTTGTCTTTGATATATTTGATTCACTTGCTCTGTCGTTTTTTAGACAGGGTGCAGAAGGTTGTGCACGACAATTTCTCGACGCAAAGAACCAAAGTTTTATTTTCTATAGAATTAGATTTGATATTTAAAAGGGGGGTTGCAGCGCAGCTTTTGCCCGTTTACCTGTCATTCTTATGTAATTTTTCCGATATTAAATAGAATCTTTTGTTTTCCACTTACAAAAAAAATAATAAAAAATCATCTATGCCATTATAGCCTAGTGGTATCTTTAGGGTGGAATAAGGCTTAGGGACCATTAGGTCCTGAGTTCGATTCTCATAAAGGTTTCCTTCTGAATTGGTGTATAGGCATTATTGCCTAGTGAAGATGGATATGATTGAGTAGTTCCACTTGTTGCACGATAATGCTTTAGTGGTCCGTTAGTGATCCATATTTACTCTTAAAAAAAAGCCTAGCGATTCAATTGAGAAGGGTTCAAAAAGGCATGACGGGCATCTAACTAGTCCAAGTGTCCAGTTTGGTCGTCAAAATAGTGTGGGTATGGATAAGTTGGTTTTGATTATAGGGGTTAGGATACAATATGAAGTTTCTTTGGCTAGGAATGCTAGGAAGTAATCTTGACCATCAATTGATTTAATCAAGAGCTAAGATTAAATGAGTGAAATTGAAGAGAAGAAAAGAGGCGCGTGGGTTTTGTGTAAGGGCATTCTAGTCATCCAATCCCCCCCTCCCATTTTTTAAACGTTAAAAACCGAGCGTCTTTTATCTTTAAAACGAGTATACTATTGCTATATTTTCGAAAAAAAATCGAAAACCCAGTTGCGTAAAACGCAATGTAAAAAAACTCAGTTGCGTAAAACGCAATGGAAAAAAATGTAAAAAATGTTTTTTTTAAAACGCAATGGACAAAATAAAGAGGGACTGGATTTTGGGTTACTGTTGGCATCAAGATCAGCAAACAGATCTATATCAGAAACAGAAGCATGAGACTTTTGTTGATTATGATGATCAGAAGGTGAGAGATCTAGTGGCTGATCATCAAAGGGTATCATCTGCAACTGATAATATTTTGTCTTCTTGTGTTGTTTAAACAGTCACAAGAACCTTCAACAGCTGCAACTTCAAACTCCACCTTCAGCATACAGAAGCAGATGCATGAAACTATTGTTGATAAAGATGAAAAATAACTTCAATAACTGTTATTTTATGTGGGCATTGAAGAAATATATCAGACAGATTTATTAGCAACCAGATAGATATAATTATAAAACGCAATAGCCAGAAAACACAAAGAAATGTCTTATTTCTAAAACGCAATAGCCTAAAAACACAAAAGAAAGTGTACTTTCTAAAACGCAATGGACTGAAAACACATAAAAATGTGTTTTACCTAAAAAGCAATGCCCAAAAACACAAAGAAATGTCTTATTTCTAAAACGCAATGGCCAGAAAACACTTAAAATGTTTCTTTTCAAAAACGCAATGGATTGAAAAGACAAAAGAAAGTGTTTTACCTAAAGCGCAATGGACTGAAAACACATAAAAATGCGTTTTACATAAAACGCAATGCACCAAAAACACAAAGAAATGTCTTATTTCTAAAACGCAATGGCCAAAAAACAATTAAAAGTGTCTTTTTTTTTCTAAAACGCAATGACTAAACCAGGAAGTAAGAGATTAAAAACTGTCTATGAAAATGAGGCAATTTTCAGAAAATTAAATTTTCTGATGCAGTTTTATTAAAGCAATTTAATCAAGAACCTTCAACAGTCACAAGAACCTTCAACAGCTGCAACTTCAAACTCCACCTTCAGCATACAGAATGCATGAAACTATTGTTGATAATGATGAAAAATAACTTCAATAACTGTTATTTTATGTGGGCATTGAAGAAATATATCAGACATATTTATTAGCAACCAGGTAGATATAATTATAAAACGCAATAGCCAGAAAGCACAAAGAAATGTCTTATTTCTAAAACGCAATAGCCTAAAAACATAAAAGAAAGTGTACTTTTTAAAACGCAATGGAATGAAAACACATAAAAATGTCTTATACCTAAAAAGCAATGCCTAAAAACACAAAGAAATGTCTTATTTTTAAAACGCAATGGCCAGAAAACACTTAAAATGTTTTTTTTTTTAAAACGCAATGGACTGAAAAGACAAAAGAAAGTGTTTTACCTAAAACGCAATGGACTGAAAACACATAAAAATGTGTTTTACATAAAACGCAATGCACCAAAAACACAAAGAAATGTCTTATTTCTAAAACGCAATGGCCAGAAAATGATTAAAAATGTCTTTTTTTCTAAAACGCAATGACTAAACCAGGAAGTAAGAGATCAATAACTGTCTATGAAAATAAGGCAATTTCCAGAAAATTAAATTTTCTGATGCAGTTTTATTAAAACAATTTAATCAAGAACCTTCAACAGCTGCAACTTCAAACTCCATCTTCAGCATACAGAAGCAGATGCATGAAACTATTGTTGATAAAGATGAAAAATAACTTCAATGACTGTTATTTTGAATAAGTCAAACCGGCGACCTTTTCTAGAATAAGTCACTTGTTAATGTTAGAGCACTGTCTCTTTGGTAGCAATGTTTATGAGTATATTGCGTAGGTGTGTATTGTTTTCATAATTGAACCGAACAAAGTATGAATTATCTACTGATTTATATGACGACTTATTGGAACGGATTTAGCAACTAGCTAAGATTTATTAATATATAAAAGTTTAAACTATATGGATGCATCTAATTTTAAACAAAAGATAGAAAATATTTTCATTTTACGGGAGTTTGCATTTTTAATGAAATATGAATATTTAGAGACTAAAATATCAAGCTCGAAGTAGTAAATGAATTAGGATATACGATTTTGATAGAAAGAGTTAAACAAATTGAAATCCAGCATGAAAAAGCTTGTGTTGAAAATCAACATGTTTTCGTTCCCTTTGTCTTTTATAGATATGGTTCACTTGCTCTGTTGGTTTTTTAAACAGGGTGTAGAAGGTTGTGCACGGCATATTCTCGACGCCAAAGAACCAAAGTTTTATTTTCGGTAGAATTGGATTTGCTATTTAAAAGGGGGTTGCAGCGCAGCTTGTTGCCCGTTTACCTGTCATTCTTATGTAATTTTTCCATATTAAATAGAATCTTTTGTTTTCCACTTACAAAAAAAAAGTCGTCTATGGCATTATAGCCTAGTAGTGTCTTTAGGGTGTAATAAGGCTTAGGGACCATTAGGTCCTGAGTTCGATTCCCATAGGGGTTTCCTTCTGCATTTGTGTATAAGCATTATTGCCTAGTGGAGATGGATATGATCGAGTGATTCCATTTGTGGCACGATAATGCTTTAGTGGTCCGTTGGTGATCCAAATTTACTTTTTTAAAAAAAAGCTGAGCGATTCAATTGAGAAGGGTTCAAAAAGGCATGACCGGACAAGCAGTTGGGCATCTAACTAGTCCAAGTGTCCAGTTTGGTCGTCAAAATAGTGTGGGTATGGATAAGTTGGTTTTGATTATAGGTTAACATACAAGCTATATTTTAAAATTTTATATAACCTACAATAGAAAGAGTGATAAACAGTGGCAGGCTGTTGCATGACAGCTTGTCATTGGTCAGCTTTTTTTTTCTTTTTTTTTTTATTTTAGCTTTTAACTTTTACTATTTATTATTCTATATAACCCTTCATCTTTTTAAAATCTACATACTTTTTTTACATGCTCATATTTACGTATATGTTAGTATAGATTCAGGTTGATTACGTTTTCTTTTTCCTTTTAGTAGGTTCTTTTTTTAGCCTTTACCCCTTCAAAATTTAGTATTCGCATTTACAACCCTTCGACTTTACAAAAACTTTATAGTTGTTTTTTTACGTGGTTATATTTATGTACGAGTCCATATAAATTCAGGTTGAGTACGTTCCTTTGAAAATGTGTAGGCTCAGATATAATATGTTTTTGTACGTTTTCAGTTAATCTACGTTTTTGCATAAATTTAGTTTTAAAACAAGTCGGGTCAAATATAATATGTTTTCATTAGACTTTACAAATTCAGCTTACTTTACGTTTCGGTCCCATCGCAACGCGTGGTACCAATTTTAACTTTAAAAAACATATGTTTTACTTACTTTTATGTACGTATCGGTATAAGATTAGGTTAGTGTTGGATGTAAATTTCTTTCGCAAAAGGTGGAACCATGTATATTACGTTTTCGTGGTTATTTTTATCTACATATTCAGTTTATTTACTTTTTGACGTAACTTTTCTTTAGAAACGGTTCAGATTTTTACCACACAAATTCAAGTTACTTTACATTTACACATGCCGCATCGCACGGGAAGTTTTACTAGTTTATATACATACAGACACTTGCAATAATATTATATTGATAAAAAAAGATGTCAACTATACCCAACTAAAAACTAGAATTTTATATTTATTATTTTGTTATTTTTATATTTATCATTTTATACTTTATCATTTTCCTTACGCTTCAAACTCTTATAACCTAATTTTTTTCATAAGAAAAGGTTGTTTATGTAAAAAACTAGGTTAGAGCCCACGTGTACTTCAAATTTGTTTGTTTTTAATTAAAATAATAATAATTTAATATAAGTAAAATAAACTTAAAAACCCATATGGTAGGTAAAAAATACAATGAATAATTCATATTTGACTAAAAAATTACTTGAACACCATATTGGTTGTCTTATTTATAATATTCTCATGGTCATCTAATTTGAATGTTTAATGATCTTGATTTGAACTAAAATTAAATATGCATAAAAGAAAGTTAAATATACATACTACATTAGACAAATGACAAGTGAAACTATCTCAGCTCGTTCGTCGCTCAGTTGCCGCATCCCCTTACCATATGTGGAAGTATACGGTCTCGCCCATAAAAACAACCAATTAAAAATGATATATTTATAAAAATAACTAATAATAAAAAAATTCAAAAAAGTTCTAAAAAATATAATCCCATCAGGATTACCCCTACCAACTTTAGTTCTTATTTTTTTTATTATTACTTGCATTTTTATTTATATTTTTACATTAAAAGACTAAAACGTAAGTAACTAAAGCCATTAGTAATTTATGCTTATTTTATTATAATTCAAATTTATTAATCTCTATTATAAAGCAAAGACATGATAAATATAAATGGAAAACAAAATACTAAAAGATAAAGTTCATGGATTAAAATAATATATTTTTATTTGGATATTATTAACAAATATTATCTATATCTATTTAATTAGGGTAAATGATAAAAGATAAAATTTATGGATTAAAAAATATATTTTTTCTTTGAATTTATTAAGATATATTATCTATAGATGTACTTTATTATATGTATAGATAGATATCAAATTAACAATTTGTTTACTCATATTTAGCTTAAACTTTCTTTTAATGTATCAAAATTTTGACTAATCAAACTTATAGTTATTTATTCATTTTTAATGGCCGGCACTTAATCATCTGAATTGTTGCCAAAGTAGATAAACGCATATAAAAATAATAGGTTTAATAAAATAGATAGAGGTAATATGGTTATAAATTAAAATCCATAATATAAGAATTATCTTTATTTAAAAACAATCCATAATATAATAATTATCTATATTTAAAAAACAAATTATATCTATAAATAAGTTGGAGAGAGAGAGACGGGAAAACAAAAAATAGAGGGCTCCAACGAATGACCTGTGTCCCCCATTTAATTTCTTTTATATATATATATATATATATATATATATATATATAAAGGGAGTACATATGATTTGATAGTTCTTTTTAAGGTAAATATGATATTATTAAAAAGGAGTAATACATGTCGCGGCTTACATGTATTCGATGAAAAAGTTACAACAAATTTAGCCTAAGTCAAAATAGTACGTAGCAAGTTAGCTAAAGGTCCAATTTAAGATTACAAGAAGGCTTGGGTCGAAAAGGTTGGGTTTTCTGGCGGAAAACGTTTTTTTGGTGACTAATGGTGTTAGAGTTTCGTTCGTCAGGTTCCATTGAAATCCAATATGTTAATAGTTGGAACTGCTAGAGGTATTTTTGTAGTTAGAACCAGCGGCGGCCAATGTCACACCCCAATCGATGGCGGAAACATCGAGGCGGGACGAAATAGATTGCTCATTACTCATAAATACTAATAAATGACAATATTTAATTAAACATGATTTCATTTCATAATAGATTGTCAAATACATCATCGAAACAAATACAACGAACAACATAACAAATTTCAGAATGTCATAACAAAATCGATACAACAATATTAAACCTAACGTCTAATTGTGAGTATCCAAGTCCTTGCTATTTTGATTTCATAGCATCTTCTCCTTTCATCCTGTAACATGTTTTAAAATAAAGTCAATGCAAAAGCAAAGGCGAGTACACAAGTTTAAGCATAGCATACGTAAACGAAATAAGTTTGAAAAATTCTCATGGCAACTATAATCTATACAAGAGCAATATCAAGGCATGCAATACTATTAATCAAAACCCTTAACGCAAACACGTTGTTTTAACATGACCTCACGAATAACATGATAGAGGTGGATGCGTGAATTCCTATAGCGCTATGCATGTCAAACGAGGGCTAAAAAATAGTTAATGACTAAAGCATAGCATAACGAATATCCAAGACAAGCAACAAGTATATGATTCAAGTATTCATGGGTATAGGATTGTTTGTGTGTTTCATAAAGTTTAAGTGTTCGTGATTTTTGTATAAGTAAAAACATGTTACACCCAAGAGTGTTATAAACGAAAGTGGGTCCGTACTCACGGTTTTGCAAATTTTCCAACTTGAATCCGTGAAGAGTTGTTTGGTTGATGGAGGAACACCAAGTTATCCTACAAGAGGAAAACGTAGGTGTGTGAGTATTCGGATGATTATGGAAGGTTTGGAATTCGAAACAAAGTATAAAAAAGTATGTATATGAAAATATGCACCAAGGTCTAGCACTCGTTTTGACACTATGGGAACCCATTCGGGTTTATGTGATTTCATAGGTTATAACACCTATTAGAATCGCAACGAGGAACTAAACGCTTTGGTGATTAAACTTAGTAACTTGACAAGTGATTATTTAGTCATCATCAAGGTTTCGGTTTTAAGCATATTACATAGTTCATATATATGTATTGGTTACATAGTCAGGTAGGAGGTGGGAGGATTAACCATCCACTTAAGACCTCTTGGTGTCACATAAGTCAAGCACGAGGTGGGAGGATTAATCATCCACTTAAGACCTCTTTGGATTTGCCACTACACATGTTGTCATAGATAACAAGGAGGGTCATGAACATACAATAAGTAATGAAATACTATCACTAATCTATGAAGACATCAAGTGATGTGTGGATTTTCCAAGTAGGATAGCCCAAGCTAACCTTAATCACACAAACACAAGTTCAAGACTTATTCATCACTTGTGGGTTTAAAACCCTTGTAAAAACAGAATGTTTATGAGGTTTTAACCTCTGATTTTAGATGTCACAACCTTGTTTTTTATGCTCACTAATCATAGGTTTGTTTAGGAGCATAGGAACATGGTGTATATGAGTAAAACATAAGTTTTTCTTTCAAAACATGAAGAATCAAAAAGATAAAAATGAGTAGAATTTTAAGAGCACTTTGGACCTTGTTTTGGATGAGGATTCACCTTAGTTTGCCCAAGCAAACTTGTGAAAACCTTCCTAGAGGTTATCCAAGTGTTGTAGAAGAAAGAAAAAGAAGAAATTAGAAGAAGAAGTGAGTTAAAACTCACTTTTAATGGCTGAAACTTGCTGAAAATGCAGCTGAATTTGGGAGGATTTTGGCAGTGTTTGGAGGCTTGAAAAAGTGGGATAAATGATGGGGAAGTGTTTATTATATACGGAAGGGATTAGGGTTTCAATGGGTTGGGCTTTGGACAAGGTTAGTGGGTCATTAATAAAGCTTGAAACAAGCCCAAACATACTCTAAAAAGTGGGCTGTCCACTCTTTATTTTTATTTTTTTTGTTAGTTAATTGATACATAATTGTTTATTTGATGTCATTTATTATACAATTAACATATATTAAGTTGTGGCATGGTATTTTTTAAGTATGGACGTCATATAGTAGTGTTTACTTGGTAAAAATGACTAGTTTATAAAAGTTTAATGTCACAAAGTAGATAACAAGAGTAAAATTTATAATGAAGCGTCGAATAATTATAATTTTCGCTATTGAATAACTAAGTATCTTGTATGAATGAAGTTGTGAAATCGAGACGTTACAGTCACCCCTCCTTTAGGAAATTTCGTCTAAATTTATTTAAGAGGAAGACTCAAAAGGCATTTTGGCTAAAAGTATGATTGTCTAAACTCGAGACATGGAAGTTTGAGACGTGTTGAAAAGTATAAAATTTTGAGGAATGAAAAGATAGGTTTGTAAAAAGGTTTCGTTTGACAAAAATTATCTGAGGCATTAAAACGTACATGCGTGTGTATAGGCCAGCGAACTTAAACAAGTTTGAATAGATCGAAATGAAGAGGTACTATAAAATATGTTATCTTAAGAAAAGGTTTTCGTATAAAAAGGTATGTATTTTAGTGAAAAGTGTGGCCGCACTGTAGGTTGTAAGGAAAGTTCCATTGGTTTTAAAGGGTCATTAAATCACATGCTCATAGAAAATTGTTTATTGGTGAGGAACGAGGAAGTTGGGCATTTGAATAAAACGGTTTTGGAGGTAACGGCCAACTAGGTGCGTTTGCGCATAAGTAAAGGATGGAAGATAGTTTTAAGCAAAAGCATTTTAGGGTTTGAATGTTTAAACCGATTGAGTGTAAGTAAGGCATGAATAAAAGTTGAAGAGTAACTAGGAATGATGGAGGTATGAGGGTGAATGCTCGATCTAGCTGGTGAACTCAAGGATAAGAATGGTATGAGTATCAGATATGAAATGATTACGAGGTGTTAAGAATGAGTTTTCATCATGGATAATTGGATATCGTGTGCTAGCAATGTGTTTGTGAGTTGTTAAAGTTTGTCTATCGGGTCTAATTGAGGTTAGTAAAACACTGAATCTCTCATGGCACGTTTTACAAAAGTTTGGTAACATGATAAAAACACTTATATATAGGAAGTACCAGCTGCATATCCACCATGTTTTAATCATGTTACGTTCATTTCGTTATTCGGAGTCATGTTACGTTCCGTGTCTTACTATACACAGTAGTACACCCTATGATTTTCATGTGCCTACCATTATAATCCCGTGTGCACCCGCGATTATATTAATCGTTGCACGATCCACATAGTTTGTACTAGTTGTGTATGAATTAGGGTATACATAAATTCTGGAAATAAGAATGTGTCCATATAAGAAGTAAGCATGTTTATGTTTAAGTATGTATGAGACCAATGTAAATGAACCCCTCGGGTTATGCTCACTTATAGGTACGAATATATGAATATGAGTATTAATATAAGTATGCGTATGAGTATAAGTATGAATACAAGTATGAGTATACGTATGAATAATAACGATTGCCTATATAGTATTAATTGAAACATGACGAATTTAAGCATATAAAACGATCAAGAAGTTTGAGTATGTAAAAACAAATGATATAAATGAAATTGTCGTGGGATATTGACTAAAACATGTATGATGATATGCATGTATAGTTGTTTGAGCAAAGCGTTTAGTTTATCGAATCAAAATAAATTGAGCTTGACTTGAAATGTAGAATCTAGTTTGTGAATGAAAAAAGAATATAAGTACTTATTGGTTATGCGTGACGTATTTTGCAAAGAACGGAAATGCTACTCCTGTTTTTGAAGAATTTATGTAAGTCGAAAACGGTCGGTCCCTATGGAGTTTCCTTGCCCACGTGTTTTGAAATTGAAATGACGTATTGAGCGGTGTATAAAAGGCTTTTGAAAATAGTAAGTTTGCATCGTTTTAAAGGATCTTGCATTAAAATAAGAAATTTGAAATATGGAGGTTCTTGTGAAACGTTGCTCCTAAAAGAAATTTAGCGTCACGAACTTAGTGATCATTGAAAAGTTTTAGCAATTTTTGAAAAGAGTTTCAGTAACACGATCCTATAATATCTATAAGATCTTATAGGCATGTGAGAAAGGTTGGTTTGATTTCCTGATTGCGAATGAAAATCAGTATTTACGTCGAGTATGAAATTTGTGGGCAAGAGATTTATTAGACCGGTTAAATTAATGGGTAGCATTTCGTAAAATTTGAAAATTGGGAAACAAAACGTTATGGTATGATTAATAATTTCGTGTACGTGGTTTATGTGAAATAGATTGTAGGATGAGAAAACAATAAGTTTTGAAATTGGCATAAGTAGGAATTTTGACAAATGATAAGTGATTTAGGTATAAAACTTGATCGTGTTTGCATAATAAAGTATCTTTGAAGGAAAATTTGGTAACGATCACCTAGGTAAGGGAATCACCCCTAACCCGTTGGTGAAGTCGTTTCTTGAGAAGGGAAAGGAAGGAGCGGAGTTAATCGTCAAGGTAAGGAAGTCACTCCTATCTCGATGAAATGTCTCCATTTTGGGGTTAAAAGAAATGTAATTCCATTTGGTGAGGTTTTTGAAATCATGCATGTGAATGACGTGTAGATGTATGAAAAAAGTTTAGTATGACTTGCGTAGAAACCTTAAGATAATTGGAAATTTGAAAAGAAGAGGTAACAAGTATAAGAATTTCACAAATAGATTAAAATAGCATAAAAGAGAGGCTCATAAAGTATTAGATTGTTTCGGGTAGAGAAACGTCGACTATTCCAAAGTGATTCGTAAGATCTTTCGAGTTAGGGAACATGCTTTAGCCTAATAGGTAAAATACTCTCGTCGAGAAGCGATTAACGGTATTTTACCCTTCTAGTTACTACATGTCCCTAGTCGATCGAAAATTCGAGACTTTGGCGAGATTGAAAATTGAGGAACGGGACTAGTTGACAAGGTGTGGGTTTCACCCCTAACTTGACAACATCGTATCCTAAGTGTGGTTTGCTTCTTACTAACGAGGAGCATATTCCGTCTCGTTTGTAAGATCCACTAGAGCATGAAATGGAAGTCTTCCATCAAGGTGTGGATGTCACTCCTAACTTGATGGCGTAACTTCGTGAAAAATCGAATACGCGGAATGAGGGAATTCACCAAAAATTGTAAGTCATTGGACCTATCTTGGTGCAAATCACCTCGTTTGCATCATGAGTGTCTTCAAGTCTTCAAGTGTATTGTGTAAATGTCTTAGGAAAGACATTATGTAAGTATTAAGACCAAAAGAAAGGAAGAAGCAATGAAGGAAGAATAAAGTTTCAAGCATGATATAGGAATGGTCAAAAGTGGGACGCTTAAAATATAGACTAGGTCGAACATGGCAATTCTACCTAATTCCCTATACTTATGGCTCTGATACTAATCTGTCACACCCCAACCATGGCGGAAACATCGAGGCGGGACGAAATAGATTGCTCATTGCTCATAAATACTAATAAATGACAATATTTAATTAAACATGATTTGATTTCATAATAGATTGTCAAATACATCATCGAAACAAATGCAACGAACAACATAACAAATTTCAGAATGTCATAACAAAATCAATACAACAATATTAAACCTAACGTCTAATTGTGGGTATCTAAGTCCTTGTTATTTTGATTTCATAGCATCGTCTCCTTCATCCTGTAACATGTTTTAAAATAAAGTCAATGCAAAAGTAAAGGCGAGTACACAAGTTTAAGCAAAGCATACGTATATGAAATAAGTTTAAACAATCCTCATGGCAACTCTAATCTATACAAGAGCAATATCAAGACATGCAATACTATTAATCAAAACCCTTAACGCAAACACGTTGTTTTAACATGACCTCACGAATAACATGATGGAGGTGGATGCGTGAATTCCTATAGCGCTATGCATGTTAAACGAAGGCTAAAAATAGTTAATGACTAAAGCATAGCATAACGAATATCCAATACAAGCAACAAGTATATGATTCAAGTATTCATGGGTATAAGACTGTTTGTGTGTTTCATAAAGTTTAAGTGTTCATGATTTTTGTATAAGTAAAAACATGTTACACCCAAGAGTGTTATAAACGAAAGTGGGTCGAGTGTACTCACGGTTTTGCAAGCTTTCCAACTTGAATCCGTGAAGAGTTGTTTGGTTGATGGAGGAACACCAAGTTATCCTACAAGAGGAAAACGTAGGTGTGTGAGTATTCGGATGATTATGGAGGGTTTGGAATTCGAAACAAAGTATAAAAAAAGTATGTATATGAAAATATGCACCAAGGTTTAGCACTCGTTTTGACACTATGGGAACCCATTCGGTTTATGTGATTTCATAGGTTATAACACCTATTAGAATCGCAACGAGGAACTAAACCTCTTTGGATTAACCATCCACTAAAACCTCTTGGTGTCACATAAGTCAAGCATGAGGTGGGAGGATTAACCATCCACTTAAGGCCTCTTTGGATTCACCACTACACATGTTGTCATAGACAACAAGGAGGGTCATGAACATATAATAAGTAATGAAATACTATCACTAATCTAAGAAGACATCAAGTGATGTGTGGATTTTCCAAGTAGGATAGCCCAAGCTAACCTTAATCACACAAACACAAGTTCAAGACTTATTCATCACTTGTAGGTTTAAAACCCTTGTAAAAAAAGAATGTTTATGAGGTTTTAACCTCTGATTTTAGATGTCACAACCTTGTTTTTTATGCTCACTAATCATAGGTTTGTTTAGGAGCATAGGAACATGGTTTGTATAAGTTTTTCTTTCAAAACATGAAGAATCAAAAAGATAAAAATGAGTAGAATTTTAAGAGCACTTTGGACCTTGTTTTGGATGAGAATTCACCTTAGTTTGCCCAAGCAAACTTGTGAAAACCTTCCTAGAGGTTATCCAAGTGTTGTAGAAGAAAGAAAAAGAAGAAATTAGAAGAAGAAGTGAGTTAAAACTCACTTTTAATGGCTGAAACTTGCTGAAAATGCAGCTGAATTTGGGAGGATTTTTGCAGTGTTTGGAGACTTGAAAAAGTGGGATAAATGATGGGGAAGTGTTCATTATATACGGAAGGGATTAGGGTTTCAATGGGTTGGGCTTTGGACAAGGTTAGTGGGTCATTAATAAAGCTTGAAACAAGCCCAAACATACTCTAAAAAGTGGGTTGTCCACTCTTTATTTTTATTTTTTTTGTTAGTTAATTGATACATAATTGTTTATTTGATGTCATTTATTATATAATTAACATATATTAAGTTGTGGCATGGTATTTTTTAAGTATGGACGTCATATGCTAGTGTTTACTTGGTAAAAAGGACTAGTTTATAAAAGTTTAATGTCACAAAGTAGATAACAAGAGTAAAATTTATAATGAAGCGTCGAATAATTATAATTTTCGCGATTGAATAACCAAGTATCTTGTATGAATGAAGTTGTGAAAAGTGAGACGTTACAGCCAATTAACTTAGGATTATTCAAATTCATTATTCCTAGTTTTAGATTAAAATGTCACTTTTAGGGGAGAAATAAAATCTTTATATCTATTTGGTAGTCAAAAGCTTAATGAAGATAAATCTGGATTATGAAAATGGACATGATACATGAAAACTAGTAACACCAATAACATTGTACATGTTGCTACAAATAATCTCGAACATGAATTGAGAGCTTTGTAAGAGTGGTGAATCGGCGATCGTCATCTTCATCCTGGATTAGCATGCATATACTGGAGGGGATTTCTCCCTATAACTTGTGAATCATCCGACGAGAGAGTAAGTATTGATTTTAGGGTGTTTATAGAGCATTGAGAAAGATTACATAATTGTTAACCAATAGTAGGAGTGTTTGAAGTAGAAGAATGCCTATGAACTCTTGCCAACATGACATGTTCCTTGAAGATTTTATTTAACACGTATGATATGTCCAGGGCTTATTGACTGCCTTGTCAGAGCATGTTGTTGGTACACAACACTAGCCTTTGGTAGGGGTATCTATATTATCTTTTTCCGTCACTTGTTAGTTGCCATGTCGTGCCAAATCCTTTATTACGTCGTCATCGTGGTATAGATATCCGAAGCCTCTGGGTTTAGAGTATGTTTCATACCATCTGAATGTCTTAGTTTTGGGCGTACTGGTCCGAATATTATTTCTCTGAACGCGTTGGCAATGATAAAAGTTAACATCACAATTTTAGATGAACAATAACACACCAAAAATCCTATATTAGGCCTGAATATATATCTGAATCATGAGATCGCTTTCATATTAAATTATTTTAATGATGCTTATCAAAAGTTCAATGGGACAATTGATATAAAAAACAAAGTTGAATATGCAAATTTTGTTCTCAAAACATATATCAAAACTCAGTACCAATATGTATTATTATTTCTACACGTCATAAGTCAATCTAATTATACTAAAATAATATTAATGACGTTAACACAAGTTGATTAATTCAAGAATAAGTCTAAATATAGTTAAAAGCAATGCAAAAAAAGGTCCTAATGGCTGTATCGGGACTGACCCAAAATTGTCACTATCGAGCACATACGAACCCGGTCATTGGACTTCAATTTTAAATAAATTAGCTTTTTATTCTGTTTTAAACCTAGACGTGAAGGGCCAAAATGCAGACCAACTGGTATACATGTGTGTACATCATATCTATTGGTGACTTGAGCATTTGATGATTAATAGGTGAACAAAAACTAGTTTGTATCCGTTGAACCAAGGTCAAGCACGTTTGGTTTGATGTTGAACTTTACAACTATTTTGAGCAAGCAACTTCACTAAAACTAGCACTTAAATATAATGATGACGGAAGTCAATTTTGAGATAAAATCAATTACTAAAATATAACCAACCTAATATCAACCAATCCACGTTCTAAATACCGATATGAACTGGCCAGTTATACCGGTTAAACCGGATATCGGATACGAGTCCGGTACGATAAAAGCCGGTCAAACCAGAATACGGTATGTCTTATGTACCGGTGGTAAATCCGGTTCTACCTGTTCAAATTGTTGAACTGGTTTGCATTATCTTAAGATTTATTTCTTAATTTTAATAAAATACGATATTAAAGTAATATTGATCTTCCATCTTTCTAGTAATTAACCTAGTGTATTCTATTCCAACGCAATATTGTTTATAACTAATCAAAATATTCTTAAAATGCTTACTAGTTTACAATAAAAATAATTGTTTTTAGATAAAACTATAATCAGATACATAAATCCTAGTTGAGATTGAATTTTTTTAGATGAATTTGTATTTTATGGAATTTATAGGGTTAACTAGTAACCCGATTCAACCGCCCGATACAAACCGGTTCAACCGGTTAAACCATTTTAGAGCCCAACTTACTTAAAAACCGGTTTTTTAAAACATTCCAACCAACCACTACATGTCCAATTCTCGACCTCCCTGTCTCCTCACTTCCGATTTCTAGTCCTATCTAGTCTAAGCCCGGTCTTGAACGTGTGCACACCCTCGTAAAAAATGAAGATGGAATTTTATATGAAAGTGAGTTAAAATAGGTTTACAAGTAACACTCTTCCGATGGTCTTCAACAACAATTTTTTTTAATAATTTAATAGGTTTTAAAAGATAACTTCAAAGAATCGTCATTCGACTGCTTATTCTTTAACCACCAGTTACTATCACAATTATTATCAAGTATTGTTAGTCCTATAAAAATCAAAATATTCTTGAATATTATTATTGTTTAATTTAATTAATTTAAAGTGGACCCTTAGCCCTTACAATATTATATACGTTAGCTTTAAAAATTGAAATAAATGGGTTTGTTTATTTGCATGAGCTTTATTATTTAATTAATAATTTGAATATTTTAAATACTCTAGTTATGTAAAATCAGCCTTACCAATTCATAAATATTTTAAATTCTTACCTATATATTTGTTGATATGGTTAAGGAGACAATACCTTTTAAAAAGTTAGGAATTATTCGAAAGCTCACACATGTTGTGAAACATATTTTTTACATTTTAATATATTTTTTTAAACCGGTCATTACTTTTTCGATGCACTAAATATAAAAATATATCATAATACTTTCAACATTATTCTTCACCTTTTTACCTTCTTTTTACGCAAACTTCATATTTATTTGGTACATGGTAGTCAAGATTTATTTGAATCGATAAAGTACTTTTTTATATATAAAATCGAACATCACATAAGCAAATGGCATCACCACAATAATATTGAAAGGTTAAATGATATCTTCTTAACGAGAAAACCAATACTGTTCGGTCATTTAAAACGCTAGTCAATGGTCATGAGTTCAATCCCCATGGTATGCAAGTTTAGTCATTAATAAAAACTTAAAACACTGGTCGACTTGTGACTAAACATTACATTAATAGAATGATTTGGAAAATTAAACGACAAAAGCCTTAGTTATAATGTGGTTTACAATGATATAACTTAATACTATTGTTCCACTAGGCTTGTTAAATGGTTCAAATCAATTTTATACGTTGCACGGATGAGTCAAAATTGATATATGTGAATAAGTCAAAAACTAGTTATATATGATATAAAGCATCTTTAACGTCTGGTGTTAAATATTCATATCAATTATAAATTTTGATACACTAAGCTTTTAATTAAATTAAAATGCCTTAGAAAACAAAATATTCCAATCATTTAAATAAATAAATAAATACTTGTTTCGCTTTGTTTATAAGCGGAACTAAATGATTATTATAAAACTTGCAGCGTGAATATTATCATATGGGAATATGCACTAAAAAGTGGATTATGTTTAAATAGTCTAAGAAGGATTGTGATGATGACATGTGACACCCCTTATAAGTAGGATGAAAGAGTATTTTGGTCTTAAAACACAAACTCCCATCCATTTGTTTTTTCAAAATACAATACAAAAAATGTAGTACAAAAAAATCCAGCACAAAAAAAATCCAACACAAAAAATATAACACAAAAAGAAAATTAAGTAGAAAAATTCAACACAAAAAAAATAGCCCAAAAATATAGTACAAAAATCTAGTACAAAAAATCTAGCACAAAAATTTTATATCTAAGCCATTTTTTGGGTTTTTCTGAAATCACATATTTTAAATAGCAATATGATGCTTAAATTAAAGATAAAAAGATGCTCGATTTTATGTGGCAATTTAAAAAAAAATAATGTCATATAAAAAAGTTATAAACGTTTAAAAAACGAGAGAGAGATATGCATGTGTCTTGCATGTGGAGAGAGAAAGTCAACAAAGAGGCTATTACAAGAATACCCTTACACCCATCTTTTTTCTTGCACTTTGTTCTTAACCATTGATTTGGAAAATGAAAGGTCAAGATTTCTTTTTATCCTTCTTAGACAAAATCAATTTTTTATTTGATCTTACCCCTGTTATCATATATGCTACAACAAAAACATTATTATTATATTATTACATAACTCAAGCTTATAACATGCAAGGAACATATTCTTACATAAATCATTATATATAAGAATTTACATTGAGATAGATGGTAAACGGGCAACAAGCTGCGCCGCTATCCCTTTTTGAATAGCAAAACTAAGCCTTTTAAAAACTACGTCCATAGATCTCAGGGTCATAACATTATTATGCATGACCCTTTGAACTCGACTAAGAAGGTCCACAGCCTCTGGCGTCAGGAAACCAAAAGTATCAAAAGCAAATGGGATAAACACGTGCTGGTTGTCAAGGCACGCTTTCTCATGTTTGATCACTTTACCCGAAGCAGCCTGACCCACCGTGAAAGCACTACCCCCTAAGCCCACAAGCGGGAAAACCCCTATTAGATTCACACATGCATATTTTCCTCCTACCCAGTGGCGGAACTACAGGAGGGTCAGCTGACCCCCCTGCTACCTGCCAACCATGGAAGCTTTAATCCGTGATCTAGTGGGTTTTTGTATTTTGACCCCTCAGATTTCAGTAGAACAGTAAATCAAGCTAAAAGAAGGAAGAAGAAAAGTGAAAAAAATGGTCACCGGAATAACTCCGATGCATGCCATAGTTACAAAGTGGAGTAAAAAATGAAGTCTGAGTTGTGAAGAAGATGAAGGAAAACTTAAAACTAAGATGAAGGGTGTTTTGGTCGTTAGTCTATGTAATAAAAAGCCTAAAGGTCTACTAGTCAAAGTTAAAGTTAGCGTACGGTGCTCCCTTCTTTTCTCTTGTCATAGTGCAATATTGAACAAATAAATAACAATTTAGAAATAAAGAATAAATAAAACTAGTGCAACAATTTAGAAATAAAGAATAAATAAAACTAGTGCAATACTGAACAAATAAATAACAATTTAGAAATAAAGAAATAATAATAAAACTAAACGTTGTTTTCATTTTACTAAAATGGTCGCTATTTATTAGTTTTCCTTTGCTTTCGTTTATTTCTTCTAGTTTAAAATTTCACGGATTTTAAATTTATCATTCTTTAATTTTTATTTTCTAATTTTTTATATCATCGTTTAAAATTTCCAGACTTTTAAATTTATAATTCTTTGATTTTTTCTAATTTTTTATATCACTAAAATAATTATTATTATACGCTAGCAGATGCGTTTATGTGTATGAATTTATTGACCCTCTAGTTAAAAGTTTCTGGTTCCGTCGCTACTCCTACCCCTATTATATAATGCATATTATTATAAATATAATAATAAAGTAGTTTAACTTGATAGAACAAACTTTTTGATGAAGTTTTGTCATTTTCTTGACATGAAGATGTTACTTCTATTATTGCGTATGCTAAAGGTTATTTCTGGGTTATTTGTGGTTAGCTTAAATTATAATTATTATTTTTTTAGAAAGAACTAAACGGGATATTTGGTAAGGTTTATCCTTTTTATAGGTTCAATTTATAAGGTGGAGATGTTACACATTTACTTTGTTCTTGGAGTGAATGATGTTTTTTAGAACGATAACTTTCTTGTATTAGGCTACCGCTCTTTCCAAATTGGAGAGACCTGTTGTCACACTCTGGTCGAACTATGTTGTCTTAACCAAGTTTACGCTGGCATAATTTAGAAAAAGTCACGTCAGAATTTATTTTTATATAACTATTACGTGCATTACAATGTATGTGTTGTTTCTTTTGTAGCATATCTGCATATGCCATATGGTAGCCTTTGGTTGTAATATTTTGTCCATTACTTTGTGTTTTGGTTTAAACCATGTGAGTCTGATGGTCCTTTTGTGCCCGATGGGCATATGCCCCTTCCACTCTTGTCATCTTGTCTAGTTTATTAACAAAATTTTTTTTTGTACCACTAACAAAAATATTCTCTCTTATATAAAAAATAAAATTAACCTTTTTTTATAAAAAATGAAAGTTATAAAAGGTTATAATCTATATAACCCTCAACGCTTCGACAATTAACGACCTGAGCTATTTCAACTCAAACCTTATTTTATAAATTTCTGTGGAATCACGAAGGGTCTGTTACTCTGTTAAAAAGAAAACTACACGAAGGGTCTGTTATTTTTACAATATGATATGTTTGATATTGGATTTTGAAGTGATTATTGAGATGAAACAATAAGAATTAGAAAAACAGATACAAATTTATATATGGTGATTGATGAAGCTCTAGTGTCTGAATAATCACTTTTTTTTATAAAATGTGCTTTAAATATCCGAAATCGAAAGTACGATTAGATTTAGGCAAAATGGATGTAAATAATCCAAACTTCTCTATTTGGCCAATAATAATCCTAACTTAGCTATTTGCCGATAATAATCCGAATTGGTCCACTTTTGACCGATAATAGTCCGTTGTTAATAATAGCTTAACGAAGTTAAGTATTTTTTTTCCGAAATACAAACCGATATTTTAGGTATTTTGATCAGAACGAGAATACAAATCGATTTATGTAAAACTTACCTCGAAACGGTGCTCCAAAAGGCTTGATTTTTGTTAATTGGAAGTTTAAACACTCGAATTGAAGCACCATTTTCGTCGTTTGGGGCAGCATTTCGAGGTAAATTTTACATCAATCAACTCATATCCTCGTTCTAATCAAAAGCCCTAAAACATCGGTTTGTAATTCGAAAAAAAAAACTTAACTCCGTTAAGCTATTTTTAACGCAGGCTATTATCGGCCAAAAGTGGACTAGTTCGGATTATTATCGACAAATAACTGAGTTAGGATCATTATCGGAAAAATTGAAAAAATTAAAATTATTTAAATCCAATTTGCCTAAATTTATTATTTAAACAAATTATTGAATTCTTAGATAGCCAGAATTCGACATCATTCCTAATTAATTACTAGGAAATATTAGTCAAGTACTTAAAAAACAATGATTACTATTAAATAAATGAAAAATATAGAAACCTATAGAAACTTTGTAGTTATTTAATGAACCATATAGTTATTACTTATCAATGGATATTATTTAATATTGATGTCGTTATAGTCCTAAGTATATGGTTCTTGCCTTTACTAAATTCTTTTTCTTCATGCTCATTCCACTGGTTTCTACCACGATAATAGCCGTCAACCTTCTTCTACTTTTTAGACCAATTTCTCTTATCTTCTTATCTTTCTTGTCATACTTTATTGCTCTAGACTTTATTTAACATCTCCAGTTCCCACTAAGTTGCGTCACTACTCGTGCCCTGGCAAAAATATATATATAACAAACTAAAGGCATAGGCAAAATTATTGTATTAACTTAGATATATCTCGTAAATGTTTGATGATATATGTAATGTTATCTTCATTATAGCTATCCTCACTTTGAGGTTTTCAATTTTCACTATTTTCAATAATCACTTAATTACTACGTTAGACCATTGTTTTTAAACTAAAACCCATCTTATCGAAAAAACATCTATATAACCAATCCGATAAATACTTTTAAATCGTCTTTATTTAAATCCACCGCTTACGCGCCAAATTTGATTGAACCAAAAAACGAGACGGGTGGGCTGACCAAAATTTCAAAATCTTCCTACCTTTTCCTTCTAAATTCCATATGCTACATGCTTCATATTTGTTTTCAAGTATTTTGTTAATATTGTAAAAGTAAAGTATTTTTTCAATTTTTTTAGGATTATTAGATTTTAATAATTCTAACTTTCACCAATTGGCCGGTATTAATTCTAACTTCAAAAATTCTATCCGACAATCTCAACTTGTAAGAATGTGGCTCTCATCGATCATTTTCTAACTGAGTTAGTTTTCTGCTGACGTGTCAGCTTATGTGACACAAACCTAATTATTAGCTTATGTTGTTGCTTATGTGGCACAAACATAGCTATGATATTTTAATAATTCAAACTTTCACCACCAACATTACCCACCCACCACATCAACCACCACCACTATCGGCCGCCACCACTACCACCACTACCACCATCAAAAACCACCATGTAGCGGTTGGTGGTGGTGGTGATGGTGGTGCAGCTAATAGTGGTGATGGTTGTGGGTGGCGGTGATGGTGGTGAAAGTTGAGATTATTAAAATATAATAATTAGGTTTGTGCTACATAAGCCACGTCAGCCAAAAAATAACCCAGTTAAAAAAGGATCGATGAATGGCAAAGTTGAGACTAATGTTGATCAATAGCTTGAGTTAAGTTTTTTTTAGCCCGCCAATAAAAATCGAACAGCTCAATAATCGGTTCAGACCGGAAAAATAACCGTCATTCCGGATGAAAGGGAAGGCAAGTGCAAGAACAAAGTCAACAGAACATTCCTCCTGATTTCAAAGTCAAAATTGAACACCTGTGACCTGTGAGTCATTGATTCATGCGTCTTCCTCCCATTTATAATATTCACACAACCAGACCACACGACCCCATTAATATAACCAACCTCCAAAACCCTTTTCCTTAAACAATTGTCCCACAAAACCTCGTGGGCAAAATATGACTTCTTCCCCCTTCCAGAACCCCTAAATTATTATTTGCTTACATTTCAATTCCAACCCATTTCTTCGTCGCTTAGCCGTCGTTTATCCCCTGTTTCTAGAAGGCCATCTTTGACTTTTGACAATTATTCTTTCATCTTACCATATATGCATTATTTTACTTTCAAGTTTCATCATTTTCAGTCTCAACAATCTTGTTTTTGTTTTGTGAAAATACCCTTTTCTTGTTTTGGTTCAATTCACACAAATTCATTTCCTTTTTTTTGTAAATAGTTGTTGTAAATGTTCAGATCATGACCTCTGATCATTCATCATCTATGGCTGAAATGAGCTCAGATGAGCTCAAGAGTGTTGATTTACAACCCCAGAAGCAGAAAGAAGAGTTAGGGGGGTCAAACAGCTCATCTTCTCACAGAAGCATTTCGTCAAACACTTGGCGTGCGAATTCGGTTAAAGAAGTTGGTGTGATTGAGTTGGGATCAAAGGGTGTAAGGTATGGATCTCGAAAAGGGGGTTCGAGTAGTATGTCTATGTCCAGAAGGGAGATTAGTGATGAGGATTCTAGGAAGGTGTATATTAATGATCCGGTGAAGTCGAATGAATCGTTTGACTTTTCTGGTAATTCGGTTAGAACAAGCAAGTATTCGGTTCTAACGTTCTTGCCTCGGAATCTTTTCGAGCAGTTTCATAGGGTTGCATATGTTTATTTCTTGATAATTGCTATTCTTAACCAGCTTCCACAGCTTGCAGTGTTTGGAAGATTTGCTTCCATATTACCATTATCCATGGTGTTGTTAGTTACTGCTATTAAAGACGGTTATGAAGACTGGAGGCGACACAGGTCGGATCGAATAGAAAACAATCGCTTGGCGTCTGTTTTGGTAAACGGTACATTCGAAGAGAAGAAATGGAAAGATATTCAAGGAGGCGAGATTATCAAATTTTCCGCAAATGAAACCATTCCTTGTGATATAGTGCTGCTTTCGACAAGTGATCCGACAGGTGTTGCTTACATCCAGACTATTAATCTAGACGGCGAGTCAAATCTTAAGACGCGATACGCCAAACAGGAGACCCTAAGAAGCAATGAGATCGAAAGGATTAGTGGAGTTATTAAGTGTGAAAAGCCGAATCGAAACATATACGGTTTTTTGGGGACTATGGAGATCGATCAGAAGCAGGTGTCGCTTGGGCCGTCAAACATCGTTCTTCGTGGCTGTGTGCTCAAGAACACGAGTTGGGCGGTAGGCGTTGTGGTGTATACCGGAATGGAAACCAAAGTTATGCTTAATAATTCCGGTGCACAGTCAAAAAGGAGTCATCTTGAAAACCGAATGAATCGAGAAATTATCTATTTATCGTTTTTTCTAGTTGCGTTATGCTCGATTGTCTCGATTCTTGCGGGTATTTGGTTAAGGCGGCATAGAGACGAGCTTGATATCATGCCGTTTTACAGAAGAAAAGATTACTCCGGTGAAGATGTTGATAATTACAAGTATTACGGATGGGGATGGGAGATTTTCTTCACGTTTCTGATGTCGGTTATTGTATTCCAGATTATGATACCGATTGCTTTATATATATCGATGGAGCTCGTGCGCCTTGGTCAGGCGTATTTCATGATCAGGGATGATAACATGTATGAGGAATCAACAGACTCGAGATTCCAGTGTCGGGCGTTGAATGTGAACGAGGATTTGGGACAGATAAAGTATGTTTTCTCTGATAAAACGGGTACGTTAACTGAAAACAAGATGGAGTTTCAATATGCGAGCATTTTCGGCGTTGATTATAATGGGGAGAAAACAGAGTTTTATGGAGAACAAGGTGGATATTATGCTAAAGGTGTGTGTTCTTTAGCTTTTTCACTTTTTAACAGTTAGCTGTTTACAGTGAAAACTAATTTAATCTTGATGTATGTATGTTTTTTTACAGTGGACGGGTTGATTTTGAGGCCGAAAATGACGGTACAGGTGGACAAGGAGCTGGTTCGGTTATTAAGAACTGGAGACGACGTAAAGATTGGCAAACCGATATATGATTTCTTTCTTGCGTTGGCTTCGTGCAACACAATTGTACCAATTTTGGTGGATACTGCTGATCCTGCTGAGAAATTGATAGATTACCAAGGGGAATCTCCAGACGAACAGGCACTTGTTTACGCTGCTGCTGCTTATGGTTTTATGCTTATCGAACGAACCTCTGGCCACATTGTTATTGATGTTCTCGGAGATAGACAAAGGTACGTAGAAAACTCATTTTATTGGAAGAAACTTATCGTTATAGAAATAAATACAGATTTGTGTTTTGGAAATGATTATAGAGTTAACTGTCATTTTTGCCCTGTGGTTTGTCCAATTATGTCAGTTCAGGCCATATTTCAAATTTGCACCATTTCAGTCCCTCACATTCTTGAAACATGCCAGTTTCGTCCAAAAATACTAACGTCTGTTAAAACCTGTTGTTTGATGAAGGGTAAAAACGTCATTTTCCACATTTCTTTTTATTTCCCTTTTTTAGCCCTATCAAAATCCCACCTCTTTTAAGAAAAAAGGAAATAACGTTTTTACCCTTCATCAAACAACATGTTTAACAGACGTTAGTTTTTTGGATGAAACTGGCATGTTTCAAGAATGTCAAGGGCGGAAATGGTACAAATTTGAAATTTGGCCTAAACTGGCATAATTGGACAAACAATGAAAATGGCAGTTAACTCATGATTATTGGTAATTATATCTGTTAATTTCATTAACATTCAACTGACATACTTGGATCATGACAACACAGGTTTAATGTTCTTGGAATGCACGAATTCGACAGTGAACGGAAACGGATGTCTGTTATTCTAGGATGTCCCGACAGCACGGTAAAAGTGTTTGTTAAAGGTGCAGACACAACCATGTTTACCGTTATAGATAAATCAAAAAACACAGATATGGTAACAGCAACCGAAAGCCATCTACATGCATACTCTTCTGTCGGTTTAAGGACACTTGTTATGGGAATGAAGGGTTTAACTCCTCATGAATTCGAGCAATGGCGGGCTTCTTACGAAGCTGCAACCAATGCCTTAATGGGCCGGGCCCGTATACTTAAAAAAGTTGCCACGAATTTAGAGACCGATCTTAGCATATTGGGAGCTTCTGGGATTGATGATAAATTGCAACAAGGTGTACCGGAAGCAATTGAATCGCTAAGAATGGCGAATATAAAAGTGTGGGTTTTGACGGGTGATAAGCAAGAAACTGCGATTTCGATCGGATATTCTTCGAAGCTGTTGACTAGCAAGATGACTCAGATCATAATAAACAATAATTCTACAGAATCGTGCAGAAGGAGTTTGGAAGAGGCGTTGATCATATCTCGTAAAGCTACAACTTCTGGAGAAAATGCAAGACCGCTTGCGTTGATCATTGACGGAACAAGTCTTGTATATATTCTTGATTCTGAACTTGAAAAGCAGGTGAATAATCTTAAAGCCTCAAGTTTTCTTCAATTTGAGTTTGTATACGGGTCGGGTTTGTTGGTTAACATGTGAAAAAACGGTTCTGGGTCAAAATGGATATTATGACCCGAAACATTATTTGTCGAGAAAAGTTTTTATTTTTTTGAGTAAAGTACACGCATGGTCTCTGTGGTTGACCAAAATTTTGGATTTGGTCCCTAGCTTTCCAAAACTACACAAATGGTCCATATGGTTTGCACTTTGTATCGCATTTGGTCCCCAAGTTTTGCCAAAGTACATGGATGGTCCCTGTTGTTTGCACTTTTTAACGCATTTAGTCCATAACTTGGACCGGCTGAAACCTTTAGATTTGTTAGTTGGGGACTAAATGCATTACAAAGTGCAAACCACAGAGACCATCCGTGTAGTGTACTTTTGAAAAGTTAGGGACAAAATTCAAAATTATGGTTAACCATTACCATCTATGTACTTTACTTATTTTTTTATAACCAGTTAGTAGTCAAGAATGATATAAAATTTTAACCTTTTCAATAAGAATGTAACATATTTTTTTTTTCAAATAATGGTAGGATATTTTATGCTTTAAAATAGAATTGACTTTCGATGTGTTTCCTTTTTAACTCATTTTCTTAAAAGTTATCAGTTAAAACGGAAACACATTGAAAGTCGAAAGGAAATGGTTCAAAACATTACCGAATCAAACCAATCATAAAAAATGGTTCAAAACTAGTATCTATTTCGTGTATTCTTCATTTACAAGTATTTTCATGTATCAGTTATTCGAGTTAGCCAGTAAATGTGTTGTGGTACTATGTTGTCGGGTGGCTCCACTGCAAAAAGCCGGAATCGTCATGCTGATAAAGAAAAGAACCAATGACTTAACCCTTGCAATTGGCGATGGTAAGCACGAGTTCTGTTATAGTTCTATTATAGTTCATATACCAATATGTATTGAAAAGAATCTGTGTTTCAGGTGCTAATGATGTGTCAATGATCCAAAAGGCTGATGTCGGAATCGGCATCAGCGGCCAAGAGGGCCGCCAAGCTGTCATGGCATCTGATTTTGCGATGGCCCAGTTCCGGTTTCTGGTCCCACTTTTGTTGGTTCATGGTCATTGGAATTACCAACGTATGGGATACATGATACTCTACAATTTCTACAGAAACGCAGTGTTCGTCCTTGTTTTATTCTGGTAAAATGACTAATTTCTAATATTATCCTTTTTATTCTTATTCAACTATATAAAAAAAGTCATCCTTTTTTTCTAATATGTACATGATTATATATTTATAAGATGATAATATCCTATCCAGGTATGCACTGTATACTGCTTTCACGTTATCAACCGCTATTAACGAATGGAACAGTGTATTATATTCCGTCATCTACACATCAGTACCCACAATCGTTGTTGGAATTCTCGATAAAGATCTTTCTAGAACATCTCTGTTAAAGTATCCTCAGCTTTACGGGTCTGGACAGAAACAAGAAAGCTACAACGGGAAATTGTTTTGGCTCACAATAGCAGACACTGTGTGGCAAAGTGTTGTGGCTTTCTTTGTTCCGTTACTAGCATACAGGAAAACCGATGTTGATGGTTCAAGCATTGGTGATCTTTGGACACTTGCGGTCGTGTTCTTGGTTAACCTTCACTTAGCCATGGATGTAAACACGTGGAACTGGATCATTCATGCATCAATCTGGGGTTCATGTGTTGCAACCATTATCTGTGTTATCATCATTGATGTTATCCCCATCTTGCCCGGATACTGGTATGTTAATCCTTCACAGATTATCTGATTTATGTGGTTTTGTTTATATCAAATCCGTAAAAAGATAGGTTGGATGGCAAATATAACCTTAGCTTTTTTTTTTAAATTCAAAAATACCTTTGGTTACATATTTTATTATGCCAATTGCCAAGTAACAAAACACGGAACGATCAAAAAGTAGGAATACTTCACCTATGGTAACCAAGTTTCTTCGATGTTCCACTAAAGTCACTCATTCTTTTTTCTAACTATAAAAACCAGTGTTGTAAGAATTGGTAGGCGCTAGTCAGTCGGTGAGGTACCGTCTAACGATTAATCGGATTGGGATTTTAATATGTAATTTTTGGTTTTATATATACACACACACAGTTTTATATGTATTTTTTAAGTAGACATGTTTTAACCTCTCGTTAACCCATTTTTTAAGTAATTGGAGGGAATTTATAAGGTTTGATCGAAATTTGGCCGGAATCTGGCCGAAATAGAACCACCGTTGGCCACCTAGAGATTAATCAGCCATTACTCAGTGAACCTCCGATCGATCGGCGACTAATCGGAGCCTAAGCGGGATTTTTACAACCATGATAAAAACCGCTCAAAGCTTTGTTGTTGTTCTATTTTTTCAAAATTAAGTGGCCTTGGTGGAACATATATGAATCTTGGTTACCCCTAAGTAATTATTTTTATTTCAAAAAGCACATCCAAACATCCCGAATTCGATAACCTCAAATAATAACTGTTTTGTTGTGTGTTTGCAGGGCAATCTTTCATCTTGCAGGCGATGGAAAGTTCTGGGTTTGCTTAATCGCGATCATTGTAGCTTCTTTGGTCCCACGCTTTGTTGTAAAAACATTGGTTCAACATTATAGACCGAGTGACATTCAAATCGTGGGGGAGGCCGAGAAACTTGAGGATCGAATCGAGTTAAGAAATGCAGAAATAGAAATGAACCAACCTCGGAGGTGAAATGTTTTTGTTTTAGTTATATGTTGTTATTCCTTCATTTAGTGTGTTCATTTTATTAAATTCTTTAGGTTGCTAGAGATATGATCTCTTGCTGTGCCTGTTTTGTGTAGTTCTCTTCTGTCCTAAGGACAGAATATATAAGTTTTTTGAGGTTTTGTACTTAGTTTTCATCATTATTTATGCATGTCACTTGGACTTGCATGTACAGTAAAACATCATTGTTTACGGCATAAAGTTCGATCTTTTTCATATGTAGAGGCGTTTACAGTGTCGTTAACCTCATTTTGCGGGTTAATCTTGGTTTGCACACGTTTGGTTTGTTTATCACTCTATCTCATATAAGATCATGTTGTAGGCCTCCTATTTTAATGAACATGGATTGCTTTCTGAATTGTGGATGTTTTACTATTAGACCACCCGTAGTGGGGGTGGTTTAGGCGTGGAGCACCCAAAAAAACGCCCAAACACGCTCACACAACACTACGCCTGGGCATGGTTTTTGCTTTTTTTAGTTTTGGCGTGTTTTAAAAAACGCCGGGTACAAATGAAATTGGCTAATCAAAATAGAGAGTCGTGTTTTTAATGAAATATTATTTGATGTAATTTACAAAAAAAAAAAATTAATAATTGGTTAATCATGGAATGGGACTATTTCACTACGCCCATTTTAACCTCAAGTCCCATAATGCCCTTTTGCTGACTAGGCGGCCACGTGTCGCTTCATGCTCAAGGGTGGGGCATTTGTTTGCTCACCACTACACATGGTCTTAGATTAACGTATATCTTGGGAACATGAAATAAATAATCAAATAAAACATAAAGGTTTTCTGCAAAGAACGAGATGTTCTTTTTTTGTGAAAAAACGAAGTGTTAACTTTGTTTCAGAAAACATACCAAAATGATCTTATTTATAGAGGGGTCGAACTATCTAAATGGTTATGGCGAAACGTTGCAACTATTCGTGAAAGAGTTCAACAGAATACAGTTATAATTACTGGACTATTATCAGTAGGAACCTCAGTAGTTGTTAATGCTCCAAGTTGCCACTGTTGCACAATTGCAATTGATGATCATTGCCACATATTAACTGATTATTAATTCCCACTTACCACCAATCTTGATACAATTTTTCACCAATCACACAAATTTGAATAGTGATGAGCAAAAATAGGTCATTATCAACCGCTTGAGTGACCAAACCACAACCGGACCACAAACAAGGCGGGTCTAACGTTTTTTGAGACCCTAAGCAAACTACAAAGTCGGGGCCCTTTTTAATTGGTATAAGAAAAATATCGGCTTTGATTTCTGCCTTCCAAGTCTTAATCGCAAATTCGCAAGTAAAGGTTTTGTCGCAAGCAAATATCAAAATTTTAAGATTAGAAATATCAATTAGGTGTTTATGCAAACAATGATTGAGTAAATCGCAATAAATAGAGATTCGTATAAAAATAGCCGTTAACCAACCTAGGTTATCCTTGTGACACCGTCAATTTTACCTCTAATTTCTCCCAAATCGGCGACGCCACTGAGCCGAATGAGCGCACGGGGTGTTACACTTTGCGAGAATGGATGACACCCTAAATTAAAGACGAACGACATATTGGTTGGAGTGAGATTTAGGCATTTTTTATTCTAAAATTGGTTCTTCCGTTGGGCAATGCAATAAATATAGTTTTTGTTTTGTTCATTTGGGCCTAATACAATAATATGCATATACTATATTAAAGGTTTTTAAAAAATTGAAGGCCCTAGCCCTTACCTAGTTTTAAAATCCTATAGGAACAAACAATATCACCAGACAACTTGTTCACACCCACGGGCTGAGATTTTTGCGCCTTTTCGCTTTTGGTCTCGATCCGGTCCTGTCAATATTCATGAAGTACAACCTTATTAAAGATTGATTTTTTCTATTGTATTTTTTCCGTCAAAGAAAAATATTTGATTTTAAGTATTTATATGGTTTGATATAAAATAGGTTTTAGTTAATTAAAGAAATAAATATAAATTCTATATTATATTGCCATCGTTCTTCGTAACCAACTTTTGAGACAATTACAGCCGTATAAATTCAAGAACTTTTAATCTCAGCCATTGAAATTCACTAAATACTTTCTAGAAGCTGCAGTTGGCGTCAGTTTTGCACTCTCTCAGCCATGATTTAACAGTTTCCTGCAGTTTATTAAGATGCACCAATGAAAAAGCCTTATTAGATCATGGTTCCTAGAAAAGTGCAAGTTATAAAGTAACTGGTACAATGTTGTTCCTAATTTTCAGGAACTTAGTGGGGTAGTGGATACTTAACTGAATTGTTTGCTGGCTATATAATCCAGGTTGAGATAGCATAATCTTCCATCTATTTTTTTCACACTATCTACATTCATACAACAAAACATCTGCAGCAATGGATCTCTCGGGTGACTTCTTGGAGATATCTGCAATGGGCTTACATGCCGTTATTTATGTTCCTATACAATACCAGTGCTATGGATTTATTTGTCTAGCATACTCAACATGGAGCAGAAGATCGATGCTCATGAACTGCACTCAACAAGACACCCAATGCTGGAACACATGACCTGCAAATAAAGGTTTAAATTGTTCATACTTCCGTTAATATTGGTTTTGTTTTGTTAACACGCATTATGTTTTGCAAATTACAGAAACCTGATCTGCATTAAACACATGAGTAGTTCTCTAATCTGTTCTTCTTTGTGTAGGTGGTAGCTATGATGGAACAACCACATATTGATGAAATAAATCATCCGCAAGTTAAGGTTACTGTTTAATGTACTTTTTTATTATTTGTGGTGTTTTGTTCACACGAATTTTGGCTTGCAAAGTGCAGAAGCCCGAAGACAATGTTAAGAACGCAAAACCGGTCCCATACAAATCGGTTTAAACAGTATAATGGAGCAAATAAAAATGAAAGCAACATATCTAAATTCCAAGGTGTTTTAACTAATCAATTGTTTTAATACTTTTACCTTCTAATTTGAAAGTTTCGTCTCATTTTATGATAGGTCGGAATATTGCGGCTGATGAGAGTGTTGAGACCTGCACCCAGTTTTCCAGTTCTTACACATCTGACTTACACCATAACCTGAAATGGAGGAGTACCGGTAAAGTTACTTTTATTTAAAATTGTAAGTAGTGAGTTGATGCATATGAATGATGGTTCAAAGCTTTTCATGTTACGTGAAACAGAACATATCTAAGGGTCAAAATTTTTCTAAGGTTACAGGAAGATGATGACACGTACGGCTTTTTAATCCCTACAAATGCGAATGTAAACGGGCACAGTGTGGCGAGTTTTTTTTTTTCAAATTTCATCAAATAGTTTACTAATTTTACATTTAATTTCTATACTTTAATAACCAAAATGTTTTTTTTTTGTTTTACATGTAAAATGGACAAGAATTATTTCAAAACTCCAATGAATGATGAGCAGATTATATATCTAAAACTTCAAAAATATAGTGACACTGTTGATATAATGACAGTACCAAGATTATGTCCTCTTTCTTATAATTATTACAGATATCAAAACTATAGTGACAGTGCAAAGATATTCACTACGTTCAGCCCCTAAAATCTCAAACGCACCAATAATAAGTGACAAGGAAATACGTTTTTCTATTTCAATTGCTTAACTACATTACATTAAATTGTTTTTTTGTTGGACACGAAAGTATGCTAAAAGAAGGAAAAAACAGAAACTCTTTAAACAATGGAGCATTAAAACTATAGTGACACTATTGGGATAGTGATGTTATCCAGATTATTTCCTAATTTTATATTTATTACAAATTTCAGGAAAATGGTGATGGTGTTGACACTATTTCCTACAGCCTGTTCAGCCCCTAGAATTCCCAAATGCACCGGGAGATTAGTGACGAGGGCATACGATAAGATTTCAGTTTTAAACAGTATGAAGGCATACTCTTAAAAAGAAATAGGGCATACAAGTTTCCTTTAGCAATGCAGGTGTTTTCCAAACCCTCATTGCAAACCTGTAGCACAATTCAACTATATGAGATATATTGTGGTAATTTATGTATCTATACATAGATACATACATATATCTATACACCTCTTGTAAAATAATGCTCCACTCTGAATTTTGAAAATAATGTTTGTTATGTGGATAAGAGTTTATATATATGCTACACTTTTTATTTACACAAGTGTTTTGTTTTCAAAACTACACGGGTTGTTTGCATCATTTGTTTCAAAATATCAATAAAATATTTTAGTTTCACGGTTTATAAATTTTAGTTTATCTTTTAGATTCTAATAAGTAACTACAACATATTGTAACTATGGTGATTTTTTAATCTTTAACCATGATACATGATAGTTGATTTAAAATACAACTGGTGCACATAAACTATAAACCAGTATACATGAACATAATTATTTAAACAAATTATATCTATTCATGTAATCACTTACTTTATTATGTTATTTTTTCTAATTTATAAAAAGGTAAATAAGCTTATCAGGAAAAGATAGCATCTGGTATAACTTTGTAAGGAATACTTATGAAAACTAATAATAAATTGTTTAACCGTAATAAGTTGCTAAACAACTAAAGTAAAAAGAAATCAGAGACCTCTACTCACAACCTGGATATAGAAGACCTGGTCGCCGATCGAAACATAGAACCCCAAATCTCCCGAACGAATCGGCAGGTTATGGTAATTATAACTTCCCACGAACCCTAATAATAATAATCGCCAGCAAGTCTCCGGCATCGATATCGTTTATCTCCAACCGGACCTCAACCCATCATCACAATCTCCGATTTGGTCTTGTAAGGCCCTAAACTGTCGCAATTGAACTACCATGGATCAACACCAAAAACCATCACCATTGAAAGGGATGAACATGGATTGTGGTTGTTGATAACGATACGAGTCCATCAGAGCCGTATTCACCACTCACCGACGACGCCAGTGGCGGGCCGGTTGTCGGAAACAGCTGGCTCCTCATCTCTTTGTCTCTCTCGCATCTCTTCTCTAGCTAATTTAGTGAGAATCTGATGAATTCGATGATGAGTATGGAGCGCTGATCTCTATTGGCATAGAGATAGAGAGAGCTTTTTGGATCGGGATGTATGTAAATATCTTGGGGTTTGTGTATTTGACCCATATGAATACCCATATTCTATACCCACTTCCCTTCAAAATTAAAACCAATATCTTTTACTTGTAAAATATAATAATTAATTTTACACTTGCACAATATGTTAATTATTTTTGAAGGTCACGTATTTATAAAAAAAAACAAAAAACTAAAAACTAGGAGCTCAAACTCAAAAACCACAACCAAATAATAGGCCGTGTTTCATGAAACATTCCACTTATTTTAGCTCTTATTTACTATGAATATACGTGTTACTTTACATTATCAATTTACCCAATGGTTTATCTTCTTATGCTTTTATAGCCAATGGTTCACTTAAAGACTCAATAATTAATATAATCGCTTGATTGAAATTGTTTCCAGTCTTGCCTTTGCGGGGTTTTTACACATAACACATATAAATATGAACCATTTTAATGCAACCTTACACACAATTTGACTCTTTTTAAATAATAATGTTTTCGTTTAGCACGTAAAGAAAAAATACTTATGCTATTATGACACGTATATTCAAAAATAACTTGCTACTTAAAGATGCATGCAATCTGAGTTGTTGAAATTATCTTCAACTTTGCCTCTTCAACCTTCCTCGAACAAGGTGTAAACCACCTTATTTATATGTTCAAAGTAATTATTTTATCTTTGTATCTTGTAGAGACAAAGAAAATGCCTCTTTCGTCCCAGGAAACTTAATATTTAGTTCCACCGAGACTCTTACTTCACCAAATATTTAGTTCCATTAACTATGCTCTTTTAGCATGTTCATTTTAATGTTTGGTTATTTGTTAAGTAACATTATAAATACATTTTATCGTTTTCTTTATTATGTTCTATGGGTATTTATGTCATTATGCCGTTAAGGTACCCGGCCTACGGACGGGTACTCAACTAGTTTATTTGGTTTGTAATGAACCATGTAAGAATGATCCCCATACGTGTAATCAAAACCGTGTTGAATGGCGGGTAACGTGTTTTAATGTTTAGTTTGACACCATGATTGTTATTCAAACTTGATATCTTGTTTAACACTTCTACCCATAGCAGCTTGTAGACTCACCTCTGTATTAGAGATGGGCATAATCGGGTTTTATTATTACCCGGAACCGGTTCCAACCCGGACCCGGTTATGCTTGGATGTCATTGGAACCGGGTATGGTGTGGAACCGGGTCCAGTTCCTACCCGGGTTCACACCCAAGAATATGGAACCGTGTAGAACAGGGTACGGGTATTATGGAACCGGGTATGGTGTGGAACCGGGTATGGTGCGGAACCGGTTCCTGACAGTAAAACCCGACTTTTTACTGTTCAGAACCGGTTCCTGACAGTCGAAAACCTGACTTTTACTGTTCAGAACCGGTTCCTGACAGTAAAACCTGACTTTTTACTGTTCAGAACCGGTTCCTGATAAATGTTACCGTTGGGAACCGGTTCCTGGCAGTCGAAATCGGTTTTTTTATATAAACCCCTCCCTACTTACCATTTCAAAACTTAACACTCACCATCATCAACTTACAAACTCAATCATCTTCTAAAATCTTGCAAAATACCTATGGCATGCAACGAAGAAGTTGTTACGGTCTTAGAGACGAAAAGAAACCCAGCTATATGGAAGAATTTTGATCTTTGTTTAATGTCCGACAGCCACGAGATGGCTAGATGCAAAGCTTGCGGAAAATTTATGAAGGCCGCAGCCAACTCAACCCTTAAGAAACACACTGAGCGGGATTGCCCAGTGACGAAGGCAAAGAAAAATGAGACGGGAGAAGGTTCCGGCACCGGTTCTTCAAATGTTTGATGTAACCCGTTTGGTTTGGTGTTTTAATAAAGTTTGTGTAATGTTTCTTTCTATTGTGTTTGTTATTTTTTATTTCTATTATTAGTTACATCGATAAATAAAAATAGTAACAATAATCGGTTAAAATTAAAAACCAAAAAATTAACCGGTTACAAAAAAAAAATTACTCAGAACCGGTTCCAGTAAGATTTTATTTCTTTGATCGTTTACTAGTGGCAGGTGCAACACTTTCCGATGAGTTTCTCTTAGGTGCGGGTACCTCGGTACAATCGCCGTCCGAATCGTTAGTCTCAACTTTTTCGGCTATAACCGGTTCCAACGGTAACATTTTAACGGTATAACCGGTTCATTCTAGAACTGCATTTCCGGGTACTGATGGAACCGGGTACGGGTAGGAACCGGGTACGGTTAGGAACCGGTTACTACCCGATTCAAATGGTAAAATTGTGGAACCGGGTTGGAACCAACGGGTATTTTGAACCCGGAACCGGTTCTACTTAATGTCGGGTAGGAACTGGAACCGGTTTCAGTTCGGTTCTACAGGTTCGGGTTCGGAACCGGTTTTTATGCCCATCTCTACTCTGTATTGAGGTTGTGGGTTGACCTGTCTTCTCATGATTAGTACTTGTAATTTGGTTGCATTTACTTTCAATACATAATCAATAGAGAATCGTGATAACATTACAAGCATTAATAAATAGTAAGAGAGACGAAGAGATGCGATTAAAGACATTCATTAATATGTGTGCATTCATGCAGTTCTCTACAAAGAAAAATTAGAGTGATTGGTTTTTAAACTTACAATACAAATGTTTGTTTAACTATGTTATTATATTTTTATATGACTCGCACCTTTTTCTATTCGTAAAATTTATAATAAGATCCTTTTGACGGTCCTAATATGATTTTTCTATTTTAACTTATGTTGGTTTATATGTTTAGAAAAAGTTTTTATTAGTACGATCTAAAATCACGCATTTTATAAAATTCAAACCCTAATCAGTATGAACAAAATACAACACGCGGAATTAGGGATCATAACCAATTCAGAATGGTAACAATAATTAATTGTAATAATTATCATAACCAATATATTATATCTACCTCTGTGCATCAGAGCATCATCATCATCATCATACTCAGCAAATCCTATCAATAGCAAAACTAAGGTAGGGTCTGAGGAGGGTAAGATGTAGACAACCTTACCTCTACCCCGTAAGAATAAAGAGGCTGCTTCCAGTGAGACCCCCGGCTCGATAGTAAATTTGCATCAAGCCCTGGACATAAGGCACATAACACTCAGCAATTGAGACAAATGCCGATTAGTGCATGTACCCTTTGTCTTTCTGCTATCAACGCCACCACTAGATGCATGATTAACCATCCCCCTCTTTTAACGTTATTTTCACAAAATTAGTAAAATAACGGTAAAATTAGTGCCCTTTCACTTTTGTCTCCCTAGCGCCCACACATATATACATCAGAGGGCATGAAGAAATCGAAATGTTGATATATGAAGAACAATCTCAAAAGAAAAGAGTTAATTACTGTTTTCGTCCCGGTGGTTTGTCAAAAATCACTATTTCAGTCCATTAGTTTAAAAATTGCGATTTCAGTCCCTGTAGTTTCACTTTCGTAACCATTTCAGTCCATGTGGTTTTACTTTCGTATCCACTTCAATCCATTTATTCTGTAAGTACATGACTGAAATGGTTGCGAGGTGGACTGAAATGGTTACGAAAGTGAAACCACAGGGACTGAAATCGCAATTTTTAAACTAATGTACTGAAACAGTGATTTTTGACAAACCACAGGGACGAAAACAGTAATTAACTCTAAAAGAGAAAAAAGAAAAAAAACCCTTTAAAAACTTAAAACAACAAGTCAAGTCTATAGCAACACATGGCGAGAGCGGATCTAAGGCACATAGCAGGTGGGAAAATATCCACAACAATAAGAATATGGTAAGAGGAACTACGAATTCAGCGATATAAGAAAAATAAATAAAAAAACCTTACACACGCATAGATTTGATCAAATAAGAAGTGGAAAATTGGTGTGAAGGGTATGAAGTAATGCAAAGAGTGGCATCTTTTTTTAATAAGATGAAAGAATATTAAGATTAAACTGTGACACAAAGTGAAATATAAAAATAGTTTTTATTGTAAGAAATGGGATGTAGGCTGAACACGCCAAACGGGTCAAAAGTCGCCCACAAGTGTGACGCTAGTATATAAAACCTCCTAAACCATTTTCTTCTTTTGTTCATAATATAATATACTTGTTGCTGTCACATATGACACCAAGTGTGAATAAATGTAAAAAGTTTTGGACAAACAGCTTCAGGTAAACCCGACCAGCAAAACAACATACATCGTTTTCTTAAGCATGTTTTGAGCCAATACCCAACCAACCTATTTTACATCTCTATTTTGCAGCATGTAATGTCAACTTATATAGACGCAAAGTTCAACATGTATAGAAATGTATAAGGTTCAAAATTTTGCATTTCCACATTATCTTGTCCAACTAAAATGAATAACCTCAGTAGTTTCAAGCTAGCTTTCGACATTGCTGCACTTATTCCACAAACTAAACTATTACTGAAAATCAAAGCAAGACTACAAAACATACCCAATAATTTAAATGTATGCCATTTTCCCTCAAGCATGCACCTGCATTGCTAGGCTGTGGTTGATCGCCTTATACTTTTCAAAACTTGTTAACAGACAAAAATGTCAAGGACTTAAAGACATACCAGCAAATGATTAAGTATGCAATTTGTTCTTGAATGTGCTCCCTTAAGCACCACAACACCTTCGTAACCAAAAAAATGCTATGTGTTAGCTATACAACATCATTTCTCAACAACCGTCATTTAGTTAACACATTAAATTCAAATATAATCGTTGATGAAAACATACCGCTTATATCTCTTTTTAGACCCACAAGGGCAGAGTGCATTTCTGCTTATTTGCCCACTCTTAGCCATGCTAGAGTTAGCAATATCCATTGGTGTTGATCCCATTAGCTTTTGAACCTACAGAAGAGGTATAAATATTACAATAAAGCTAAAGGATCCCTCAATTGTGCACAAACAAACCTTAGAAAATTATGGTGCATAACAAGCGAAGTTATTAACATAAAACATATCTAGTTGGCATTTTAGAAATCAGAACACAAGTAATCAATTTGCAAACATACATGTCTAGTTGATTTCTAAGGAGGCGTATAGATTTGTCTTAGCTTATGTGTGTGTGCATGTGTTGTGTGTAAAAGAATCACTAGAGAAAAAGCTGCAAGAGGCTTTGTAGAACGAAAAAGGGTTTATACACTATAGATGAACAATTTTCCATATGCAACTTAAATCAACTCATTATTTCTAGTCATTATCAAATCAATCTAATGAGCATATATGATGTGGGGTATTATCCTGTTACATGCTACATGTTTGGTTCCTTTTTATTAGTCACATGCATATCCACGTTTAACGTAATTGGTTTGTTTTTAGCATTTTAGTCATTAGTGGAGGTAGTGGTTAGTAGTTCATCTTTTATTTACATGGTGCATTTCCTTTATTACCCTTGTTTGTAAGGCTATTTAAGCCATTCATATTGTTACTTTTGGGATTATGAATGAAAAATATTAAAAAGAGAGTTATCTCAAGTCTTGCTTCTTCCTAATTTCTTTTGAGTTTGATCCACTCAACGGATTATCTATCAACCGATTGGTTCATATCATATCCCTAGCTTTGACTCCTTTACTCAAAATAATACTACACTAACCTTCTATTGAAATATTATGAGGTTCATAAAGTTAATCCCTATGTTTAGTACATTTAATCTTTCTCATAGTGTGAAATTCTCATGATTAATCCTAAAATCAGGCCCTAACATCATGAAGTTACCATCGCATTCATCAACTACGTTTCACCGACAAAAAACACACAGTCAAACCGAAATGATAGTCATGTGAACTAAGCAAACCTCGCCCAAGCTCTTTGGCATCGGCTTTCCTTCTTCCTTCATCTTTTCAAGTTTCTTATGAGCTTCTCTAGCCCAAGTAAACTTTGCCAAAGTATTTTCCACATCAGCTATCGTGCACTTGCACAATTTCGCCGCTTCCTGCTTTTGACTAGGTTGTATATTCTACACTTATACCATATCAAAACTCATATCAGTCAGACAATCAAACCGAAACAATGCATTCAAAACATAACAAACCAAAAACTTTCGATCATAGATTCATAAGTTCATAACTAACAGAATATAACCTCTCCAGTAGGATCAAAACCACCAAGAACCCTAATTATAGCCTCTTGCTTCATAAATGCATCCGAAAATGTCGCCTCACTGCTTCGGCCGACCACGTATTGTTTCAATGTACCTAACTTCCTTGCATTTTTCAACTGATCCGCAAACTCTACATACAATCATTTCATCAAACACTTAATCTACAAATAAGCATTAACAACTGACCAGACAAAATGATTAAATTAAATAACAGATTCTCGTTTCTAATCAATTCATTACTACTAATTACAACTGTGATTACAGTGCTTCTATAATCATGAATTTTGTGTAAATTGGAAATTGGAAGTAAGCGATGGTGATACTTACGGGGTAGAGTGAATGATTGCGAAGTGGCTTCTTGATTAGTAGATGAATCTGGTTTTTTACCGGTGAAGACGCCTTTGATCTTATTCACCCATGACTGATTAAGGTGGATTGTTGTGGAGATCCACCTGCTATTCAGCACTTTAATTGTGTGATTCGATGGAGAATTGGATAAAGCGGAGAAGACGGTACGCCTGATTGCTGCCATTAACTTGCATTAGTCATCCATTGATGTAAATTAGGGTTTATGTTTTAGGGGTTTTGGAAACAAAGTTGACTCTCTTGCCGGGTCGGGTCCATTTCAGGTTTGAACCGGGTATGGTAATTTACTGGGTATATTGTACATGTTTATACTTGCTGTTTTTTTTAACATCAACCATATACGTAGTTGTTTGGCAACCCTCTGAATAGTCCTCTTCATGAAATTTTAGTGATTAGTCATGTAATAACTTTTAGAGTAAATTATTGTTTTCGTCTTTATGGTTTGTCAAAAATCACTATTTCAGTCCATTAGTTTAAAAATTGTGATTTTAGTCCCCGTGGTTTCACTTTCGTAACCATTTCAGTCCACCTGGCAACCATTTCAGTCCTTGTACTTCCAGAATAAATAGATTGAAGTGGTTACGAAAGTGAAACCACAGGGACTGAAATGGTTACGAAAGTGAATCCACAGGGACTGAAATTGCAATTTTAAACTAATTGACTGAAATAGTAATTTTTGACAAACCACAGGGACGAAAACAGTAATTAATTCTAACTTTTATTTTTAGGGTTGATACTGAAAGGAAATATAATAAATAGTCATTGATTGATCAATGTCCAAAGTATATACATACCATTAATCACCACCAAGCACCATCCATCATCACCTTTCTATTCATGATTGAGTAGCGATGGAAAACTTATATGTAATTAGGTAGCGATTGAATGCTGGCATATGAGGGGTGGCGTCTGAGCTTGGTTTGAACTCCTTCCCTCCGATTGAGGGAAAACGAAGTTTACCATAACATTACTTATCAACTTTGGCTTTAATCTCCGCCAATCTTTTAAAAGGGTTATTGTCTGAAAACCTATGAATGAATCGGCTTTCGATATTACATATTAGAGTAAAAAAGTCCATAGGGTGACTTGATTGGTTACGCTCTACTTGCCCTTCACTATATCTAACAATAAAAATCGTTAAATAAGTTGGGTATATAGTTTGAATAAACGAGTGTATGTTTTCGGGTAATCAGGCTAAGTATACCTATGAAATTTTTTAAAACTAATCTAATACCCGCCCAAAATGTTATGAATTTCGGGTTTGCCTACCCACTTCAAATTCGAGTTTTTTTAAACGGCAAATTTGGATCACTGACAGAGCACTGGAATATCATCGTGTTACCAGCGGAACCACTCGATCATATTCATCTCCACTAGGCAATCATGCCTATACACCACTTCAGATCTGGTTGTCATCCCTAATTCCTGATGTTTAATTTGGGGTTTTGTTATAATTAAAAGCTACAAGGTGGTGGACTGCAAGTGAAAGCTGTACAATAGTCTAGGGATGAGTTTTGTAATTTATTAACCGGAAAGAAAAGGAGGAACAAAAGAGTAAATTGCACAAAACATCCTTTATGTTTTCTCAAACTTGCAGGTTCCAGCCTTAATGTTTAAAAGTTGCTAAAAACAACCTTTAAGTTTATTTTTGTTGCGGGTTCAATCCTTTACAGCTAACCACGTTATTTTCTTCAGTTAAGTTCCCTCACATGATCAACCAAAATGACGAATATACCCTCACATGTTATGCATGTGAGGGAACTTAACTGAAGAAAATAACGTGGTTAGCTGTAAAGGATTGAACCCGCAACAAAAATAAACTTAAAGGCTGTTTTTAGCAACTTTTAAACATTAAGGCTGAAACCTGCAAGTTTGAGGAAACATAAAGGATGTTTTGTGCAATTTACTCGGAACAAAACGGCCGCACACTCTTCTCACACATATTACGCCGCCGTAACAACCGGACTCCGTCACTTGTGGTGTATATAATTCATCCAAACGGTATCGTTTCCTGCTTCCTTATGCTCTCCACTATGCACTTTCGATTTTAGGGTTGTGATATGTGTATACAAATATCTATAGATATGACAATTATTATTGATAATAAGCGAGTTTTAAGTTTCTCAATTTCATGAAATTTCATCTTACCATGATTAGTAAATAAATGATGATATTGTTTTAATTGCATTTATGTTGGTGAAGATGGGTGACGTCATTCTAGGTATGCCAGGGCCTTGGGCTGATGATAATTATGAAATAGCTGATCATTATACTACAAAAATCGGTGGACTTCCGGTTAGTGATTCGAATAATGTTATCACATGTTTGTCTTACTGCAACTTGATTGAAAGTGTATTATTATTGTTCTGCAGGACTTTCCTTGTTCTAAATCTGCTATTAGACCGGATCTTCTTAGGTGTGATTCATGTGGAAAAGACATCTGTCTTGTGGCTCAGGTTATTGTTAAAATGTTATTAATTTGGTCTTCAGATTTTGGTTGTTGGGTTTTTGTTTTGATATTAGAGTAGTTAGAACCAGTGTTGTAAAATTCGCTAGGTGCTAGTATCGACTAGTGATTAATCGGGATTGGAATCTTTATATGCAACTTTTCAAACTATGTATACACACACTCACACACATCGATATGAATAAAATACCTCAAAGTTCACAAAAATACTTCAAGGTTTACATAATATAGTTCAAACTTAAACAATTAAACTTAAACATAAGAAATCACCTACTTAAAAATTGAAACATCAACGTATTATTTTCAAATACTTCAAAAAAAAAAAAGACCGACTAACGATTATTGGGTCCAACTGGTGAAATTTAATCGTTGAACCACTGATTTCCGATTAATCCCGATTTTACCACACTGGTTAGAACTGTGTTTTGCTTATCATTGTGACGCCTATTTCATTTGCCTTACTTCCCAGATCTATGCCCCTATTTCCAGCAAGATGTTAACGGGAGAAGAGCGTGTAATTTATATACTTGCTTGTGTAGCACCAGCTTGTGAGGCATTGAGGTATGCAGTTCTTATGTATTTGATTGTTTTTGGTATGTAAATAATCACTAATAGTCACATGTTCACCAATATTTTACATATATTAGGAGATTAGAGCTTCTATGTGTAGATCATTAAATCTGGATAATCTATTGAACATTTAAGACATGAAAAACTACAAAAGTAAAGTGTCATATAATTTGTGATGTATTGAGTAAGTGCCGATTGCCAATTTTCTTAATTTGAGTTCAGATTTTGGTGCTATATTCTTTCTTCATATACAGATGGCGTGTTCTTCGTGTTCAAAGACCTTTTACAGAGAAAGAACCTGAATCTTTACGCGATCACTCTTCTGCATCACCATTACCCACTAAGTTGCAGGATGACCCATGGTCATTCGACTTTGATGATGAAGATGATGACATAAATCTAGATGATTTAGGCCGGGCACTTACTGAAGCCACAACTTTGGCTTCTGCTTCCAAAACTAAAAAGCAGAACACTTGCCAAGATCCTACCGACAAAAACTCACCGATAAGCCTAAGAAATAGAACAGCTGATGACAAGTCAGCAGGTAAAGTCTCAAATACAGTAACTGCTAATTATTATTTCAGTTTTATTTGTAGGTCAAGTGAAATTATTTGCATGCTTTTATTGGTTGCAGTGTTAGCGTGCTTTTATACATACACTCAGGATGAGAATTATTCAAAAAACGTTGCCTCGTTGTCTGCAAGCGTTTCTTCACTTAATATCAAAGTGAGCGAAAGTGATGGTAATGAGCATGAACCTGATGAAGCGTGGGAAGGAGAAAGTTATGAATATGACAGAGCTCTTAGTGCTGACCGGACCTACCTTAAGTTCAAGAAACGGGTGGATTTACATCCAGAGCAATGTTTCAGGTACAATACCCTAGATATAAAATGCAGTGTTAAAAGTTAAAACTGGCATGTTTGTAATATATGTTCTGTAAAAAAAATTTGCCGTTAAAAAAAAGTACTTGAGTTTGTGATATATGTTCTGTAATTTAAGGGTGATATACTCTGCAGATACTCATACGGCGGGAAGCCACTTTTGGCGAGTACAGAAGCAGGAGATCCTGGAAGGTGCTCACTGTGTGGTGAACCGAGGCACTATGAGCTGCAGCTCATGCCTTCGTTGTTGTATTATTTACAGGAAGCAACCAACAACTGTTCCCTCGAAAACTGGAACTGGATGACAGTATTAGTTTATACTTGTTCCAAGGTATGTTCATGCAAGTTTCTTACCGATCAGCTTTCTTTAATATTTTGGATTATTTTGGTTGGTGTTAGTGTATATCACATATTATCTTGATGCAAATCTTTTCCTCTTATTGGTTATGTCGGTTTTTGGTTCAAGGCATGTGCACCCTCCTCAAAGCTGGAAAGTGAAGGCTGGATTGTAGCAGAAGAAGCCATTGTGGTACAAACTGAGTAGACGTCACATTTCTACTGCACAATGAGTTTGGGTAAACATATATTATGGTACAGAGATGGAGTTTCCATGTATCTTTGCAAGTTTAATTCATTAGCCAACGGCTTGTTGTATCATCGGCTGTTGGCCCGGATTTTGCAGGTTGTTTCTATAGCATCAGAAGTATCATCATCAATTTACCATCATTATACATGGACTAAGGTCTCATTTGAGGAAGTTATGTTTGGTTATTTAGATATATATTTAGTTGCTTCTTGTATAGTGATGAACTGATGATCAAAACTGGTTACAAAGACTAATATCATTCAAGCATTTTCTCGATAGCTTCATTATCATGTGCTTCATAAACACAATCATTAATTTTTAATAAAATTTTCGTAAAAGATACTGATCATTTATATAAAGAAAACTACATGATGGTTGAAAAATTGCTAACGAAAGATTTGCTAAAAGGATCTTTAAGAATCTCTCATGATGCTTGGAAAATTGCAACTTCATGTATGTATGACAACTTTCGAGAAAAAAGATGTGATTTTTTTATCCGAATCGGTTTGAAAGTTTCCAAATTTATGGTCCTGGTTATAAAAAAAATAGCAAATGGGTCATCATATTTGTTTCTAGGGGTGTAAACGACCCAAGCCGCAAGTGACTTATTCGAGGTCATCTTGCTCGAGCTCAATTCGTTTGCAATTGCCAAAAAACAGTAGGATATTTGTAGCAAAAGGAGGCCCGTGCGGAAATTGGATCAAGAACAAGCGTCATTAGATGAATTCATCAAAATGTGCAATCTAAAGGACTTTTAAGAAGCAACAAGTACGAATTCAAACAAACTAGCAAAAGATGATAGGCACGTCATCTTTTTTTCAACCAAACAAACCAATTTCAACCAAATTGTACCTAAGTACTTTTTTTCCTAATTTATATTCATGTTTGTGTTCCAACTTTCGAACATCAAGTCAGCAACTAATTTAAATCGAACGATATTTTAACAAGGTTAGAAAATTTGTGAACCTCTAGTACATTTTGAAGTTAAAAAGAAGGTTAGATTAGAAATTAGTGGGCTTAATTTGTGAGTTGGGCTTTATATTTATCATGTGGGCTAATAAAATTTATATGGTTTATTAAACATTATTATTTTATTTGATAAATAATTAAATTAACAGTTTATTCGGTTATCCAAATAAATCAAATTCGTTATTCAGATTGGTTTTTCGGTTAAGGTTACAGTTTGATTTTCGGTTTTTTATGAACAGCCCTACTTGGAATCAGTTCATATTGATGTGCTTCATTCATAAGTTAAAGATGCGTTTTTACAGGCATACATTGCAAAAGAGACAACTAACAACTTAACAAGGAACTTGACAGAAAAAAGACATCATGCAGTAAACAAATTTGATCATAATCAGCACAAAGGGACATTGAGATCAAAGTTGGAAGTTCACAAAGAAAGTTGAGAAGAAAATAGACGTTCCGAATTAAATATCAAACAGATATTGACTTCAGCTTTATCAACCAACAAGTCAAATGTAAAAAGAAGTATACAAAGATTGTAAACCCGAGCGATCATAGTGACTTCTTTCAAACTTTGATTACCAAAAGGTCAAGTCTGATCCTAAATTTTATGTGATGAGTCCATGGTGCTTCTTTTTGAATGTGTATAAAAAAAAGCTAATAAGCTAGTTTCATGTGACATTTGCTTGTGCCAGAACTAAAAACTATTGTTCCCATGTCCCACTATGAATTTAGAGACTATCTATAAACCACATCATACAAAAATATATATAGATACTTCAAAATGGACATTGCATAGATAATATTCAGATCCAAAATGTAAACATCCACATAAGATAAACCTAATACCGTTGTTCAGATCAAAATAAAAACATCCACACAAAATACTAATAAGATAAACCTAATACCAATGTTCAGCAGAAGAACATAGAACTGCAAACCTTTTCATGAAGCTTGGGAATTTGAGTAAAACCACCACCACCACTGCTACTACCACCGCCGCCACTGTGGCTGGATGCCGCGTCAGACATATCCTCAAACTTCACGAACTGAGACATCTGAGCCGCCGCCAGGTGGGCATAGCAAATTGGAGCAACTGCACATGTTAACCAACACATATTATCTCATTAGGTTGTTATTATTTATTAACCAAAACACATGCAAAAAAGAGATCAGTTTGTTAATTTATTTACCTACAGATATAGCACTTGTGCTCCTTTGATACCTGCATAACCCATAACCCTCCCAAATCAGTCACTAATTAACTATTTTCCATAGTGAATATATTCTTTATTTAACTTACACATATGACAATGAATGGACCAGCTCCTGCAAGTCATCAGCCGAGAAACCAATTTGATCCAGCAGAACATGATAATGCGTTGGCCGTGTAGTCCCCTTAATACCAATGTAACTTTTAGTCACAACGAATATGTATAAAAATATATAGATAATATTGTTCGGATAATACTCACGATCGGTCCGTTTTGGGCACACAGATAAAAATCATTGTTCTTTGGATGACCGACTTTGGTATCAATGATTGTTCCTAAAATCATTAACATAAAAAAAGGAAAAATACTGAGTATTTGTTCTTCCTGATCATAAGATTTTCAAGAACTGGATACCTAACCTGGTGGAACATTCGCATCAGATCGGGGCTGAAAAAACCTTGTGTGGTGAGCTTTTTGTGCCACAATTACCAAAAACTTTGGGTTCCAATCGTCATCATCCAAATACTTGCAGGCCTACATTACACAAAATATACCTTCTCATTTTTTTAACGAGCTCGTTAACTTGTAAAATCTTGAAATTATGTGTTCAAAGTTCAAACCTGCATGATTTGCTCGAGTTCGATATTCAGAACCTGGTCAAACTGCGATTCGCTCACTCCATCCCTGCAATAAGATCATAATCCATTAAAAATGGTATATAAATCGAAATATCGAGATAACTACCATACCTGAATATGATCATATGCGCCGGCTTCAGCTTAGGAGTACTTTGGTAGAAATCAACCAACAGTTCTCTGAAATCAACTTCGTAAAATCAGTTCTAGAACTGAAAATTCAAAAGGTTTTGAATATTCATATAAAAATTTAACCTTATCATCCCTTCATCTTCTTTAGGTGACACAGGCTTAAACAAAGCATCAATCATCTCACATCGTGCAGATTGCGCACGGACAGAAGCTCGGTACTGAGATATCAACGGCCATTTTCGCGAGCTAACAACCTACACATTCTCAAACACAAGACTTATTGTTTTACTTTTACAAGCTTAGATTTTTATTTATATAATGTATTTAAGAATTAAAAGTAGAAAACGTACAGCAGCAATTGACGGAACATCAGAACGGCCAGGTGAACCATGTGACACATCCATACCAATGATTATTGTCGGAATCCTCGAAACCATTGGTATTGAATGCAGATGTTCGACTGATAGCACCGAGTTTAAACCACCCATCTGAAAATTACATAAAAAAGTCAAGAAACAAGAAACTAAAACTGTATTAATTTGAAATGAAGACCTTTGCATTGATCTTTAAGAGCAAATTTGTGAGATATTGATCGTTGATCCTAGTGGGTGCTATGCATTGCGTAACAATCCCATTTTCCACAAGACATTTCCGCTTCCAAGGACCTATCATCATAAATAAACTTCATATTAGTTATAAATTAATTAAAAAATAGAGCAAAATTAAGATGAAGAAAGAGTGCCAAAAACCATATATGTCAGAGTTCTTTCTTTCGGGCAGGATGCACAAAAGAAACCTAGGTGGGCCCGGAAGTGTTCGTTTGATATCTTCGAACATCAACTCAACACGAGCGGGAGCGGGATTGCGGCTAGACTGATGATTCTCTTGGATAACAGAATGTGGCGCCTCAAGATTCTGCAAGTGCGAAAATAATGTTTTGAATTATATCTTTTTATATATATTTTCGCCATACACAAAGAAACTCACCATTCCTTTCTCTTTACAACACCTGAATAGATCTCTGCATAGGCTATTGGTGTCGCACCGTGCAGAGAAGTTCACAACTGCCCATCTCGTGACTGTTGTCGGCTCAACAAGTGTCTGCACGCAATTTATAACCTCCTTATTAAAACCTGAACTTTTAATCATTTTAAAACTGTAAATAACTAAATTTGAGTTTATTTACCTTGTTATTGAAGTTCCAACGACCACCACGAGGAACCAGATCTCCACCGTTTCCAAACTTCAGTTTCGGTGGTTCCAAAACTCTGCCCTCAACTTTTGTACATGCAGTGTTGATTGTGATGCCGGTTGAGTTGATCAAAGTATCAGCAGTGTAGTTACTTCTCTTTAGTTGCTAAAACAACAAATTAAGCACATGTTAGCGTTCTATATATCTTTTACTAATATTTACTAACATAACATATAAGTCAATATTATATTCTTACATCCGTCAAGCAGTTCATCCTGTCTTGTGGTTTCTGTCTGGATTGTTCAACAAGCTTAGCTCTTTGCAAACTCGACAATGCCTTTGTGTACCGTTGAAGCGAGATCAATTCACATAGCTACAGCCAACGCAGAAACATTATATGTAAATTTGATTTAATTAAAATTAGCATAGATTATGATTATGAATTACCTCGATTGGGATGTAAACCGGACGCTTTGGTTTCCCAACATCTAGACATGGATAATCATGAGACCCGATGAGCTCTTGATTACGATACTTAGCATAGTAATCAGAGACTGTGATCTCTATGGGATCACTAGGACTGTCTGCATTCCTTTGTTTCATCAGAAACCTACAAAAATGATCATGTAAACCATTCTGTTAAAAGCTAAAACCATTCATATTTTTGCAGATTTATTATTAACGAATAGGACGTACGTCTGTTGTCTGCATGGTTTCTCACTCAACCCGATGACTTTGTACTCGAGATTAGAGGGAAAGGTCTTGACACGAAGATTCTTCAACGTCCTTTTAGCCTGTAATTTTTATCAACATACGAGATTAATAAAGCCACTTGAAAAGATATAAAACAGAACAGACTAGTGGGTTGGTTACCTTCATCCAGTCGATATCCCTTATGTTTTTCGCATTTTGATTCTCCAAAAGAAAGTCCACAACTTTCCCGGGCCTGACTATCATTGTTGTGGAAACATCTGCAAATCGATTAATAATTGATTAGTATTTTGATTTAAACAAATTAAGATAACTGGAGTGTTGAGTCTTAAATTACCCATGTTTAAACTTAAACCAGCTTGAGTGGCACGGAAACTGGAATGAAAGCCCCTGCAACCCACAACCCCACCACCGATGCTTATCGAGTTTCTTGGATCATTGTGAAAGAACGACTGCTTCACAAGAAGACAACCTCTGTCCATACATATACAACAAATACATACAGAACAAACATGGATGATTCAGATTAATGAACAGAAACATAGTAAACTGGAAGTCATTAGTTCTAACTATTCTTACTGTTTTGCTGCATGTTGCCTCAGCATAACATCCAGCACCCTTACGGCTTCGTGGAATTGCTCAGAATCCTGTCCCCGGAGTGCATTGAAAATGGCTTGTAAAGGGATCTTTGTCGCATAGTTGATCTTCACGTTGTATGACTTGGATTGAGGTGGACGCCTTGATCTCTTGGTGTCCCCTTCACTTGGGCTGCCACCTCCGCGTGCAGTTCTACCAACACCGGATCATTATTTTTCATTAGTAACTAGATTCTTAAATGGATAGAAAAATACGTAAACATCAAAAATTGTTTACCGATTTGATGACAGATTCTCCAACAAAACAGGGAACTCAAGCTTAGTCCCACGCAATGGGCTCACAGTGAACAGAGTCTTTTCACCGTCATAAGCAAATCCTTTAACACCTATCTCCGAACTATATAGCGTATAAAGCATGTCAAGGACCCTTCTCCCTACACCTTTTGCTTCAACAGGAGTCCCGTCTTCGTAGAATAAAGCCACCTGAATCATCATACAAAGATACCAGCTTTCTTAAATCAACAAGTTTGCAGATTTCTCTACATTTTTATATCTGATCAGAATGAATTGCATGTGTTCCAAATAGGGGTGCTAAACGGGTCGTGTTGACAGGTTGGCGGGTCCAACCCAACACAAATCCGAAAATCATGTAAATATTTGAACCTGAACACAACACGAATATTTGTAGATTGACAAAAATATTTTAATTTTTTTTTTGCATATTAGTTAGTATTTAAAATTACAATTATACCACAAAACATTGCAAATGTATATAAAACAGTTATATGTTAACCATAAATCTTATGTCAAATTATCCTTTAACTTTTAAACTTTGGGATAAAATACTTTGACCTATTTATTTTTTAATATAAAACACGGTTTTTGCTAATTTTAATAAATAAATGGTTAAACGGGTCAACCCACAAACATGAACCCTTTAGCTAAACGTGTTCATTTGTGTCAGATATTCACGTCCCTGTTCCAGGTGTGTATTATTTACTGTAAAATATTATTACAATTAATGTCAACCATATTAGTTTAACATGTTATGCAACAATTTGTAAAATAGTAGTATATACAACAGTAGCTAGAGACATACACTATATTGGTAAAAGTGGTCAGTGGTGCTGCTCAGCTTCACATTAAAATGGTTGGTCACTAATTGGATCTTCTGGCCTTTGGTGCCGAACCCTCTTCTAGCCATGGGGCTGCGGTTTGAGCCTTTAGGAACATGTTTCGGTGGAGGTGGTGGTGATGGCAGTGCCTTTGTTTTTGCCTCTTCTGTCATTTTGGTTTTTCTGTCACCATATACAACAATTGTTAGATATAATCTTAATTATACAAGTTTTTGAAATCAGTATTTATATATGATAAAAACACACACACTGAGATTACCAAAAATTATCTAATAATAATAATTATTATACTAATAATAGTAACAAAAATAACAAAATATGTAAAGATTTACCAATCACAAACAAATAACTTATACAAATTATCAAATCTGGCATTACGTAGGGAAATTTTATTTACAAGTTGAGAAATCAGTATGTATGTATAAACACACACACACTAATTAGATCTGGTAATAAACAACAAAATTTTTAAAGAACTTACTAATTAAACACAAACAAATAAGTTATCCAAATTATAAAATATATCATCATTATTTGACTTTTGAAAGAAAATCAGAAGCCAGAGGTCCGTACTTACAAGACAGACATTCCATCCTTGTATATATATATATATATAATAAGTGTATATATCCCATCAAACATAATGTTAAAATGTATCATATTGATTACGTGGGTAATGTTAAAGTTTGTTGTGATTAGTATGTATGTGTGATAAACATACACACACTTAATTCAATAGAATAAACACAAATTTGTATATGAATTCATTAAAAAAAAAACAAAAATTATCCAAATTACTAACAAAAATCATCATTATTTACTTAAAAACAAACCAGTTCACTACTACAAAAGACACCACCTATACTATCAGCACAAATACACACTAACATATCATCATGAGTATGCAATGATTCTTATAGGTATATGACTTTACAATTATATGGAATACATACACACACTTAAATCAAAAAAACACCATGAGTTACATATTATTTAACACACACACCAGAAACCTACAAAATACACACACAAAAACACTACACATATTACACACACCTACGACTTACACATACTAGACAAAAACACACACTACCACACACTACAAACACACACATACTACACGATATGAACAAGTACATAACAATAGAAGATTGGTAATTTACCAGTCCTAGTGACTTTGGCTCACACACAACTAAGAAAAGAAGGAGGATTTACTCTTATGTCTTTTCAGCAAAGAAACTGAAATGAAATGTTGAGGAAGAAACCCTAGAATGTGGTTGAATGATGAAGTATAAGAAAGTGTTTTATAAAGATTTATAGAGAGAGAAAGTGTATTGTAGAGAGAGAGAGAAGGAGAGGGTGAGTGTTGCAGAAGATGCAATTGCTAGCTGCTCGGCTCATGAAGAAGGTGGTGAGAGCAAGATTGTGATGCTTTGACCAGTTATTCGCTGACGCGTGTCCTCTAAAAGCAGGCACCCTCACATAACTTTAAGTTTCTTTGGTTAATAATTTTAACTTAATAAAAATTCTTTGGTTAATAATTTGAACTTAATAAAAAGAATTTGTTATGCTTTACATTGTTTTTTATTTTAACATTTTATTATATTCTCTCCATACAGAGGATGAAAAATGATACGTTATGTACTGAAAATAGCTGTCAATGAGGTAGTGGTTGGGGAAAGACTTGGTGTTTCTTGTGACACAGATTCGACTCTCACTCTCCCCATTATTTTCTGCGGCATCCAGGTGAAGGGCGAATACGGGTGGCGTCGGTTCATCTTGGATGGTAGGCGAGGTTTTACCGATTATTTCACTGTCGTGCCTTCGAGCGGGTGGAGGTCGGGTTTCCGCGCATCTGGGAGAGCCAAGCGGCTGGCGGCGGTTGAGTAGTCAACCTTGGCCACAACGCCCGATGTCACGGTGTTGTCACGTCGTTCTTCGCCGTTCAAAAAAAAATGTACTGAAAATAGCTATGTGAAGAAATATAAAATGAAATGACTGGTGAGTTAATTTTTACTGCTATATATATAGAATTCTCTATTGTAGATATATACATGTTAGTATGGATAATGCGGTTGTATATATTTATGATAATAATATAACGATATAAGGTTTAAAGATTAAAGTATCAAAAGAGTAGGGTCCGTAAGGAAGATAATAAAAAGTATTAACATATTATTAACAGGTTAGGATAAAATAAAAAGACACTGTTGCTAATATTTTTGGTATTTCTTAGTAATTTGTATACTTCGATCTAAAAAATTTAATTAACAAACCTAACATCAACTAAACATGGGCAAACAAAATTCCACATAAATGCAAGTGTGTGTATGGTTTATGAGAATTGTAATATTGTTTTTACTACATGTCTCACTAATGTAATTGTTAAGAAAATATGAATAGAAAAAATAAAAAGAAAATTAAAGGATGTAAATTCCTGTATTTTTTTTCTTGGTAGAAAGAAGTTATATATACAAAAATAGAAAGAAATGTCAGGTTGGTCCCTGTGGTTTATAAATATTGCAGATTTCGTCCCAAGGCTTCAATAATTAGACACTTGATCCTTGTGGTTGTAATTTTTGCAATCAGGTGATCCTTATCACTAGCTTATGTTAAATATCTCAGTTAAGTATGTGTGAAATGACTAGATTGCCCTTAAAGTTAATAACAAAAACACTTAGAAAATATTAAAAAAACAATGGGGTCCACCTATCGGCCCTCTCATCTTCTTCCTCCTTTCACCACCCACCACCTCCACCTTCAACCCACAACCGTCACCTTCAACCCACCGCCGTCACCTTCAACCCACCACCTCCGCTGCCACCTTTAAACCACCACCTCCACCTCCACGGTAAGCCCACCACTATCATCACCTTCAACCCTCTACCACCACTATCATCACCTTCAACCCTCTACCACCACTGTCACCTTCAACCCACCACCTCCACCACCACCTCCACCATAAACCCACCGCCTCAACATCCACGTTTTTCCGGTAACCATTGTTCGCACTCCAACGATGGCGTCTTGGTGATACAACAGTTCAAAGAAAAGGTGGTGGACGTGATTGGGTGGTGATGGTCTTCGGTGGTTTGAGGGAAGAAAGAAAGAAAGAGAGGGTAGTGAGGGACAAAGGGAGACAGATAGATACAGAATTATGCAAGGTTTGGGGTAGGGCACATAATTTTTTATTAAGCTATTTTTAATTTGTTTTTTAATAAGTAAGGGTATTTCGATCATTTAATACATACTTACACATACTTAACTGAGATATTTAACATATGTTAGTGACAAGGATCACCAGAGTAGAAAAATTACGACCACAGGGATCAAGTGTGTAAGTATTGAAGCCTCGGTACCAAGTCTGTGATTTCTGCAAAACCACAGAGACCAACCAGACATTTAACTCTAAAACATGTTTTTAGAGTTAATTGCCCGGATGGTCCCTGTGGTTTGCCATTTTTTCACCTTTAGTCCCACCTTTTCAAAATAACATGTTTGTTTCATGTAGTTTAATTGTTTGTAACTCAGATAGTCCCCTGATTGGATGCTTGTTAGTTTCCTTAGTTAAGTTGGTGTAAATTACTGAATTGCCCTTACATTAAAAATAAAAATTAAACAATAAATTAGAATTTTAAAACTCAAGTGGGCCCATCAAACATATCCCAACTCTAGTGCCCCCCACCAAACATATTTCCATCTTCACTAAACCAATCCCCAAGACCTCAACCCCCATTGTTCTGATAAAGATTCTTACACCACCACCAGGCACCATCCTACACCGGGAATGATAGATGGTGCGGCGAGGAAAGTGGATGTTTATGGAGAGATACCGATGCAAGGGTGGTCTCTGCTCTGGTGGCCAATCGGATGTTGTGATAGTGGTTAGGGTGTGGCGGTGAACAATGGGTGGCGCCGTGGAGTATTGGTGCTTCGATGGTAATGTGTTCAGATGGTGGTGTCAGTTACGATTGGAGGTGAAGGGTAGTGGTTTAAGTTATAGTTGCAGTTATGGAGGTGGGTTAGGAGTCGATGGGTGCAGACGGTGAGGGCGGTGGGTTGTGGTTGTGGTGGCGGAAAGGTGAGGAGGGCTTACAGTAGTGAACGGAGGCCTTGTTCTTGTTTGTAAACGAACCGAACGAGCACAAACAAGGCCTTGTTCTTGTTTGTTCGTTAAAGAAATAAATGTGTTCAGAACGATTCATGAACAGTTAAAGAACAAGATTTTATGTTCGTGTTCGTTCACCAAGGAAATGAGTGTGTTCACGAATGGTTCATGAATAGGGGTGTAAACGAGCCGAGCCGAGCCCGAGCTCGACTGGGCTCGACGACTCGTCATGTTTTTATGAAGCTCGAGCTCGAGCTCGGCTCGGTTCGAGCCTACTTATTTAAGCTCGAGCTCGGCTCACGAGTAAAACCTAAAGCTCGAGCTCGGCTCAAATTAATTTTAAGATAACCTCAGACGAGCTAAAAACTCGGCTCTAGCTTGCTTCAATATCGCTTAAACAAGTTAAAGCTCGGCTCGAGCTCGGCTCGTCAATGTTATCATCATTATTACTATATTTACATATAAAATAAATAATTTTTTGTTTGGGCTCGTTTAGGCTCGCGAACCTAAACGAGCTTTGTATTTCAGGCTCGGGCTCGGGCTCGTTAAAGCTCGGCTCGTTCGAGCTTTAACCTAGCCGATAACGAGTAGCTCTTGAGCTTCTAGGCTTGTTTACACCCCTATTCATGAACACAAATAAAGTCGCGAACACAATGAAGGCTAAAGGTGGATGGCGGAGATAGTTGTGCTAGAATCCTAATCTTCGACGGAGGCCGATCGTATTCGTCGATATAAATAAAGGGAAAAGAAAGGGGGAAAATGCATAAACAAGGTGGAAATAGGGTAATAAAATAAATAAATTTTAAAGAATGTAAAAAAGTTTAGCTAAAATATATGAAAGTACAAAAATCTTTAATTAAAACAAAAACAAACGAACTTGAATGAACGGAAATGAATGAATGTTCACGAACACATTACCAAACATTCATGAATACAACTAAACGAACGAGACACCTGTTCATGTTCGTTCATTTAGCTAATCGAACGAAATTTTTTGTTCATGGCCGTTCAATTATTAAACGATCGAACGTAAACGAATTTCCCGTCAAACGGTTCACGAATTGTTCGCTGAACGTTTGGTTTGTTTTCAACCCTAGGGGCTGTTATAATTATTATTGTTACAAGTAAGGGCAATTCAGTAATTTCACACTAATTTAACTGGGAAAACTAACAACCATCTACTTAGAGGACTATTCGAGTAACAAACGATCAAACCATAAAAAACATGCTATTTTGAAAAGATAAAAACTAAAGGTAAATAAATGACAAACCACAAATACCATCCAGAAATTAACTCCATATTTTTATACATCATTACTTAAATGGTAAGCATCATATCAAGTTCTTTTTACTTTTTCCTTGCTTCGTATACATATATACAATCATTACCTGTGATAATCTTTAAAATAGAGGTGAGCTAAAAAAAAGTGAATAATTGAAATGTAACTGAATTAACTAAATCAATCAAAACCAATGTTTAGTTTAGCCAATTGTTGAATAACAAACATAAATAAGCATAAATAAATGAACGCTTAATAAATCACGTGATTGTCACTGTTTCGATAAAATTATATTTTGAGCAATAAATTTTTTCATATTTTCTGATATATTTTCGTAGAAGTGATATATTCTTTATAAAACAAAGGATCAAAACAATTAAACTTTGTTGTGAATATGTCTAAATTTTTATAAACACATACCATGGAAATATTTAATAATACCGGTCAGCTTGTATTGTTATCCAATTTTGAAACGTTATGAAAAAAAATTATAGCTATTAAAAATTAACAAGATTAGAGATAATGTATAAAAGAGGAATTTTATAAAGTGTAGGAGAGAATCATTACTACACATTTGTCTTTCTCAATTTAAGACCATGTGTAGTGTGAAGGTAAAACAAAGCCCCCACATTGGACGTTTTGCGTCATGTGGCAGTCCAGTCGATAAGGAGGTTTTTATTGGGCGTTTTTCTAAAATGGGTGTAGTGGTATAATGTCCCATTAATGATTACCTAATAATTATTATTTTGTTTTCATTTTAATTAAAAATAATGTTAAATAAGCGTGGAAAGGCCTGATTGGCCAAATGAAAAGGTTTTGGGCGTTTTAAAAAGCACGCGAGGGGAGTGGGGTCCGGAAAAAAAAACGCCCCGAGGTGGTGACAGAGCTTGATTGGGCTTTTTTTGGGGGGAAGACGCCAAAAAATCCCTCACTACGGGTGGTTTAAGAAGGGAAAGTATGACTTTTCTCTATTGAACTAGTTTTCTTCTTGATTTTCAAACAATTATAATTTTTTCATACGTTAATATTTAAAAAAAATTACACTATATTAACGATCATTTCATTCTCTTTAATTCGAGCAGCCTATTCGTATAGTTTTCTTTTAAAAAAATTACAAGAATTTGAATACTCATTATGTGTTTTTGAATACACGTAACATGACTACGTGATTTTGGAATACTCATTATGTGATTACACATTCAATTACATCGAGTACGAGTTTTATTCATGTCATGAGTGTTACACAAGTCGTGTTCACATGTTGACGGTCTGAACTTGACATGAACTCGAATAAGGCACGTTGTATCCGTGTTGACATAAACACAATTTACTTTTTTTTTTGCATTTGAAGATTTATAAAATTACAATACTACAAAAAAATACATGTATATAAAAACCAATTAACTTCAAACTAAATGTTTATTTTTATTTAACAATAAGCATTTATTAGCTCAATTTACATAAAAACAAAAACTTATAAAACAAAGATATTAAACGGGTCAACCCGCAAACATATTAGGTTAATCCATACCCAACCTATGTGGCTAAATGTATACAAATGTTTAACTTGAAATTGACCCAAACTCGTTTTAAACTAAAGTCAAGCGCATTTCAAATTAAATTTATATTGTTTCATAAATTTACATTATATATGTTTAAAAATTAATGTTCTATATTCTTATATACTTCTTTTGTTACTATTTAATAAAATTTCTAATTCTAATTTCTAACAATTTCTAAAATGATACAGAATATAATAAATATATGTATTAAAAAACTGACCTGATACAGGGGGATTCGAAATGATTCCTTCCTCGAAAAAAAGTAGAGGAAATAATTTGATAGGCTTCTATTTGTAGAAAATAAATTCAGTTTTTCTTTAACGATGTTGAGGCTTATTTAAGTAGCGAGAGACTGTGAGTGTGACTGTGTGAGAGAGAAAGTGAGAGTCGCAGCCAGTAGCTGAAAGTTTTTTTTTTTTTAACGATTAACTTCATGTATAAGGTTATCACACTTTTAAAATTGAAGAGGCCCGTATTGTCTCACTTTGCCCAGACTATGTTGTCTTAACCGGGTCACGCTGGCTTCAAAGTTTGGCTTTTTTGGGTGTTCCCCCGGGAAACCATACCGCCAGTTGCCATTTGACAGTCGTTGTGCCACCACAAGAGGAGAACTCTCCGGCGTAACGCACGGTGGGACGAAAACATGGTTGAGCTCGGGAATCAGACTGACAACCTCACACAAGGTCTAGTCCAAATCCTTTATTTCCTATATCCACCCCAATATGACACAAGTGAGAATTGAACTTGAGTCTCTGTTGGAAAACCCAAGCCTCCTGGAAGTTGCAACTACACTATTGTCGTCATGAACGAGCCCGAGCCACCCGAGTTTTAGTCCACTGTGCGTTTCGCCAGAGAGATTCTCTCTTGTGGTGGCGCAAGCCCCTGCAACTGGCAGTGGGTGGTATGGTTTCCTGGGGAACGCCGTTAGCCAAACTTTGACACCAGTGTGCCCAGTTAAGACAACTTAGTCTGGTCAGAGTGGGGTTATGCTCTCTGTTTAGGAGGGTGTGAGATCTCTCTCACAACAAGTTAAAGATTCTCACGATTCAAAAAAAAAAAACTATTTTATGTGTTTTATTGAGAACTTTGGAGGTTAATAAGAACAAAAATATAGTAATTAGTAGAAGGAAAAAAGAGCCTTCATGTTGTCGTCTTAACAACCTTCTAGAGTGTGTGGCGGTCGAGGAATACTGCGTTATTCAGGGCTGTAAACATGTAAACATATCGGTCTCGCATATAGTGGAGGAAGTGAAGGCCCTTTCTTTCTTGTGGGTAAAGCACCGGTCTCGTAGAAGCAGTCTCACGTGAGAGAAATGGAAATGTTTCGGCTTATAGTTTCTTGCGTGTTGTTTTTTCTGGTCTGCGGGCTTTTGTATCTTAACCCAACTCCTTGCTGGATGTTTTCTTTCGAAGTTTTTGTTGATCATTCAAAGAAAGTATACGTATAATTAATTGAAAATTTTGTTTGGGGATTATAATAGAATAACATGGCCCCTGGTTTTATAGCCTAGTGACATCTTAGAGGTGAGATAAGAGTTTGGGACCAATAGGTCCTTGGTTCAATTCCCATTAGGGGGGTTTTCCCATTTATTAGGTTTCTTCCTGAATTGGTATATTGACATTATTCCTAGTGGAGATGGATATGATCGGGTGGTTCCGCTGGTGATACGATGATACTATAGTGGTCCGTTAGTGATTCAAATTTGCCGTTAAAAAAAATAGAATAACATGGTGCTCACCTACCATTTTCATTTTTAGTGAGTTTTTAAAAATCATTTTTAGCGGGTTTTTAAAAACTCTAGATTTTTGTGCGTAACAATAATGGTAATGTGAAAGAGCCAGGTTGATACAAATATTTATGAATGAAAAGTTAAATATTACTAATATTTGTAAAAAAATGCAAATTTTCTTACATGTTGTCGTTGTATACCTTTACGATTATATGATGATAACACATGATAAATTGATAAAGTTAAAGGATTACATTATGAAAAGTGTAGTAGACAAGGAGATAAGAGAAATATCACTATTAACATATTTTACGGAATATGACTTAAAACAAATATTTAAAAAAAGAAGAAGATATTATTACCCATATTTATAGATTCTATGTTAATTTGTATACTTCTAAAACTTATAAAATTGCTGGGTTTAACATGATGTAACACAAACTAAACGTGGGCAAAAAAAAAAAAAAAAAAAGAAAAAACTACACACATACATACATGCTTGCATGTAAGTGTGTTATATACTCATGTCATGTGTGTATGGTTTGTGGTATGCTATACTTTGTAAGAGAAATGTAACATTATTTTTATTAGTTATCTCACGTAATTGTTATGGAAGTATGAATAAAGAAAATGTAAGAAATATATTTTTTATTAGAAAGAAGAACTAGATATATACAAAATACTTAAATATATATGATTACTTAAATGGTAAACCTCATTAGATCACCGTAGTCATGCCCAAGGTGGCGTTTTTTGTGCTCGAAAACGCCCGGCTGGAATTTTGGTTTTGGCGTTGTTTTAATCACGCTTCGAACAAGTTCTTTTGGCCAATCAAATGTTATCTTCCTTTTTTATTTATTTAATCTTCCAATAGCTTTTTTTTAATTTTTATTTAATTCTTTACACTCTTTTAACATAATACCCACATCTCCACTACACCCATTTTAGAAAAACGCTCAATAATGCCCCTTTGTTGACTGGACCGTCACATGGCTTAAAACGCCCAAGGGTATGGGCATTATCTTCCAAACCACTACACATGGCCTTAGCAAGCTACCTTTATTTTCTTTTCCTTACTTTTTTTACACATAAGACCATTGGTGTTTAGAAAATCCAATTAGTCGAACTAAAACGAACTAACCGAACCAATAAAAAACAGATGGATCAACCTAGCTAACCACTTTTTGAAAACAAAACTTTACGGCTCGGTTTCAGTTATGGTCTTATAAACACACACCATATATGTAGTGGTGGACGTAAATTTTTTTTAATGGGTTCATTTTTTCGGTGTTTCACAATTCTCATAAAAAATATTAAAATTTTTTGGGCGGTCCTCGTTCGGATCGGGTTTAGAGCGAGGTTTGAATTAGATTTAGAAAAAAAAAACAGAAAAAAATGGGATATACAAGGATTGAACCCATGATCTCTTGTTGGTAAAGAGAAGGGTTTACCACTACAACAACTTTCCTTTTATGGTATCCACCTAATTGCATTTATGGGGTCCTTACTAAATTTAATATACCGAATCTACTAATTTTTTTAAAAATATTGGAGTCCGGGGATCCCGACCCGCTCTATGTATGTCCGCTCCTGCATATAACAGCAGTAAGCTTTTATTGTTACCCAATTTTATACAGTTCATGAAATATTTATAGCACTATAGTAATAATGTAATATTAAAACTTAAGTTATTTTGTAGTTGAAAAAAATATAACTAAGTTTAACACAATATATTAAAACATAGTTACTATTAAATATCGTAAAATACTATAATATTTTAACAATTGTTTCATTTTAATTATGTTACTCACAAGAACAATGCTCCATACGAGAACCTTTTGGGAAGCTCTTGCCTTCAAACTTATAAATTGTTGGATCAACTGTGAGGATTTCTTATTTGTATTTGTAATTTATTACTCATCAATTACAAGTCATGCCATCACGTTGACAGTTTGAAGTTGATATGAACCTGAATTGAATACGACACATGTATCAAGCTCAAAAAATTGGTGTTTAATATTTTAACACAAATATTTTGGTGGGATATTCAATTAGCTTGATATACAAGAAACACATTTTTTAATAAACTTACAAAATAAACGGACTATATGGGTCACCCCACAAACCCGTCAGGTTGACCCGACCCCAACCTATGTGACGAAATATATTCAACGTGAAATTGATTCAAACCCATATTAGACTAAACTTAAACCAAAATAATTTCGAACAAAATCCATGTTGTTTCATAAATTTACATTTATAAATCTACATCAATAATTTTTTTATAGAATGTTTTATATTTTTATATACTTCTTTTGTTACCATTTAATAATATTGTAACTAAATAAAATATACTATTCCCTACACATTCCCTACACATACATTTATCAAATGAAGGAATAGTGCCACGTAGACATATACATTTATCAAATGAAGGAATAGTGCCACGTAGCTTGTCTCGCACTTCCCTATTCGACCAACCAATCTATTATTTTATACTTAATTTAAAATTACGGTTTTACCCTTAGTTCAAAATAAAATACGCTTTCGCCCTCAGTTAAAAATTATGATTTCGCCCTCGGTTCCAAATTACAATTTATCCACAGTTTAAATTTACAATTTTGGCCTAAGTTCAAAATTACGTTTTTGCCCACAGTTTAAAATAAAATTATACTTTTGCCCCCATCTAAAAATTAAGATTTTGCCCGCGATTCACAATTATGATTTTGCCCCCTGTTCAACATAGAATTATAGTTTTGCCCCCAGCTTAAAATTAGGATTTTACCGTCAATTAAAAAATTGATTTTGCCCCCGTTTCAAAAATTATGATTTCCTTTGAAGTTCACAATTACGTTTTTGCCCCCAGTTCAAAATAAAATTATGCTTTTGCCCTAGCTAAAGTTACAATTTTTCCCTTAGTTAAAAATTTTGATTTTGCCCCATGTTCAAAATAATTTTACGGTTTTGTCCCCAGCTTAAATTACGATTTTGCCCTTAGTACAAATTACATGCTACTGCATAGCACTCTTCCATTGGTCAGGGTATATTACAATTTTACCCCAACTTCAAAATTATGAATTACCCCCTGTGCAAAATTACGATTGTTTCTCTGGTTCAAATTTACAGTGTTGCCATCTCTTTCGCTTTTGGCAATTTACGATTATATGCCAGTCAAAAAACACAATTTTGCCTTCAATTCAAAATTACAATATTGCTGCCGTTTTAGTTTTTTCCGCAAAACTACAGAAGTGTTTTGTTTTAGTTTTAATTGGTTGACTCAATTTAATTTTCTTTCGGGTTAAGATGCTATCTAACACTCGCTATTAGTCCTGACAAATTACAGTTTTGCCTCGAGCTCAAAATTACGGTCCTACCATCGTTTTAGTTTTTTTAGCAAGACTATAGTGATGTTTTTTTAATTGGTTGAGAATTATTCAGCCTATTGTTCCGTAACACGAGCGAGGCATCAACTAGTTAACACAAAACATAACACACATATTTTTAAAATTTTACATGACATAAAGGAGGATGTGAAATGATTTCTTATGAGAAAAAAAAGTAGAGGAAATAATTTAAGTGGCTTTCATTTGTAGAAAATAAATTCACCAATTTCACTATCACCTTTCCTTTTAACGGTGTTTAGGTTTATAGAGTAGTGAGACGACTGTCACTGTGAGAGGATCTGTGTGAAAGAGAAAGTGAGTAGCAGTGCAACTTGAGTATTTTTGCTGCTTGACGAATCACTCGCCGCCACGTGTTGTTTTGCATTTTTCTTGAAAGTAAATACCTATTTTGCCCTTGGTATGGGATATTTTGTTCCGTTGTGAACATTAAAAAACTGTTAAAATATTTGTGTCTATGTGATCTACATCCCTTTCATTGAGAATGTTGGAGATTTAAAACAACAAAAATAAGAGTAAAATGTCATGAAAAGTTGGTTTAATGATTAATTACTTGTTTTGTTTGTTTGTTTTTTTAGGTTTTAAGTTTAACTCTCGTTAGCGTCATTTTGAAAGACATTGGTGGTGACAATAAAGTTTAGAACTAGGTCTCTCTAGAGATCGTCAGTTCAAAACCGAGCCGAACCGGGTTCTATCGTCGTAGGGCCTTTAGGCGGGCAACTTTTCCCCGGAACTGGTGGATCGGGTATGCATCCAAATCTGATCGTTATGGAGGAGATAATGCATTTGCTCGATTGAGGGCATCCCATGATGCTTATGCGGTGACTTAGTTGATCTTTAAAAAAAATCAGAGTAAAATATGATTAACTGAAAATTTTGTTTGGGGATCAAAAGTAAAATAACATGATTCCCACCCCTAAATATGTCTTCAACTACCAATAGTGAATATTGAAAAACCATTTTTAGTAGGTTTCTAAAAATTGTTGTGCTCACCCTGAATATGAATGTCTTCTTCACCTACCATTTTCATTTTTAGCGAGTTTTAAAAAAACCATTTCTAGTAGGTTTTTAAAAACCCTAGATTTTTGTACGTAACGATAATAGTAATGTGTGAAACAGGCATAAAATGTATTGAAATGAAATGGTAGCAAGAAATATTTATGAATGCCAAGTTAAATTTTACTAATATGTGTAAGAAATACAAATATTCTTATGTACGCCTTTATAATTATACGGGGATGGTTACGATACAAATCATATTTATGCTATAAACCGTGAGAACAGATCTTAACACTTAAAAAAAGTTAAATTAGCACATACTAAAACAATACATACATAAAAGTAGCAATTTTGAACTATATTAGTACATGGAAATTAATCAAGATAATTGATTTTAGCACATATGTGAATGATATGAACACTTTCTTTATGAAGAATTGTCAGCACATTGAAAATAAAAGGAAGATCAAAATAAAGAATTGATTGCTTATTAGCATAATTTTAAGGAATTTAATATAATTGATATTGTTTAGGTTATTATTTTACCATTTCTATATTGGTTGGATATCACATGACACTTTTTAAATGATTCTTACAGTGTATACACAAAATCTTGTTTGTATTTGATCCTGCTCCATAATTAATTAGACGACGATAACACATGATAAAAGTAAAAGATTAAAGCATGAAAGTGTAGTAGATATGGGAGATAAAAGAAATATCAATATTAACAATAAACATGATATTAAAAAAAGATATTATTGCTCATCTTTATAGATTCTATGTTAGTTTGTATGCTTCTAAAATGTAATATTCTTTTTCACTGCTTATCTCTCGTTATTGCTTAATATATAGAATTGAAAGGGTTTTAAATGCCCTCACTTGATTTTGTGAAATTTCAAAAAAAAAAAAAAAATCCTCTCATCAAATAGTTGTTTCTAACCTAGTTAGACATTTGAATGCAAATGAAAAAAAGTTGTAAAATTGAAGGGCAATATGATACAAAAAAAATTACTTTGGATGAAAATGGCAAACTGACCCAAACATTCGGGCGATTTTGATAATTTACTCTAAAAAATATTTAACAAAAAATTTCAAAGACATTTATCATTTATTGAGAAAAAAAAAGAAAATTATGTCCGCTTATGATGCACTTTTTACAAACAGTATTTCGGGGGAAATATATGGATTCTTTTCCTTTTTTTTAGAAAAAAGAATTATAAAAAGAGTAAATGATGGATAAATATGTAATATACGGGGTTTAAGAAGAGGAAATATGTAATGAAATTTAAGTGTTAAAGATATATGTAATAAGGCTTCTTAGAAAAGGGAAATATGTAATTAAATTTTTATGTGTTGTGAAAATATATAATAAGGCAACTTAGAAGGAAGAAATATGTAAGTGCTCCATATATATATAGAGAGATATAGAGTAAGAGAGTTGTACCAATATTAACACCCTAAATGAATTAACCAAAGAAAAACAGAAGAGTCAAACTATTGAAAAAATAAAGGAACCGGATCAATCTAACCAACTTTTAAAATACAACTTTATTGGTCGGTTTCGGTTGGATGTAGCTAAATGTATCCCTTTTCTTTTGGGCGTTGCTAAACTTTATTGGTTAGTCAAAGGGAGGCATTACAAACGCAACTACTATCTTGTTGACGCCATTAACCCGAATTGGCATGTTTTTTTGTAAAGGCTTATTCGTACCCAATCAATGACGAAGAGAAAACATTCAAGAAGTTGTAGGAATCGAGGAGAAAGATTTTGAGCGAGTGTTTGGTGTTTTAAAAAGGTAGATGGGGGTATAACTAATCTACATGTAACATGTGCGTGCAATGAAGTAATCGAAAATAATAAGCTTGGTGTACGCATGTATCATGTTGCAAAATATGATCTTAAAGGATGAGGTGAAAGCCATATCACCAGACTACGTTATTTGAGAATTGGTAGGCAAGTGTTCACTTCAACCACCGTGAGAGGCAAATAAGGCATGTTCTGGCTGAAGACCCATAAACTTAGCGCTTCCGGGAGACAACCCGATGATCAGGTCCACTTTTTCTTTCCTTTCATATCTTAATTGGGTGGTCTTGATCATTATATTTGCCTTGATCTCTATGAATTCACTTTAACTAAGTGGTGTGGGTTTATCCCACCATTAGGTTTTTAGGTGCATAATGGATTTTAGTTGTGTCGTTCAAAAAATATATGTGAATGAAATCGTTATCATGTAATCATGTTGTCCTTTTTTATTAAATAAACTCGTTTTCTAGTAACACCCCTTAAACCATAACACGAATAAAACTCGATTCTCTTGTGACACCCCATGGATTTCATCCCAATGAAGTCGAGAGAAATCATGGGAGAATATTGGTTTAAGGTGACCTATAAATATTTTCTTTATTATGGGATCCTTGGTTGGGTGAATAAAACTATCCATGGCAATTTTTTGTTTTGATATTATCGATATGGGACCGGTGTGATGGAATCCTACACGCTTGAATTGACGATTTGGAACGAGGAAGAAGTTAGTTGCGTTGATGTTGCAATGTTCAACAGAGAGGGGCGTTTGGAGTACGGAGCGTGACAACTTGAAGAAGGGAGTGTCTGAATGTTTTTTGGGGTTTTTGTTTTTGTTTAACTTTTATATGTAATGGGTACAATAATCATTTCACAAAAAAATGTGTAAAAATTCAATAGTCAAGAATCAAATGTGTTACAATTGTGAATTAAATGAAATATATGATGACTAAACGTGTAATTCTTAGCTTAAACCAGAACAATGACTTAAGACAGATCTTACTCGACACCGTATCACATTCATGTTGACGTTTAGTCATACCTTTGGTCCTTGACAAAAACAGGAGATGATATACTATACGCGACGCCATATCACATTTAATTGTCAAGGACCAAAGGTCTTACACCGTATCACATATCACATAATCCAACATCCCTCTCGGAGTCTCGGTGACATTTAACAGCAGCAAAAACTGGAGAGGTATTTAGATCCGGCCCAAATGTCTGAGTCAGATATTAAGTTTTTGGTTGAAACAAATATCCGGCCCAAAGCAGTTGGGTTAGCGCAAGATTCAAAGAAGATTACTTTGAAATCTAAATTTATAATCCAACCCAGAGTAGAACAGAATGGGCCGTGGGCCGAAGCCTGCATTGTTGAACTAAATAATAAGAGGCCTGTGATCAGAAAATCCCACTCCAGTGCTGTTATATGGAAGGTTTGTCATGACAAAACAGATCATCAGAAACCAAAACCATTGCTTAGTTGATGGGTTTAAATGGGCTCCAATATACAAATTTCAAGATATCAATTGGGTTAATAAAAATAAAGCCCGATTTTAACCAAATAAGAAGTGGGTTTGATGGTTGGGCCCACTTAGGCTAGCAGCCTAGCATCAAAAATGCAAAATTATTTATCTTTTTGTTTGATAAGTCCGACAAAATGAAGCTTTCATGAGTCCAAGCTAAACGACAACATGAATCGTATCATAGTAGAATGTTTTGAAACGTCTCATTTATTGGTTTTTGTTTTTGGTGGTTCAATGCGAGGCCTCCAAAGTCCCAGCCTGTACTTGTGTGCGTACTTCAATATCAGCTTCCTCTGTTCAAATCAATGGAGATAGAAAACATTAGTCTTTAACTAATGGAGTTGATTGAATCAAGTAAATCATATAGCGTCACCAAGATGGGCGGGTCACATAACGGGTGAAATAAGAACGGGTAAGGACAGGGTCGGGTGGGGTTGACTCACAAACACTTTTTGTCATTTTTAATATATAATCAAATGCATTTGATATGTTTACATAAACTAAGTTGTTAATGAAACAATTTAGAAGATAATTTGCAATAAAGAAGCACTTCCACACCCTTCACATATTTGACTCACTTCCTTTTTAGCTAGTTTTAATAACTTTAGCCCAATTGCCCGTATGAGAATAACATAACCCAAATCGACCAGTTTACCTCTAATATAATATCAACTGCATACCAAGACATCGACAATTAGTTCTATATTTGTCCATTATATATCTAGGTGTCACTATTGAGATATTTAAAATTTGAAGACAAGAGACCAATAGCTAAAAAGCTATAAATGCATATAACCTATATATTTGCAGATCACTCAAGTTGTAGCAATGTAACCTAATTTGGGGCATGTATTGTTTCATGGTAAAGTTGTTGCTGAAAGGTAGGTATCAAAGTTGTTGCTGAAAGGTACATAACATGATTGAACTCCTTATGCATCTATACGATGTCAAATATATAACAATATAGGATTATGACTTTCTTTATTTTGAAAGAAATAAAAAAGATTAAGAATAACTTAAAATCAATGAACTTCAGACAAATCGCCTTTCTTTTTCTAATAGATCATGTTGTCTTTTGCTTTTTTTGTTGAAATTGACAGAAATTTCCTGGATGCAGGATGCACCAAAGTGCAGAAAAGACAAAACCTTATCTTTTTCTTTTTTTTTCCACAGAGTTTTCTTGCTAAGCTTACCACACATTTTACACTCGCAGTCAACATAATCATTATTTTTAGGCACCATTTTCTATCCCAAAAGAAGTAAACTATCTTTAAAAGTTTCTTCTACACACTTGATTCCAACACCAACTTCAACTTGATCAGATCTTACACAACTCTAAAGGGTTGTTATTTAATTGATTCATAGTTGTTAATAGCGAATAGCGGACGACGGCGACAAGCTACCTATACGCTACATAGCGATAGCAATGAAATCATTAGCGGGCACTGTTTTACGTTTAGTGACACACTAGGAGAAAATTTTAACACATCAGCCCGATGCACCCAAAACACATCGGTGGTATTTGAGGTCAAGCATCCCTTGTGAGTTGTGACCCAACATCATATTGTGGACGAGATCTCACCCTTAACAAACTAACTTCTTGAAAACTTAATTTCATCCAAACCACCAACAATAACTTCTAACCACGATTCATGCTTAATCGGCCCACAAACAATGCAGTCAAATCACTGTCATCATTATTGTAAATGACTTTCCTAATCATACAAGCTTCAAAAGTCAATGATTGATGAACAAAAGCTCAAAAAGGTGGATTAATCCTCACCTACATTTCGATACCTTTAACTAATAGATTAAGGGGCTGTTTGTTCACCTCTTAATGGGGCTCTTAATGGTTCAGACCTCTTACTGGTTCAGCACTTAATGGTTCAAACCTCTTACTGGTTCAGCACTTAATGGTTCAGACTGTTTGTTTCGTGAGCAAATGTCTGAATGGTTCAGGCATTTGCCTCTGAATGGTTAAGCATTATACAGAGTCTGAATGGTTAAGACCTCTAATTTGAATTGGACAGACATTTGCCTCTGAACGGTTAAGCATTATATTGACCCTTAATGGTTCAGACCTCTTACTGGTTCAACACTTAATGATTCAGACCTCTTACTGGTTCAGCACTAACCATTCAGAAGTTGCCAAACAGCCCCAACTCTTAATATAACTATTAACCAATAGCACATAATGCCTATTACACCTAACCAAAATAACACTCTTCATACTAACTTCAAACTAATTAAAACCTATTCATACCTAAAAAACCATCTGCCACACACTAATCATCATAAATAAACTACTGAACCTATCAAACACCTTCACAACAATATACCGAAACCGACAACACACCAAACCGAACTTCAAATCTACATTTCAAATCACAAAACTGATAACATAATAACATATTCTCTTACATGCTTGCAAACTTTCGGATCGGCTCCAACATTGAGCTTCTTTAGCTTCATAGATCGAGCAACCAACAGATTCTGTAGATCTCCAAATTCAGCTTCAAGCTTTTCTGCATACGTCTCCACTCCGTTACCGATTCCGTTTAAAAACTCCGGTATACCTACCTTCACTGTTAACAACAACAACAACAATAATAATAATAATGATAACAAATTGTTCATGAGAATGAACGAATAAGAAACCCTAGAAATAGAAATTGTGCGAAATTGAATACTTACCGGGGTACAGATTTGATTTGGAAGAATAATTAGCGAAAAATGTGTTTGAATTGAACGGAATCTGCGAAATTAGGTTTCGATTCAGTAAAGGTATTTTTCTCCACGCCATTTTGTGCAGTTTTTTTTGGTTTTGCAAGTGAGTGAAAGGGGGGTTTAGGGTTTTTGAAAACCCGACCCGATTGGTTGGATGGATAGTCCAAAACCCGTTTAAAATATGGTTTTAGCATACATTTATACATTTGGGTATTCAAGGAATCGAGTAATGAATATTTTAAATAATTGAATAGATTTTTTTTGAGTATTTATATTTTTTACCTGAATTCATATTCTCTCTATATTTGATTCGATTTAATTCAATTATTTTAAACAATAAATTATTTTACTTTCATTTTTAAACAACAACAAACTGATTATTTTTAACATAAAAAATACTAATCTACAAACGACAAAAATTTAGAACTTAGCCTCATTACTGGGAGCGATGTCAGTTTGGTTAGATTTTAGAAGTAATATAGGTTATTGGGCATTTGAGCTTGGTAATGTGATGAATAATAGAAATCATATATTAAAAAATTAGTATTAATTGAATTTGAATTTCGAATCAAATTGAAAATCATAAAATCTTATTCGATTCAAATTTGATTATTGGACTCAAATACAAATCGAATCGAATTCACATTTTTAAAAAATCGAATCCGAACCTTGATACCCTTGTAATCGAGTTGAATTTTGAATTTTTCGAATCCGAAAAACCCCTAAATTGAGATATTTTATTCAAATCCTATATATTTATATTTATAAACTTTAAAAACTAATTGAATTATGAACATAAAGTGAGTTTTTTTAAAACAATTTTATTGTGGAATTTTGATACATCACAAACATGTTGGGAGATACATGTATTCAGATGCATTAGTGCATCTTTGAGTTTGTTGACATTCTTTTGGTAAGAGAATGCTTTAGAAATTTGTAAAAGATTTCAATTGATATGTTAGTTGTTAAGTTTGTGAGTTGTTGAATTATATATCTAGATTATTAGAAATCTATTTAGATTCTTGTATAGTATGACATTAATGGATCTTGCTATTCACACACCCTCTTTGTCTATCACACACCCTCAGTGTCGAGTTGTGGTCAAAGCGCGGCGTTTTGGTCCGGTCAATCAGGCAAAGACTTACGGGTGTCTGACAGGTCTGTTGACCGGACCAAAACGTCGAGCTTTGGCCGCGTTTTGGTCCTGTCAACCAGACGGTCAGTCTTTTGTCTGGTTGACAGGACCAAAACGTGGCCAAAGCTCGGCGTTTTAGTCAGGTCAACAGACCCGTCAGACACTCGTCAGCCTTTGCCTGGTTAACCGAACCAAAATGTCACGCTTTGACCACAGCTCGACACTGGGGGTGTGTAAATAGACAAAAAGGGTGTGTGAATAGACATACATTGTACATAAACATTTAAAAAATAAATACGTTTATTAAAAATAAAAAAGGTTGACTAAACGTACACCCTTGTTATAGATTTTTTTTTGTACACTTTATGAAGGAATATTAATAATTTGAGAACTCAAATAGGTACACCATCAATTAAAATAGATTGTGAAAATGATTCGTTTAACGCAACTTATATATCACTCGCTAAATATCTATATCCCCAGCTCATATAAAATACACTAAATATCTATATCTAGATAAACAATCTAATCGAAGGACACATCAATCACAGTTTGTGTCCTTGCTTTAACCAGGACTAAAACAATTTATATGGAAAAAGTAAAATAAAAATCATTTTTGTCAACAATCTTTAACCCACATTGTTCTTTGATTTGACACATTAGTGCATAATTGAGGGATCATATAAAACTACATAATATATAGTTGGATGACTTGATGTGTTAACATCAGGGATCATATAAAACTACATTAGTGCATAATTGGTTTTGATGAAATCGGTAACTAAATGAGTAAATACAAAAATCTGTCTAAAATATTAAATGAGAGGGAGTTTTAAACTTATAGAAAGATAAATTTAAATTCTCACTTTGACAACAAATTCAAAGAAATTAGTTCACTGTAAGACTTTCATTAAACTATATTCCAAGTATTGGAGACAGAGAATAACCAAGATAGATTCTTTAATCTATCAGATTTACAAAGAATTAAACCAGCTTTTTAAAGAACATACTACAAAACAACAAACAAGATGGAGGATGGATCCAATGATTTTGCAGATCATAAACACCTCTCCTGATTCGACCATTTAGTCACTTATGAGTCAGATCAAAAGAATAATACTCTGTGGCACCAATGTTTCAGCACACATGTTTCCGTAATATCTGTAATCAATGCGTGTGGGGTAACGGATCAAAACGAATCAGGTTGATCCAAACACTTTTTGTCGATGTTTTATAAATAATTTTGTATCGGTAACATAATTATTTGAATAAGCATTTTAGCAGTTTGTATGCATTTAAAAAGAAATTAAAAATTTTAGCACAGCTTTCAAGTTATTTGAATTTTTCCCTTTTGCCCGTTTGGCATTAAACAAAACCTAAATCAACCAATTCATAGAACATAACCCACATCCGATGTCTTACCAGCATATGCTATTATTACAAAGCTCCCAATCAACTTGTGTCAAATCAAGGATCTCAGTGCGACCATTTTGGAACATGATCTATGTCAAAACAGAACTTGGTCAATGGTCAAACAACCATAAACTGGCTGAAAACTGATACAAAGCTATACTTACCAAGTGTTTTCTTGTGTTGATGTCAAACCGCCTGATGATACCATACAATCTAAAAAAGCATCAACACAAAAATATTCAGCAATTATGATAACCACACCATGGCATGTGACACGTGCCCAATAAATGTATAGTCAAACAAACAGATTGAAGTCATACTTCTCTGACCCAGGGCGTCGTATTACAAGAACTTGCCCAATGCAACTACGAGGTATGATTGTTTGATCAATGGCATGCCTTGAACATCCTATAAACAAGAAAATAGTAAACTGAAATTGCAATTTCAGAATCTCTTAACTATTGCAAGTCAAAAGTAAATATAAAATAAGTAATACCTGCTTGTCGAACACCATTCTTGTAAGCCTACACAACAACCAATAGCTCAAATAAATTAATAATATTTTGAGCGAATTACACACTTTAAAAAAGATAACATATTAACCAAAACACATATTGTTCAAGTGTCATGTGAAACACCATACATACATCTTTACCAGAAAGAAGTGCTTTTACTTTTGGAGAATTTATAGCCACCTGACATGTAACCATCTTTAGTGCAGCAACTGAAGAAGGAAACTTTGATTTGTTAGGCTTCACTCCCAGTTTCCGTCTACAGCCTACAGCACCACAGTGACAATCCTGGTCTGCGCCAAACTGCACAAACCTGCTAATTCTGTTATATACCACTAGAGGTGACAAAATGGGCATGAGTGAACAGTAACACCTTTTTCCCCAGAAAAATTAACTGTTTATAAACAATAGATATGTCAAATATAATCTCCGCAGTTAATATCGGTGATATATCGGTTATCGGTCCCCATGTAAAATATCGGTCTCAAATATCCGTACCTATATTATTGGCGATATTGACCGATATTTGACAGCATATCACCGATATTCCCAATATCATTATCAGTACCTTACTTCTTAGCTCTACCATATTCGTCTTTCTTCTTATTGCTACTATTAGTGTTTTAAGTCTTAATTGTTAGTGTTAAATGTTGGTGTTTTAAGTCTTAATATGTTCCTACTTGCTACAGTTGTTAGTGTTTTGCAAGTTGCAAAAGGTTCATTTGTTAATGGTAGGAGAGTATACTGAATTGTTAGTGTTAGTTGCTAGAAAACCTTTGTAAAAACTGTATCTAACAAACATCACGATAACCTGTATCTTAAATATCCGTCAAGGACCGATATCCGATATTCTACCGTATTAACTGCTCAGAATATAATTACGCATATATATTCTTTAAAAAATACTTTTTGTAAAAAAATACACCTTGGGTCACCATCGACCCATTTGACGCATTTCTAACTATATTCGTATTTTACAGCTTGGCTCGTAAGAGATAAAACATAGCCCGAGTCAGGATATAAAAGCAAAGATTATTTGGATCTTACTATATCTCACACATAAAAAGGTTGTCCTTCATGAATAAATTAAGTTTATATACTTTGATAGCACTTATCAGTTATCTAACTTTTTAACTCTGCATAGGGTTAATAGTGTCTCAAAAAGTAAATGAAGGTATTCAATTATTCATGGAACTGGACATGATGCCACATGAGGGTTTACTAAAGAAATGAAAGAGAGCATGCATGAAGTAAAGAATGACGCGTAATGTGCACATACTGATAATCATAGGTCAGGTGTTCGCCCTTCTTTATATCCCGGGTTGCAAATATGCCGATTCTTGTTTCACCATCAATCCTCCTGAAGAAATCGTTTTTATTAGAAAATGGTGGTTGTTAATTGTTATGCCAATAAAATTCAGATAGAATGACAGGAACAACCATTTCTGCATCTCGGTATTTGGAGAACAGCTATGATTTATATATCTTGATTGATTTCCTTTGTATGTAGCATCAATCACCATGTCACGGTTAATCTCACACAAATAAAAGTTTGTCTCTCCTTGACGTTTCATTATCCAAAGCCTCTTTTCACACTCTTTGTCATCAATAACTGTATTGTGGGTTAAAACAGAAAATCAGATATCACACTTCTGAGAGAAACGGTACTTATAACTTAAAGACGTTACCTTCTCCAACATATTCAATTATGAACTCCCCTCTCTTGATATCCTCTTCAGCAACAACCCCTAAGCCACATTTTTCAGTCTAAGAAAGCAAGTTAGTTTAATATTGACATAAAAAATAGCCATATGGTATCTTGATACATTACATAGGCATCTGTCTACTGGGACCATTTTCACATATGAGAAAAGAATTCAAGAAACTGTGTTTAAAGATGATAGAGTACCTGCACTATGTTCATTTTCTTCATAGGCCGTTGGTGGAATGGTTTATTAAGGCATGATGTATCACAATTGCAGTTAGACGAGCAGCTTGACAGTAGCATCCTGCAACATGGAATTATCTTGTCATACTCCATACCATTCAAGAACATCATGTTTATGACAGTTAACAGTGCAACATTATCTAAGAGAAGAGTAACATTATCTAGGAGAACAACTACAGCACTTTGTTGTTAATTCTTACCCACAATGGCAATCTCTACCACAGACGCCAGAAGAACCTGGTGATGCGCTGCAGGAACAGAATATTCCATCATCTTCCTCTCGAGCTCGCCTCTTAACCTTCTTTGTTCGATATATATCTTTTATGTATGTTAATATAAACAAGCAAAACACAAGTATGCACGTATATATATAAACACAGACACAAAGTGAAATTGCATAATTATAGCCTCTGTAACAAGATAGATCAAATCTTAACAGTTATAGAGGATACTGCGCTTTATGATTGTATACTGAGGCTTTGACTTATTTACCCAATCAGTAAGTCCAAACTCAACAGGTTCTCCAATGTCCTCCAATTTTTCAAACACATGCCCAAAATCATCAGATTCAGTCTTCTGGATCAACCAATTAACAAATTCAACAGTGTCAAAACATTATACCTTTTGCAATTATGTGCAAGGATATACAAAAACAATCTAAGAGGGTGTTTGGGATTACGTTTTGAAGTGATTATTTGATTATTGCGTTTGTAAAACATAAATAATCTAAAAAAGTGTTTGGATGAAAAAGTGATTATCTGCCTCCAAAACGTAGTTTTGGAGAAGCATGTACCTACATGCTTTTTCGAAACGCAGTTTTGAAAACGCAAAAACGCATAATCATTTTGAAAACGCAACACCAAACACCCCCTAATTATACTCAAAACCGTAAGCAATTCAACATGCTTCATAACAATATACTTACACAAAAAAAACTGTAAGCAATTCAACATGTGCCATAACAATCTAATTACACAAAAAAACTGTAAGCAATTCAACCTGCTTCATAACAATCTAATTACCCAAAAATCTATAAGCAATTCAACCTGTGTCATAACAATCTAACTATACTGCTTCGCAACATCTACCTATACAAAAAACTGTAAGCAATTCAACCTGCTTCATAACAATCTAACTACCCAAAAAATACAAGCGATTCAACCTGCTTCATAACAATCTAAACCTAACTATACAAAAACTGTAAGCAATTGAACCTGTTTAATACAATCTAACTATACAAAACAAACTGTAAGCAATTCATCCTGCTTCATAACAATCTAACTACACTGCTTCATAGCAATCTAATTACACAAAAAAACCATAAGCAATTCAACCTGCTTCACGACAATCTACTTGCACAAAAAAAACTATATGCAATTCAACCTGTGCCATAACAATCTAACTACACAAAAAACTGTAAGCAATTCAACCAGCTTCATAACAACCTAATTATACAAAAAAACTGTAAGCAATTCATCCTGCTTCATAACTATCTAACTACACTGCTTCATAGCAATCTAATTACACAAAAAACCATAAGCAATTCAGCCTGCTTCACGACAATCTACTTGCACAAAAAAAACTATAAGCAATTCAACCTGTGCCATAACAATCTAACTACACAAAAAACTGTAAGCAATTCAACCAGCTTCATAACAACCTAATTATACAAAAAACTGTAAGCAATTCAACCTGTGTCATAACAATCTAACTATACCGCTTCATAACAATCAAATTACACAAAACAATTAAGCAATTCAACATGCTTCATAACAATCTAGTTACTATTACTAATATACATTAAACTGTAAGTAATTCAACTTTATTCATAACAATTTAACTATACAAAAACTATAATCAATTCAACTTTCTTCATAACAATCTAACTATACAAAATAATCTGTAAGCAATTCAACCAGCTTGATAACAATCTAGCTGTACAAAAAAAACAGTAAGTAATTCAACCTGATTCATAGCCGGCATCGCTTTACTCGAATACGTGAAATGCAATGAATCGAGCAAAGATAACATGAAACTGCATCTACGTTGCAAACAAATATTCAGATCTGGAAAGAACGTTCGTCCTCATAAGCTTTCAATACCGCAATCCGATTTCAAAACCAAACCCTAACCATCGCCGTTATCCTTACGAGTGCGAGACAGACGGTGACAGTTAAACCGCGTTAGAAACTACAAACGGCGAATAGAGGAGAAGTGAGAAGAGTTGAAATTGTAATTTCAAAGTTTTGTAACGGCTCCTACGCAACCACTGTTAGCCGAGAACGATGGCGGATTAGATTTTGTTGTTTTCGGGATCTGCGTTTCAAAGAAAACCGGTTTACTTGGGTATTGAAGCTTTTGATGTTAGGCCGGGTCGGGTTGGGTTGGGTTGGGCTGTGAGTGAACCGGACGAGTTTGTTACTGTATACAGGAAAAAGGATCGGACCATAGATGTAGGGCCCAGCCGGTTTGCCCATAAAGGACCAAGGAGTTCATTTGCATAGATACGGATGTTTCATGTAGTTTACCCAAAGTATTATTAATTACTCGGATAGATTATATGGTTCATTTGAGTTTTTAGGAAATGAGCAAAGTATCCTAAATGTTAAAGGATATAGAAATAGAATTTGAGAACCGTTTTAAAAGTTACGTGCATGAGTGAATAATGGGGACCATATGTACAGTTTATGATACTTATGGGCCGAGCATGCAATATAGGTAAACTATAAAGACTATACGTGTAATTACCTCCAAACTAAAAATGGTAGGACACTTTTGGAACCCATAGATGTAGTATACGAAGTGACACCGGATAAGAAAAAGGACCGTGTTGTTTATATTTGTATCTAATATTCGAATAATATCGTAAGATAAGATCATAAGCTAACAAAGCTAAAGGTACTAGTACCAAGTTGAAGCTTGTTGTATAATTTTATGAAGAAATGTGCCTTCCAATCGTACTTCTAGTGAAGAAGGCCTTCTAGCAAGAAAGTCGCAACTTTCTGCTTGCCTTTCTCCTCTTTCAATATGGATTTTTTTCTCTTCCTATTAAGATTGCGGACTCTGGAAAGGCCATCCCCCAACATCCACATACCACCTCCCTCTCTATCTCCATCAAGGGAAATGGTTCCCCTTACCCCCTTTTGATTTTCCTACAATTAACAAACAACAACAGCATCAACAAGCAAAAAGGATCGGGGAGTTTCCCCGTCTGCATCGAAGAAAGGGCGGGGGGGTGGGTGTTCCCTGTTGGGGTCGGCTGTCACCTCAGCTCCCCGACCACCTTCCCCCTTCCACACCCTGGCGTCTAACAAATGAAAAGATGTGTTTGAATGTTAAAAGTAGAGAAGAAACTATTTCGGGTTTTAGAAATTTTAATCACGTTTATTCACCTCCAGTAAGAAAAGAAAATTAAATTCAAAAGAATGTTGGTCATATACGTTTATGCTTAAATTATTGGTTTTGTATAAGTTACTTAAATCAATTGCGTGCAAGGAAAATTGAAACTAGACTAGCAAGTAAAGAATGTTTTTTTTTTTAAATTGAATTTATGTTTAAGTAAAGAATGGTTTTTTTATTGAATTTATGGTTGTTTCTTGATTGAACAATAAGTGTAATTTATATGAAAAGTTTCAAACTCTAGGTTGTAATCTTGATGAGGCTTTATAGGAATATTAAAGTTGTTTTAGCTCGTGCAATGTATATTTGGATATCATTGTCAACATTTCTTGATAATTTGGGTCTATTTCGATGACCATGTACTTAGATACCAAAATTGTAATATAAAAAAGATCTTGACTTTGTCATTTATTGGTTGACGAGAATGATGATAGATAATGTTGAATATTGTTCATTTATTTGTTTGCTTCTTTTGATTTAACTAATCAAAATGGCTAAGTGATGGACTCATATTGTTTGGATACAACACATTGACGTCTCGCTAGACATAGAATAGAAATTTAAGATGAATATATAGCAAAAAAAAAATAACGAAAATCCAATTCTAATTGGACAAATCTTTTGTGTACGACTACGACGTATTAACACCTGACCAAATATAGGCTAGAAGCCTAAATTCCACTGTATAACAAGTGGCTACAAAATAGTTTTATACAATTTCTCATTTTGAAGTAATTAAATAATTTTTTCATACAATAAACTTAATTATATCGAGATAGAAGGTAAACGGACAAAAGCTGCGCTGCTACCCCTTTTTTAATAGCAAAACTAAGTCTTTTAAAAACTACATCCATAGATCTCGGGGTCATAACATTACTGTGCATGACCCTTTGAACTCGGCTAAGTAGGTCCACAGCCTCTGGCGCAAGGAACCCAAAAGTATCAAAGGCAAATGGGATAAATACGTGTTGGTTGTCAAAACACGCTTTCTCGTGTTTGGTCACTTTGCCCGAAGCAGCTTTTAAAGCAGCCTGACCCACCGTGAAAACACTACCCCCTAAGCCCACAAGGGGGGAGACCCCTGTTAGATCCACACATGCGTGTTTTCCTCCTATCCATCCGAAGACCAAAATGTCGGCTGGTCTAAGCGTAGATCTTCCTTCAAGTGGATCAGTTAAGAAATTCATGGGTGCCTCTTTCTTAGCAGAAATCCCAGCACGTCTGAATATGTCAAAAAGGACATCCTAAGCAAATCATGTCGGTACTTGAAACCCGAGAGCTCTCTACAATGAACCGCATGCTCCCCAAAAGAGTCCAAACACGCCTTATGACAAACATGACATATATCATTAACTTGAAATAACGGAATCATGAGGCGATATTTAAGGATAGTGTGGTACTCCACCGGCGACATATGTTGGCCTAACCCATCTATAGGTATGGCTAGAAGAAAATCTTGGGCATGTGGTGCTCGTAGACACTCAAAAACGACTTTTTGTCAAACGGTCAAGTCAAACTGTACTTAAATATCCTGGACAATTTTACTAAAAAGAGCACTCGCCAATGCATGTTGGTCTTTAGGGGGTGATGTCCTTTTTAGTGAAACCGCCGAAATCGAAGCTTGGAATCGTATCACGAAGACAATCCAAAGCACAATCATAATGAGAATCCATACCACATATGCCACTGTCTCGTAAGATGTGATCCTGTAGCACCCAAGATTGGGCCCTGGAGGCTATAAAGGCATAAGATGAAGCCTCTACAACTGAATGCAACCCCAAACCCCCAATCCTAGTAGGTAAGGAGGCAAGTCGCCACTGGAAGTCTCCAAAGAAGGGACCTCCACAAACTACCAATTCCTCAATCGCTTCAAGCAAACCCTTGTCAAATAATAACGTTGCATCTTCCATGTGTACCGGTTGGCATGTCCTCAAGCCAAAGAAATGTTTGGCAATGCCCATACATGATCGAAGCAATAATAGTTCACTCTGCGGGTCACCTAGTTTGGGTAGGAGACACATCAAATCCACAGCATTAACAGCTCTTTTCTTTGCCAACCCACTAATAAAGCTTGCGTCTCTACTAACCCCCCCCCCCCCCCAAAAAAAAGCTTCACCCCCAATAATGGTCTCCGATGCCCGTAGGAAATAATCCCTCACGAAACTTGCTACCATCACAGGAATGCCAGAATAGCTCAGTTTTCTTAATATTTTGTTCAAGACCCACTGTTGGACCCTTCACCTTAATGATGTCCAACACTCTAGCCACCTCTTCTGAATCTCCAATGATAGTTCCATCGTCAAGATACCAAGCATGAAGAAGAAGCTTTCATTTGTCTCTAATCTGATGCACAAGAGGGTACAAAACAAGAGCGAAAAGAAGTGGTCCCAATGGATCCCCTTGTTGAACTCCAGTGGTGGACCAGATGTGCCCATCTCCAAGATACAATCTTACTGGTTGCCCGTATAAAAATTCTACCCACAAAGAGATAGCAGGGCACCTCATCCTGACCTCGTGAAGTAAGGCGGATCGATCCACCTGATTAAAAGCATTTGAAAAATCTACAATGAGCATTGCAAGAGACCAGTCAGTGTGACGTTCATTTAAAACCCTATTGACACTGTGTAAAATGGCCTCAGCACCCCCTGACATGTCGACCCCAAACTGAAAATCATTAAGGTACTTGGTCATTTCTTTACCAACACCCTTCATAGCAACCTTGGAAACCAAACGCCTCCATATCGTACCCACTGTAATAGGTCTAATCCCGTTGTCAGGTTTTAACAGTGGCGTGAGGGGAGCAGACGCAACGAACAATGACAATCTCGATGGGCATCCCCCCCAACCATAAGTTGACTACTGCAGTGATAGCGCATAAGAGATCAGTGCCAATAGCAGACCCCTCCCCACATAGGGCATCCAAAATGTGTTGTGCCCTCAAGCCGTCTCTCCCACACGATGTTCCTTTAGGAAACGATTTAATGCAAACGAAGGACACTATCCACCTCCGCTACAAGGAGAGGCTCAGAATATGTAACACCTGGAATAGATGGAGGTTCTTTTTACGGGTGTTTAGCCTTTAAAGCCTGCATGGTATTACCATTGTATGGAGCAACACCAGATGAACATAACACCTTCACAGCAGTTGTAAAGTGGCCATCTGCAACCTTTCGAAGACATTGCCTAACATTGGTGTCACTAACGGTACTCTCCTCAAGATTATCAACACCTCCTTGACTTAGAAACCGCAAAGCAGGACTATCAAATATGTTTTTAACTAACATGAAAATTCCATCTTCCGTCCCCAATGTGGCTAAAGAATTCAGGATTGATCTTTGTTGCAATGCCTTCCTATTCCCAGACCCACTTTCTTGCCTATTTTTTGGTCTGACTACTTGAAAAGTGCAACGAGGAAGAAGTAACAACCTAACCCATGCTTCAATGGATCTAGGTTGGGCAACCACTTTGTAGAGAGTGGTTTTCAACGCTTGAGAGAAAGCCAAACGACAACTATGAGGGATGCTCTTCACGGTGATGATGGGTGCTTTAAAGACATAATCAAGTAGAACAACATCCAACATGAACGAATCATGAACAGTGGACACGTGCAACTTGGGAGAGGGCCTCAAAATCCCTATAATGTGGCTATCTATGTCGTTATCATGATTAGCAAAACGGACAAGCCCATCGGGGTGATGGCATGCACGACTCAAGGCATGTAAATTCATGCACTTCCTACACATCCATTGACCAAAAAACTTCAACGTACCTTCCACGGCTATAAACAACCCATGGGTCGTAGAAATAGCCTCCCACAACACACTTTTGCGTTCCTCACTAGTAAGGTGCAACCTCTTGAGATGAGAGATCAACCGAGAAATCCCCTTATTTCCCACCTCACCATCGGGGCAACAATGAAACATGCGAAACGGACATCGCCATGAGCCACTTAAAGGCGTAGAATGAGTTGCCATTAAACCATAATAAATCACACGTCAAGTTGAAACACAAAATTTGAATGTAAAATTCAAAATTTTAGCATTGCCATTTTATACCCATAGCAAAACTTCTAATTAAAACAATGAGCTTCGTTTTCCCCAAAACGATGTTGATGTTGCAGATGCACTCAAGTGACTGATTGAAAATGTACTGCTAACTGAGTAAATATGTTACGAGTAGTTTGACTAATAAAATAAGTATGATGAAAATGAAGTGGTGACAGTGATATGCGGTTTAAAAAAGGGACAGAAAAGGTTGAGTTTTGAATGAGGGATGTACGAAGAAGGTCTGCATGGATTTGAAGCAGTTGGGTTGTTTTGGTGGTGGATTTGATGAACGAAATCAGTGATTCGAAGTGGGTTTGGGTTGAGCGTTAATCTCATGCTTTTAACTTTTATTAAAAAAATTTATAAAATACCATCATGTGTTGCATTAATCTCATGTTTTAAATCATTGTTTTACTATATAAAAATTAATAGTATACATATAATTCAGTTTAGTCACAGTTTCAACTGGTCCAAATCGGGGGTTATTGGATTTTAATAATCCAAACTTTGACCAATTGGCCGGCAATAATCCCAACTTAAAAAATTCCACCTTATATTCCCAACTTTTAAGTTATTTTCCTCCATCAAGCCTTTACTAACGGGGTCTAACCCAGTTAGTATTTTGCTACTGTGACAGCTTATGTGGCACCAAACCTGATTATTTGCTGACGTGAAAGCTTACGTGTCACCATCACCACCACCTACAACAACCGTCTACCACCACAACCATCACCACCTCCCGCCGTCAGCAACTTGTTCCGGCGACTCCGATCATCTTCGACCCTCAGTGACCTTCTCCGCCGCTTATAACTTCAAAGTTTCCACCATCTCCACAACTCCGGTGACCTGCAACTTGTTCGGGCGACCCTTTTTACCCCTGAAACCACCAAACGAGAGCACCACCAGTCATCTCTAACCTCTTATAATCTTCTGCGCTGCCCAAAAGTTCAAAATTTCCACCATCTACGCAACTCCGTGACCTGCAACTTATTCTGGCGACCCTTTATACCCCTGAAACCACCAAACAAGACCATCACCAATCATCTCTGACCTCTTATAATATTCTCCGCTGCTCAAAAGTTCAAAATTTCCCCGATCTACGCAACTCCGATGACCTGCAACTTATTCCGGCAATCATTTTTACCCCTAAAGCCACCAAACGAGACCACCACCAATCATCTTCGACCTCCAGTAATCTTCTCTGCTGCTCAAAAGTTCAAAATTTCCACCATCCACGCAACTCTGGTGACATGCAACTTATTCCGGCGACCTTCTTTACCCCTGAAACCACCAAAGGAGACCACCACTAGTCATCTCCAACCTCTAGTGACCTTCTCCGCCGCTCAAAACTTCAAAATTTATCTGGGTCTCATGTTTTTCTGGTGTGGCGGTTAGAGTTGTGGATGGTAGTTTAATGGTGGTGGCTGAAGGTTGGAAGGGTGGGGTGTTTGGTGGATATGGTGAATGGTGGTGGGCGGTGGTGGTGGCAGACGGTGGTTGTGGGTAGTGGTGATGAAGGTGGTGAAGGTGATGGTGATGGTGATGGTGCCACGTAAGATTCTACGTTAGCAAATAATCAGGTTTGGTGCCACATAAGCTGCAACGTTAGCAAAATATTAACTGGGTTAGACCTAGTTAGTGAAGACTTGGTGGAGGAAAATAGCTTGAAAGTTGGGACTAGCAGAGGGAATTTTTTAAATTTGGATTATTGCCGACCAATTAGTCAAACTTTAGATTGTTAAAATCCATTAACCCAATCGGAGGCTGAAGTCTTAAAAATATAATATTATACACTTTCAAAAAATCAGATATTTTTGATAAAATTACATTGTGAAGCGAAAAATCAGGGAGTCGAGGCACCCCTGTCCCCATGAAGCTTCGCCAATGGTTGGATGGTATTTGGTTCTATTGATCGAGCTAAATTGGCATGCCCTTACCTAGTGGGTGATTGTTGATTATAATGGTTGCGAATTATAATATCTAGTGAATGCTCTTGTGACTAGTTGCGTGTATCTTGAAATCATTCCATCAGTGTGAGACAAGCTCAACAGTGGTGAAGGAGAACGTAGGGATCAACATTTGGCATTTTCGGTATCGGTACCCAGTTTTTGGAATTTTTGGTATTGGTACCAGTTCGGTACGATACCGGTAAAATACCGAATTTTACCTTCAAGTACCGGTACCGTACCGAATATTTGGTACCTGTACTGGTACTCAGTTTTGATGAATTTCGGTACCGATACCGGTACCCAGTTTTTGATGAATTTCAGTACTGATATTTTTAATACCGGTACCACACTTATTCCTCGGAGAATGTGTGTTAGTAAATACATGATGCATGGGCACGTATTGTAAAATATGTTTCTTATTTCAAAGACAATTAAGATGCCAACATAAGATGCAAAATGTCAAATATTGAAATATAGGTAATTTATGTGCTCATATCCCCATACTTGAAGAAAATAAAGCTTTATGGATCGGAATAAACATTGTATGTACATATGTTAACTATATGTGTTGTACATGAACGAGTGAACAACTGAATGCAAATACAAAAGTCACACATTGATGAAGAGTAGGAATCATTCACATAATAGCGTCATTGATAAACATGTCAAATGTCATTCCATCATGCTAAAGAATTGACAAATCCAAAGCACGTCACATAATTTAGGAACTAAGAAGTTATGAACAAAGGAAGTAAATCCGGGCTAAAAACCGAAGAGATTGAGAAAAACTGTCTAGACACGCCCCATGTCTCGGATTCGAAAACTGCCGAACACCTCCAGAAGGCCACAACGCGAAGCCCATACAAGAAAAGTCCAGACACACCATGTGCCCTGAAGGCACGCCCCTGTCTCATCACTAGATGACAAAAGTTGACTTCTAGAGGATTTGTAAGATTCGAGGGACCCACAAAGTTAACCACGCCCCTTGTCTGGCAGACACGACCCGTGCCTCACGAACAAGCTTTAGCATGTCACTTGGTCAGGCATGCCTCATGCCTCTTCTCCCAGCAACCTATAAATATAAGCCATTTTCACCATTTTTACTGGCTCACTTCTCTCCTCTCTTCTTCACAACACATTTCTACTCTATCCACCATCTCTAATCATTGTAATCACTAAGAAAAACTTAAGCATCATTAATGTAATCGAGCTTTTGATGGTTAATATATCTTTTCAAGTTTGTAAAAACTAGTTCCATGGCCATTCTTAGCTAGAATCTTGCGGTGGATTGGGGAAAACTTACCCCCTTGATGGGGAGTTAACTAAGGAAGATCATGTGTTAATGACTTTGGTTAATTATTAGTTTATTGAAAGTGAATGAAATATTAGCGTCGCCAATTACTTGGGTCATTAGTATTTCGGCTTAACCCATAAAATCTACCAATAATCTTGCAACGCCATTGACTTGGCCACTTGGGTAGTTCATGTTTCCTATGTCTATGTAGAGTTAAAATATGTTGATGCTCGTACGGAGGTTAAAGGTTTTGGAAGGGATTTCGGGTCAGGTAAGCTCTTGCCTTTACGCGACGCTAGTACCAAAGTGTAAAGGATTTGGTCTATATGGAAAGTAACTACCTTTGGGGAATTGACGACTCAACAAAGGAGTCGTAATTTAAATCCCTTAAACTACTTAATTAACCAATACTAAATCATAGTGGTATATACTTTCCATGTAGATTGAGTGGTACCATTATGGTTTGATTCCAGCCTCGAGTGACATTTCCTTGTTGATTCAAAGCGATGGGTTCGTGTGTGTTAAGATCCCACCCCAAGTATTGCACAACCTTATACATGGTAATAGTTAGTTAATGAAGCATCAAGAGGTATGTTAATCCTGAATACCCCATTTTCTTATCATTGATTACTAACTTTTTATTTTCCTCTTCTTCATATTATTTTGAGCCATTTAAAAAAAATTAATTTTAGGTTTGACTAGATGATAACGAAGACTCGGTACTAAAACTCCCTGTATCCTTGGACGACCTTGATATCTTACCATTAATATATATTACGCCAACGATTGTTGCACTTTCCCAACGTAAACTCTAGTGTGATAGTATTTTATCGTGTTTTTTTTAATATTAAAACTTGAACTAGCGCATAAAACAGCTAAAAAATATACCATCTTTTTGTAAGTATACCACATCACACCACCTCCAAATGGAGGTGATATACAACCAGATGACCCAGTAATAATGCCACTAGCTCACATGATGACTCTAGTAATGTTATGGATCAATGTCCTCTAAATGATGAGCTTCAAAGTTAAAACGGGACCAGGAGCAAGTGACACAAAGCCCTGATCGATCATGGATAACCCGTCTTCAATTAGAAGCCTCAATGGTACACCCTAGCTCTAATTTTAATTCATATGATTTTTTTTTCTGACAATCACAAAGCTTTTTTACGACCATATTTTCCAATGACGAGTAAAACTCTTTTAAATAATCCGCACAGGATGAGCATTGGATAGAAGCCATGCAATAAGAAATTAAAGCTCTTGAAAGGAATAGATTTTGGATTCTGGTCGACTTACCGAAAGGCAAACGAGCCATCGACTCCAAACGGGTCTATAATATAAAATACAAAGCGAACGGTGAAGTTGAATGATACAAGGCCCGACTTGTTGCTAAGGGTTTCACACAAATGGAAGGGGTAGACGATCACGATACATTTGCCCCGGTCGCCAAACTTGTCACCTTACGAACCCGTCTAGCTGTGGCAACTAAGAAAATTTGGGTTATTCACCAACTTGATGTTAATATTACATTTCTACATGGTGTTTGGATGAGGAAGTATATGAAGATTCCTCAAGGTTTCACCAAAGAAAACAAGACTCATCTATGTCGCCTCAAAAAATCGCTCTATGGCCTTACCCTTAAGATCTGTAAAGTGACCCCCAGACAGCAAAAAGTTGGCTAGCAGCAGTTGTTTGCTGCAAAGTTGCCACATTTGTCCATCCTTGCCGCATTTGATCTGGTGTTAACACATGTTAGGACTCTAATCTGCTCCTAAACACACTTGAGAACACTTGGCAGCACCTCCTTGATTGTCAATTGGTATAAATAGGCGCTTGTTCTTGAGTTTTATTCACACCATTCTTTCTTCATCTCCTTCAAAACATTCTTGGAGTTGCTCCTAATCTAAAGGAACCTCCTCTTCTGCGTTCAAGCATCCATTCTAGGCTACTAAGTGTTCTTTCATGTTAATTTCAATTTTGTAGTTAGTATTCACCCGGAAGTCAAGCAGTTTGACTTTTTCTTTGACTTTCGGTTCTGACCATTTTGGTCAAGTCAAAGTTTAGTTACCTTTTCCTGTGTGGGTATACGACCCGTGACATATACCATTTTAACAAGTCGTAACGGATCAAAACATTTCCAAATCAGAATGTAAGGTTTAGCAAAGCATATTACACGAGATTTACGCTCGTTTGGTTGTAAACCACTTTCTATTCGATCTTTCGTTTAAACCATAATCTACGGTACTATATAATTATCCAAATTATTAGGAAATACTTATGTTCTCCAAGCATGGTTAAGCACATCATCAACAACCAAAGTGAATACATAGTCCCCACTTTTTCATTTTTAAACCAGTATGGGGTGATTCATATGTTCTATCTATTTTCAAGCTACAAACTTGTTACATTTGGCTTATATACAAATAATTATACTTTAGTGTGAAACTTGGTGGTGCATATTTGTATTCTTAACTAAAATAAATTCATTAACTTTAATAGCCGACCGGTAGTATGCTATGGCGCTATAGGTTTGACACCCCATTCCTGGTTCTTGAGTTTGTTTTGGATGTTTGTTTAGGTAATGACAGAAATTGAGAAAAACCTAAGTAAACCCTTTTGGGTTTATCGTACAAGTCAACAAAGGCTTGAATGTATTCCCAAACGACCGCACTTGTTTATACAGAGTTTTCCGAATAAGCATACAAATTGTTTCTTGTGATACAAGTTGTTTAGTTTTCGTAATCCAAAACGTATTACAAATGACTCCAAGTTTTATTATAAAAACCAAAGTATTGTAATACTAATCATTTACGTGACGAATTTAGCTACAAAAAATATCTTATACACCAACTCTTGTGGTTGACCAAAGTGTGGCAATACTAAACATTTTGTCGTGTATTGGCTACAAAACCTATATTTGTCACACTCCAACCGATGGCGGAAATATCGGGATGTGGCACTAAGCGACGAGATTGCTCGAGAGGATCCATAACGACTATTTTCGCGACAATAATCAATCAAGTTCAAATTTCATAAATACTAAACAATCCATACAACCTCAAAATGAAATTCAAATTGTCTCAAGTAATATAACAAAAACAAAACTAAATTAGGCATGTATCTTGAGCCTAATTCATTTCCAGCATACGATCCATCAACCTGTTACATACGTTAAAATAAAAGTCAATACAAACATGTAAGGGTGAGTACACAAGTTTGGCATAAGTATAGTAATAAGTTTCCTAAAACCAGCATGTATAAACGTAGTCATGTGAACATATAAGCTATCTGCATCGATACAAGCTAACCAATTAGACCGAGTGTGAGATGCGCGTCACGTGTCCACCGAAGTGTCCACGTACGTAAACAAGTAAAGTAAAGTGAACCTTAACAACCCCCGAACCTACGGGTGGCTGGTCAACCTATAGTGCTATCATGTCAAAGGTGGTATGCGAGTCATCAAGCGTAAGCGTAGCACACAACGGTTCAGCGTTTCACGTATATGCATGCGAGAGCGGTTTGCGTTCAAAGCGTTTTAAGTGTCGTGTGCAGTGTAGTTTTTTATGGAGAACGTATATAACACCCAAAAAGTGCGTTAAAGAGAAAAGGGGTCAAGTATACTCACATTGCATGTTTAAACAGTTAAACACGAGCGGGATAGAGCGGGGAGAGCGTCGGATCAGCCTGCATGCAGAAACAGAAGTGCATTAGTCTTCCATAGTGCTGAAACAGTCAGAAACAGAGATTCGTGTGGGGAATAGGCCAGTTCTACGAAATGTGCTTCGTATGAACTGGGACAGTTCGTAATAATTGGGCCTTGTGTGGATTGACCTATTTCGTGTCCAAAATCGAGTGTGCTTAGACTATAGTCCGATTTGGTGCTTAGACTATATACTAGGTCGAACATGGCAATTCTACCTAATTCCCTATAGTTATGGCTCTGATACTAATCTGTCACACCCCAACCGATTGTGGAAACATCGGGATGTGGCACTAAGCGTGAGATTGCTCGAGAGGATCCATAACGACTATTTTCGCAAAAATAATTAATTAAGTTCAAATTTCATAAATACTAAACAATCCATACAACCTCAAAAATCAAATATAAATTGTCTCAAGTAACATAACAAAAACAAAACTAAATTAGGCGTGTATCTAGAGCCTAATTCATTTCCAGCATACGATACATCAACCTGTTACATACTGTAACATCCGTCAAACAACGGGTTTCCACAACCCGCTTCGTTTATTAATCGAATATCCAGTTAAAAAATTTCGTTGCTTATTTAATGCTCAAATAAATTTTAAACGATACATAATTAACAAATATATTAGAATTTAAAAACCATAATTAAAAATTACTAATAAATAATGAACAAAAAAATTAATGTAGACGCCGGGTTTCGAACCCGGGTCTCGCCTATAACCAAACACACTTCACACCGCTACACCACACCTCAACATCTGAAAGGATTTAATCAAACAAATCTTTTATGTATTAATAATATCCTAGACTGATTCAAAGTTGCGCCCAGTAACGGCTGTAATCCCCGGCAATCATCAAAGATTTGTGAATTCTTCGCAAATAACCGAAGAAAATGCTTCCAGTCTTGAACCAATACTCAAATCGAGTCAAAATGCGTCCAATTAGCTAAGCAATCAATCCGCCATAACCCATTTTGACCGAAACCGAAGTTTATACTGTACGACCTCCTCTTCTATAAATAGGAGCTCTGAGAACCCATTTGGAATGCACACACACTCTCGCTAACCTCTCTCTACAAGTCTCTATTCATCAAGAACACTTCGCCGGAATTTCTTTCAGTCACCGGAACTTCCGGAACTTCATCGGAGATCACACCTGTTCGGTACAACATCCTTAAATCCTTTTCTGTTTTAATTATTTCCGTTATCAGTAATAATCAAACAATTAATTCAATAAGATTTGATTAAACAGTCGAGTTATGTTTCTGGGTATTAAGTCGATTGAAGAAGATGAAGTTGAAATGTGTTTAAAGGAATTTAAAATCGGTAAATATACCGGGTTAGACACACAGTCCAGTGGTGGACTGTGTGCAAATTACAAAGCATGCGCCTTGAGTTCGATCCTTGACACAACCCTATCCTCTGAAATAAAAATGTTCTTTTTTAAACCGAAACCATATTAACTCGCTGTAAGATGTTAAGTATAATAACATTTCAATATATATCGGGTTAGACACCCAGCCCAGTTGGTTGGGCTGGGTGCAACACAATACAAAGGTCGCGGGTTCGAGTGTTAACAGGCAAGCCGGTTCGATTGGGTTAAAAACCTTTTTAATTTAATTAAATAAAATTCGGTATAATCTAAATAGTATATAAATATAATTAAAATCAGAAATATTTCGGGTTAGACACGTAGCTCAGTTGGTAGAGCTGCGTGCACGTATACGGGAGGTCACGAGTTCGAACCTCACTCAGTGCACAGAATAAACGTAGTCCGACCGGTCAACGGTCAAAAAGTCAAAAAAATTTTTTTTATTTATTTACTTTATTTAAAAATCAATTAAAAACACTTAAAAATAATATTTTTGAAGTTAGAAAATTTCCTTAAACTCACAAAAATAAATCTAACAACCCCATTAAGAACACTAATTAAAAATATTAATCTCAAATAAAAGTTTATTTATTTATCGAATTATTATGTTATTATTTAGGTTAGTTTCTCTCGTGGTTAAATCCAAATTCGTGCGCATTCATCGTCAATCCAAGAAACGCAACCACTGTGAGTGAATTCTTACAAATTCCCCTTTTTATTATTGTTTTGGGGTGTATCATGTGTCGCTTTAATTATTTCGCTTATTCAAACTCGTGCTATTACCATTATATGATCTAACTTATAATGTAAATATTGTTTGTTGTAATGTGTGTTTACATTTAGTCAAGTTGCGTGCAAATCAATTCATTAGGCCCATCAGTTCCCCATTGGAGACGGGTTGAACATCGCGTGCCTCAAAATCATTCATTAGGCCCATCAGTTCCTCGTGGGAGACGAGTTGAACATCGCGTGCCTCAAAATCATTCATTTGGTGTATATTATGTGTTTTTGTGATTAAATTTACATTTACGTTTATTCGTATTTGGTTATGCACAATTTTATTCAAATAACCAACATAACTAATCCTTTCAAATGTTTAAATAAGATTCACTCGCCAACTTTTTGTTGACCCAAAACCCTATTTTTACACATGATACAGGTGAACAGGTTGAAGCAAGGGACACATAAGAAATTGCCTTAGAAGAAAAATAATGAAGTTATGAAAAAATGTATTTGAACATGTTGTATTTGTATGCTTATTGTAATGTTCTTTAAAAGAAATAATAAATATGAAACTTTATAGTAAATGTCATGAGCTTTGATGAAAACCCAATCATGCCCCGATCACCATTTCCGCTGCGGGTCGGGGTGTGACACATACGTTAAAATATTAATCAATACAAACATGTAAAGGTGCACAGAGACGTTTGTTTTGCTTGGAATGGTCCGATTTGGTGCTTAGACTATAGACTAGGTCAAACATGGCAATTCTACCTAATTCCCTATAGTTATGGGCCTTGTGCCAGTTCGTACAAGCTGTGCCAGTTGGTACGAATTGGGCCTTGTGCGGATTGACCTGTTTCGTGTCCAAAATTGAGTGTTTTTTCGCGTCGTTTTTCGGGAAATCGAGAGTGTTCATCCTTCCAGCCCTAAGCTATTGATCCAACCTAGAGCCGGAGAGGTCTTTGGAGCGAGTTAGTCACTTGTGGGAACTTGAACTGGTTCGTACGAACTGGGCAGTTCGTACGAGCCAGTCCAGTTTGCACGAGGACTGTCTTGCGTCTTCGTGCATTGGGGATTGAGTTCTCGCCTGAATCGGATGTGATTTCGAGTCCTTTTCATGACGGTTTCGACACCGCTTCGTCCCACTATCTAGTGAACGATACATATGTCGGTTTTGGCCCGTTTTAGTGTAAAAATCAAGTTTAAAACAATTTTCTTATGATTGAACACTTTGTGAGCTTGAAATAACAAGATTTCTAACTTGGGAAGCCAAGGCTAAGCCCAATATACTCGCTTAATTGTGAGTCCAATGTAAAAACATAAAGTTTTATGAAAAAGATGAAGGTTTTCATAAACAGGATAGTTTGTATGAAATCAAAGATAATCTCGTATAAATTGTTGTGGTTTGTGTGAAAAGAGTTATTACTTACTTGGAAAAATAGAGAGAGGTGGGTAGAGGATGGTTTGTGCGAAGTGGCAGCAAGAGGAGTTTGTGAGAGTGAGGTGGTATTTATAGAGGAGGAGAAGGAGGCTTGGGGGCAATATGTACGAATTGGTGTTTCTGTGCGAATTGGGTCACTTCGTACGAGTTGGTCTGTTTTGTGCGAGTTGTTTCCAGTTCGCGTGTCGGCCGTTCGTTTGGCGTTTTTGTTTGCATTAGTTAGTTCAAGTACGTTAAGCGTTTTAGCGAGGCATTAAGCGTTGTGTTGTATATTAGCGCGATAAATCGAGTTAAGCGAGTGAGTGAGCGTTTAAGCGAGTATAAAACATATATAAAGCATAAACACACATAATAACATATATAACCGCGTTAAGTTTGCGTTGTGATAAGCGTTTGAGTAGTAAGCGTCTAAATGCGATAATTAAGCGAAATAAAATGCGTTTAAAACATCGATAACCCTTTTATAATAGAATCTCGGAGTACAAAACGGTTATAAACGAAATAACAGTAAAATGGGGACAATCGAAAATGTCGGGTTGTTACAAAATTACTCACCAACTTTATTGTTGACCTTCTATTTTCACATATGTTTTAGGTACTAATGCATATAATATTCAAGTATGTTTCACATAGGAACGAACTTTGGCCTTAGTTCGCTTTAATTTAAAAAGAGTTATTTGTAAACCTTTGTGTTTGAAAAAACAATGTAATACAATTTTTTTTTAATATAATGTAACTTTAGTACTACGTGTTGTGAACAATCTTGTAACATGACTCTCCGACGTTTCCACCACAAGTTCTACATGATCGGGTTGTTAGAAAATTGTACTTTACGCTATAAGTAATTTAGTGGATGTTCATGTATAAAGACAAACTTCTTTTTTCATCAAGTCTTTTTAGAAATTACGCATATGGTCCGAACTTACACAATCATCACTTTTGGTCCTTTGACTAGACAGATGTTAAAAAATCTTATTAAGTTGATGTGAAAAAGGCTATTTTCATCTATGATTAAAAACAATTAAAACAATATACAAAAACTCCACCCAAATCTACCCCTTTTTATTCGTCCTTCCAAATACTAACTCTAACAATCTACCGTTGGCATCTCATTATCCCCCACAAGTAACGGTGGTACGTTTTGATATAATCTGGTACGCGATTGTTTAACCTTGTTATATAACATAGTAGGTGATACATAATTATAAAACATATGTTACGTGATTATATGTGAATGTTTATGTCTCTTGCCTAGAATACATGTGTCTCATTTTGTTGACTTCCCACACAGTCTGGAAAATTAACACGTTGTACAGGAGTTGCCTTTTAAAAAAGAAAGTTAAAATTTTTGAAGTTACGAGTCATGTTTCATGTGAGCGATAAAGTCACAAAACACTATAACTCGAAAATCAAATAAACTACCAAAATAAAATTTTGGTTTCACTATAACCTAAAGTACCCAAATTAGATTACCACATTTATTGGATCAATATTTTATCAAATTCTTGTAATAAATGTGTTGTTAAATAATTATATTTTAATTTGATAAAAAATTAAACCTTTTACAAGTAATTATAACCTATAACTACATGACTGTATATATACATAAAAACTAACGAACCGTATGAGCAAATTAATAAAAAAATCAAAAAGATGATTAATATAATATATAGAATTCATAACTGTTTTAGAAAATATAACTAAAATTATATCGAAATTTTAAATACTATATTACAAGAATTTTAAACGATAAAACTAATTCATTTTAAAGATACTATATATGTTACAACTCACTTGGCATGTCACATTATCATACATTAGTTGGCATTTGAGGTGACATACGAATTATAAAGCTAATCAGTTTCCTTAAATTTAGGAAAAAAATTCACATAAAATGTTACTGAATAGTAATCAAGTTTTAAAAGTGTTCTAATTAGCTTACGCGTATCGTTTTTTTCTCAATTAGAATACTTAACATTCAAATCGAGTCATGTCCTTTTTTCCATATGTGGGGAGAAAAATGAAGCATAAGATGATAGGGTCGGATTATATTAATATATGAATTTATATTTATTAAAAATAAAAAACACTTTAATTACATTAAAAATAAAAAAAAACAAGTTAAAATCCACGTCATCATTGGACGTTAGCATCAAATGAAAGGGAAAAAAGAAACAAAAATTCACATCACCACGGTTACCTATGAAATTGATGAAAAACGCTTAATTTTAATAAAATATGAATGTCAAGCGACCTAATTGGAACACTTTTAACCACTGGGTCTTGACTTAGTGGCCACCAACACCCGCTTTAAGGTCGGACCGAGGATCCATGAGGTCTCGGGTTCGAAACATGTTTCTTACCCCTCTTTGATGGCTAGGGTATTTGCCACCAGGGATCCTTGTCGGGTGGTGAACTGGGAAGGGAGATCCCTTCCACGTTTAAGGATAGCGTGGAAATTATCCTTTTTTTTAATGGAACACTTTTGAAACCCGAGTGACCTAATTTGAACATTTTTAAAACTTGGTTACTATTCTACAAAGTTACTCCATTGAAAAACTGATAAATTTCATTAAACTTGTAGGCATTTAAAACACAACAAACTGGTAAATTTCATTAAACTTGTAGGCAGTTAAAATACAACAATTAATCTAATAATATTGCAACATTAAACTTTAAAATATACTTACAAACCCCGTTCTAAAATGTTATCATTGCCTAATGTTTAACATCCTAACCGGAAATGGAAATATTGAGGTATCATTTTGGTAGACTGTTCAACAACTCATGAAAACTAAATTTAAAAATTTAATTAAATAATTTGAATTATCCAATACAACGAAAAGACAAAAGGTTCAAGTAAATAAACAAATAAATCCATATTAAAAGTTAAACTAAGTCCATAAACATCATATGTGATAGCAGTCTTGTAAGTCATCTTCATGGGTTCTTTCCTGTAACATGTGTAAAAAAGGATGACAAAAATACCCAAGTCCGACAGGTATATCCGAAACCCGACACAAATGGACGGGTATCGGTATGAGATTGGTTTTAAAAATTTTCGCAGGTATGGGATTAGGTGATACCCGACCCGATTATCCGAAACCACATACCCGTTTACCCGAACTATATAATATACCCGGATTTTTCAATTTATATTTTTATTTTCCATTAACCCTTGTCTATTAGTGATTTATTTTAGCATGTTCATAATGTGAAAAAATTATTTTTCTTGTAGTATATGTATTTCATAATAGTATTTATATTTTGTATGTTGTGAAGTATAGACATATAAGTGCATAAGTATTATAAAGTTGATATTAATTTATGATAAAATTTATATTATGTCATGTACCTTTTTTTATTTATAGTAGTTGTTGTATAAATAAAATATATAATAATTATAATAGTAGGAAAACGTATTTGGAAACCCCTAACGTATATCTTTTAACAAATTAATAGGTATACTCGATATCCGCGGGTATACATGATACCCGAGGGGTAATTACCCGACAAATACCCAACGGGTAATGGGTCGGGTATGAGACACGATTTTACAAGCGGGTATGGATATGGGATTACCAATACCCGACCCGAACCCGACCCATTGCCATCCCTATGTAAAATAAAGATCAACTAAAAAAACTAGTGAGCACATAGGATGAATACATAGAGTAAGTAAGTATAATCATAATTCATGATTTTCTCATGATCCTACCACTATATATACATACACATATTTCTTATAGGTTTAGACAATAACAATTTTATTAAAATCCATCATAAAAATATTATTGTGGTTTTGTCATGATCCTATCCTCTCTCTCTCTCTCTATATATATATATATATATTTCTTGTAGGTTTAGATAATAACAAATTTATTAAAAATCCATCATAAAAATATTATTATAGTAAAAATCAAATTTTTATAACATCATTAAAACCCAATCTTTATGATCAATATTTTGTTTTTTTAGCATTACAAAATTACAATCGTAGATCATGTAATCTATGGAACTTCTAAGTCTTAAGCCTATTATAAAATCAGAAAACAATCAAGTTCATGATATCTAGTAAAGGTGTTTTCATATTTTATATCTCTATATATTTTGAAATAAAATCATAACAAATTACATCAAACTCTAAAAATTCCTAAAAATTCACCAAACTAATCTAATATGACGAGGAACAAAACCCTATTGTCAGTTTAATCAAAAGGTATGCCTAAGATCAAAAGCCCCATTTTTTTCATCTAAGAACCCTAGAATTTGGGGATTTAAAATTCGTATAAATTAAGCCCTCCATCATAGAAATTAATAGAGGGGTTTTGTAGAGCTCAAAAATCTAAGAAGGTTCGGCTTTTGAATTACCTGAATTGGTGTCTGTACGAAGGAGATATGACAAATCAAAATTACAAGCCCTAGTTTTGTTCTTCGGACTAATTAGTGGTGTGTATTTGATGAAACACGAAACCTTCAGCGGGGTTTTACTTGGTTTCAGCAGAGAACCACAATGGTATAGGTGTTAGGGTCCGATTTCACGAAAAACAAATGTAACCAAGTTAAGAGCTTTATGTGCTTTAAGGGAGGATATAATGATCGTTAATCATTTCGGTTTCACAAGGAATCCGAACGTTTGTATGGTGTTGTTATTAGTTCCCCACAATTCTTGGAATCATAAGGAAGTCCAAACATCATGTTTTTACCGGGTTCGAACTTTAGGTGGGTTGGTTTGGGTTGACTGCGTTTCAACAAGGAAGAAGAGGGTTTAGGTTCCGATTTTAAGCTTAAGTATAAGCTGCATCTAATTCCCATCGCATAAGGCTGTGTAATGCAGTTGGTATGCATCGCGTTTTATCAAACCATGGTGGCCGGTTTCTAGTCCCGCGCACCCCGTTCTTTTATGCTTATTTTTTTCCAACTTTACCAAACACAGCACTTCAGGTCTGGGTTGATTATTATAAGGGTTTATAATCCCCCCCCCCAGTCCTCACACCAGCACCATGGTGGTTCAATGGTTGAGTTGTGGGTTTGTAACCTGGTCGGTGTGGGTTCGAATCCCGCATGGGCCTTTTTTTATTTCTTCGTCAATTAAAGACTTTCAAGAAATGACAATGTGTCCCTTGCACTTTGAGTATCACATAATGATAACAAGACCCTCTAGTTATATAACTGATTAACTTAGGTATAAATATTAGCTTAGTGTTTTAAGTAACGTAGTTTAATGATTTCTATAACATTTCTAACAAATCAACGGATCTTATTAAAACTTTAACTCTTAAATATTTATCTTAACTAAAAAGATTTCCCCACAATGTAACGAAAAATAAATTAAAAAAAAAAACAATATTCAAAATTTCGTATTCATTGCAAATACATCGGGTTCTGGTTACAATTCGAATCGGGCTTCGGAGATCCGATTTTGGCAGCTGTTACAATCAAGAAACAACTTCAAAAATCATCAAAATCACTCTGAATTTTTACGTCTTCATGATGCCTGACGGAAACAAATATCATATCAAGAGCAATGGTTAGGTCCCCATGACCTCTAGGATCGATGATGAACACCAAAACATTACACTTGATTCAAGACGTAAACATAAAACAAGGTAGAAAGTGTAGAAGATATAGAAAAACTCTTTCATATTATTCAATCATCACATGTTAACAAAAATCAAAAGAGTACACATCCTATCTAAACTGGTTTAGGTTATAGATACCTAAACCCACACTTTCTCTTTCTAAAATCTCTCTCTAAAACATTCTCTAAACCAATCTCCCGTGAATGAATTCCAAATCTAACCTAATATAACATATATATATATATATATATAAAAGCTAGACAAATAAACCCTAAACTCAATCCTCTAGGGAAACCTTCAGGGGTATACAAACTTTAAGGGGAACAAATCCGGAACTTCAATGATTCATTTCTCCCTGAAGTTTAATCCAGGCATCTTTTACTTTGTATTCTCCTCAGAACTTGGATTTTTCACATAATTGATAAAGCCACAGTTACCAGGCAGATTACTGCACTTACATTTGTAATCTAATATTAGCAAAAAATACCGGATTCAAATACTCCTTTACTTAATTATTTAAGAACTTAAACACCCGAAGGATAATATTTTTAGTAGCCTTTTACTCTTTACTCTTCGTTCAGTTTTTCAACAAACACGAGTGGAATCCTCTCATGTTACGTGACAATAATTCAATCAATATTGTTACCGATTGCTGACGGTACCAGCACTTGCTATAACAATCGAAAGAGAAAATAAAATAAAATAAAGTTGTAAAATGCCTACAAGAACATTCACAAGTGTTTTACATCAATTAAAACCGCAAAAAAGAATTTCGGTAGCGATTCAGTTACCGATGTTGTTCAGTTGGAATTTGTTTATTTCATCAGGGTACCGATACTTTTCATAGCATACGATAAAAAACACTCTACTTTGAATTGAACTACGATGTCAACAAAATTTATACTGGTACGTCGACAAAAAATAATTATAAATACAACCACATATTCATATTTTTTTAAACAGTTAATTAACGAAAATCATCGAATGAAAATGAAATTGAATACAACTAAATAGGTTAAAGACACGTATTGTTTAAAGTAAGAGGTGAGATTAAAACTTAAATAATATATAGTAAAATAGACTACTCTAATAATAATAGTAATAATCATTTGTTTCATCACAAAATTTATGTCTCTCATTTAACCTTATTGTAATATGTTCAAACAAAATTAACGTATATTTTTTTGAACGACCAACGAAATAAAAATCCGGCTATCTGGGGTAACTCAATGGTAAAAGACGACACCCATACTCCACGATCACATACAGTACTGGGTAGCCCAAGCCCTCCATCGGTTTCGGAAAAAACCTGCGTTGCCCGAGGACCCATTATTGTAAAACTCGCTGAGGTTAAATTTGAACTTGAAATCTTTGACCTCAAAACCAAATCTTCATTTCCCCTTTGGTGCCAATTGAGTTGTAGCTTATTAGAAAAAAATATTATAACTTATTATAATTATAAGGGTGAGCGGAGTGGGGGCAGTAAACCCACTCAGCACCGCACACCATCCACCGCCATCATGTTTACCGCATACATGTTTACCGAATGGAAGCCAAAAAACGGTGAAGGTTCACCAACTCGGGGAGAGGTAGGGAAGAGGAGAGAGATAGGTGTGTGGTGGGGCCCAACCCTTCTCAACCAATCACATATTTTTCCTTTTTTTTTAGAAAAATTGTTTACCTAAACCCTATTAGGTGTTTACCACCAATGTTTTTGAGCATTAAATAAACAAATTAGGTGAATTGACGTGACATTGTATGATTGGGTGAATGTGGAGTTTACCTATTTAGAATAGGTAACGACTCCCTTCACTCTAAATAACATAAATCATTTTGTTATCTTTTTTTAAAGAAAATCCTTTTGTTTTCGTATCCATGTATATATATGGTGAGCCATGTAAATATTTTATTTTATTCTTAAAATACTCATCCATATTCGATTAAAAAAATATGATATCCAGATTCGATAAAGTTAGAACCCAATACACGATAAAGAAAAAGTGGGTTGGTCAACACAATGAAAGTGATAAAAAATATTGTTATAACATATATAGTTAGTTTATAATAACTAAGGTTGAAGCTTTATAAGAAAATACGATGTTATAAAAGGAAATATGATAAGGGGATATCTAAACCTTTAGAACAAATATATAAATGTTGTCTTATAAATCTATTTTATTCATGCACACATTTTTCACATATTTGTAATTGAAGTAGAATTAAAATCAGTAATAATAAGTTTGATAGTAGGCTCGTAATGTTAAACACCTTCATTTCACATAAAGCCTGAAACACAAATTTGGTATACTTTACAAAAAAAAAAAAAATCGAATAGGTACCGGGTGAAGTGATACCGAAAATTTCTTTTTGCGTGTTAGATGAAATTTAATATTGTTTTTATATGTAACTTATAAAGAATGAATTTTATTCATCAGAAAAAGAAAAACGATCTAATAAAAAAATTTACAGTATGTCGTTCTATAGACATATCATTTAGAAAGTACGTTTTTTTTATTATTTTATTAATTTGTTTATTTAATAATTAATATTAACATGAATTGATTAGATTGATTAGTTGATTGACCAAAACTGATGAATATATGAAACATATAATTGAATTACAAACAAATATATTGAATAATCACTTACGTAATTATTATTATTATTATAAGAGGGGCGGGGCACCAATGGGGAGGATAGCGGTTAATATTACACGCAACCCACACATCACCGCCGGTGGGGCGGACAGGTAAGGGTTGGGTCCGCATGGTTGTGTGTGGGGGTATGAGATAGAGAGAGATAGTTGTGTGTATGGATGAAGAAAATAACGGGGGTCCATGTTTCATGATAGTGGTGTCACCAGATCAAGTAATTTAGGATAGTGGTGGTATAAGTGACGTGACTTGAGTAGATTGACGGAAATTATAATAGAAGGATTAAGTGCCCTCTTCCCCTAATTAATCATTAAAATTGGTAAGCATTGGAGCGAGGGACCCTCAATGTTTTGCGTGCAAACGCACGCGCAGGCCCACGTGCATTCCTGGTTGAACGCTGGATTCCAAAATAAAGCTCAACGTTTGCTTGACCCAAAAGAACATGCCTCGTAATAGAGACATTTTTTTAGTTAAATTCCAATTGGAAATTTGGAAGTAGCTTCCATATTTTTCATTATCTTAATTATAAGATTGTAATCTAATAAAGCTATAATCTATTCAAACAAACTAATTTATATTATAAGGTTGTTCAGACAGTTTTTAATATGTTAAACTTTCTAAACCTTTTTAAAACAAAGGTTATTGTTATTATTATAAAACTTTAGCTAATACCTAACGTGTTACCTTTTATACGGATCAAGATTTGATGAAGTGAGGTTCCAAGTGCTCAGAAAAGCTAGCGTGGATAAATATTATGATTGTATAATTTGGTAATAGCAAGAATGCCCGTGTGTTATGGCAGGTGCGTCAGTTTTGTCGTCTCGTAGTTGTTGGTGGGGTTTGTGGTCTGTGTATGGTGTTTGTGGGTTATTCGTTATGGTGACGTGTGAAGTGTAAGCATAGTGACAAGCTAAACAATGAGACTTTTGTAAAGCCAAGATATTAACACAATAAATAGAATTCAATATTAGCAAAGATAGTTTTAATCGCGATATCAAATAGTAAAGATATAAGTAACGAGTACAATCGTTGGCCAATGTGCTTTATTAATATAAAGCAGTTCGTATCAATAGTAAGTATAATTACATATCAATTTGAATAGTTTTAATACTAGCTCTTAATATTTTACTGATATATTAGTGAGGTTTTAATGAAAGAAATTAGTTACAACATAAATATCTGAAAGGATAGTTTTGAAATCAAATGTGTAAAAGATAATCAATTAGGATCAAAACCCTCCTAGTTATTTGAAAAGCTATATTATATATTTATGGAAAGCTCATTTTGACAAAAATCAAAATGGGGTGTGAGGTCCTAAGAAACTTAATACCCTACCAAGTTAACCACATAATCTCGAATACCTAAGTTATAGACACACTTTGATAATCCGATTATAAGTAATTGAGTGATCTACCAGTTACTTGTGATTTAGAGCATCTTAATTATTTAACTATATAGATTAACGAATAGTGTGATTACTACCTACACAATTCAATTTAAAGCAAACCCTAATTAATTTCTAGATTCGTTTATTTAGATCTTTTCCACAGGTAGACCATATGTTTTACCAACCCTTGAATCCATTTATATGTTACCAGCTAGGTATCAAGTCATAAGTTAACGATCGATGTATAACTCAGAGATAGGATAATCAGATCAAGCATGCATAACCTCATAGATAGACCTAGATCATCCACACAAACTCATCCAATAATTAATTCTCAACATATGTATACACATCACAAGTTCCGCAGTAAACCCTTATATAAAATCACACTTTTATAAACATAATCATCCAAACCTAACAAAAACTAGAACTCATCTTACCTAACCGGCTATAAGGCGGTTAGCTTGCCACAATCAAAGCTAAACTGCTAGGGTTCATTAAATACATGACCAGTAGTAAAGAAAAAGAGAAATAAGAAGTATCAAACTCAGCAAGAACCGCAAGTATAAGATCATGTATGATCAATTTTTGGTTTCCAAGCTCTTTTGATATTCGGTCTTGTTGCACAAATCCAAGTAGTACCTTTTCGCGTCTACAATAACCCAATTCCATTATCTCTGGTTTTTTCTTAGCCATCATGTCCCTTTTATAGGTGTTTTTAGGGTTTCGAAGTGGTATGACTCGTACCTTCATTTAAAGGGTGCAGCCCGTGCTCACGTGTAGACATGTGGCCTGCTAGGGTTTTAACTTTTATGTTGGTGCTCAAATCTTTTATTTTATTCTGGTACCAGCCATACTAGGCTTTTATCCAGCTTTTTGAGTCTTTTCAGCTAGTCTCATCTTTAACTTCGAGAATCATTCAGTTAAGCCTCCGGCCTGCAAAACACCAATACACACAATTAACAAATTCTATGTGAATTTGCAATAAACAACTACAAATATGGGGGGTTTTGGCATTGAAATCCATGTGTTCTTTCAGACACATCAAATAACCTAGAAGTAGGGTGTAACTCATAAATATAGGTTACTAAAATTTGAAACTCATAAATATGGATTATGGAAAACTTAAAGGTGTACGTCACAATTCTTACGAAACAGGAGAGAGTCGTTTAATATCAGTGAATTAAAGATATGAGCGGGACTATTTGTGTGCTCCGAAGATTAGGTTTTGCCATAACGCTTGCACCTCCTGATTATCTCATCCATATGCTTTACCCACTATTCCTCGTCCCAAAGGGGGTCGCTCGATTGTTGTATGTTTTGCTTGATTGGTGCATGTTTCATTTGGTTACTAACGTGTAACATATTTCTACAAATATGATTATATGGTATAAGGCATGCCATTTTTCTATAAATTACAAGGTATGCCAAAGAAATTATAAACAACTTTTGTAACTTATTGAACAAGATAGCTAGCATAGAGATTGAACAAAGGAAAATAAAGTCATAACAAGTAAATAATGATCCTATAAAAATTAGAAATGATCAAAAGTAGCATTAACAACACACATTTATGGCCAATAGTGCAACGTGTAAGTGAGTTTAATCTCGATAGCCACTTGTTTCCTTGGAATATGTCAACCATAGGTCACAATAAAGCAAGTATAATAAAAAATAGAACAAAAATGGTATGCACATATTATACGTAACCTTGGTTTAAAAAAGCGCGTCTGAGGCGCGCCTAAGCGCGAGGCGCACTAAGGCGCAGCCTCCGGGCTTTTCCGCTCAGCGCCTTGTGTAATTACAAGAAGCGACCAAAAAGCGCAAAAGTGGCTTTTTTGGGGGCTTTTTGGCCTGAGGCGCGCGCCTCATGGACCTGAGGCGTTTTACTGCATAAAAATGTTGTACCTTGGGTTTTTTGACTTGTACATGCAAGTAAATGGTATAAAAGCCTTATTTATAGCTATATTTTGGTTAAAGGAAACTAAAAACCTATGGGATATACAAAAAAATTATATAAACATCTTGCACCTTGGGTACAAAAAGCCCACCGCTTTTGCGTTTTGCGCTTCGCGCCTCAATTTTAGACCTCGTCGCTTTTGTGCGCTTCTCGCTTTTTTAAACCAAGTACGTAACAAATTAAAACAACATATGCATGAGATTCAACCATGTTAATGTGCATGCACACATACATTGACTACAAGCTAATCTATTTTGTATATCAAATCAAAACAAAAAACTTTATCTATATTTGTAATATATATAATGCATAAAACAAGGATATTTTAAGATACCCAAAGTCAAGAACTTTTTTGCTTTGATGCATAAGGTACCACCTAAAATGAGGGTAAATTAATCTTCCAAACACTAATTATACTTTAATCCATCATCTTAATTACACTTTAACTCCCCCATCTTAACAAAATTATACATAATCAGTTAGTAGTTACACTTTATTCTCTTACAAAAACTAACTACACCCATGATTTTTAAACTGTCATAATTTTTTTTGTACATTAATATTTTATTTTTAAAAACCATAAAAATAAGTATTTTATTCTCTTTAATTTGAGTATTGTATTGTCATAGTTTTTTTAAATAAGAAAATTTATATCTTACGTGATTAAGGGTGGAAGGGGCACCCAAAGGTACTACCCTAGCCCCGTCCAATCCCACGTTTCCATGTCAATTCTACACCAAAGTACCCTAGAACTACCAAAACATTAGTTGCGCCTACCCACAAGTACCCTAGAACCATGGACCACACCCTTTTACTCCACCCACTAATCACACACATCCTCAAACCACTCTCTCTCTCTCCAAACAATCAGGGGAAAGTTTTGCCATGTAAAGTACCCTGGCTGACCCCTAGGGGGTGGCAGTGGTGTTGTCGTATGGCTTCGAACCTAAATGGGTTTGTCGCATGGTGCATTGCCCCATAATAGTGTCTAATGGTGAGCAATAACTGAATGGTCTGAAACCAAACCAAAAACAGACGATATCGAACTAAAATAAACTAAAACTGAATTAACTGAATATTGATTAACCGAAACCTGAATTAACCAAAAACCGGTTGTCGGTTTTATTTGTACCCTCTTCTAACCAAAAGTAACCTAACCAAACCGAACCTTTCATATTTTAATATATTTCTAGCTTTTATACCTTCATTTCATGTATTTCGTATTTTATACCTCCATTTTATATATTTATACATCCATTTAATGTATTTATACCTCAATTTTATGTATTTTTAAGCAAAAGTTTAAGCCCAAGTTTTGTTTTGCCAATTAACTAAAATTAAACGAATCAAACCATAAACCGTCAATCTAATCGGAAAAACCTAACTAATTAACCGGAAACCGGTTGGTTGATAAATAGACTAACCGATAACTTCAGTTTTAGTTAAAAACCATAAACTGTCAATCTAATCGAATAAACCTAACTAATTAACCGAAAATCGATTGGTTAATAATAAATAGACTAACTGATAACTTCAGTTTTAGTTGAGGTAATAACTAAACCAACCGAATAATGCACACCCTAATAATGTTTATGTTTCTCGTCGTATCGCGCGGGCACCCTTCCAATATTTATAATATGCATTTATGCATGTTACAAAAATCACATATAGAGCACAGGTTTGTTGAGATAGTGAACTCAGTTCAAGCAATGGCATAAGCGGTAATTGGAATCGAACAAAAACGTAAATGGAAACGATTTTCGTTTTGATTGTAGGTATTAGATCTTTAATTCTATATTTCGTCCAAATCTGTAACAGTTGTTATAATTTTAGTAAATTTACTATATACTCATTGGTTAACTAACTTTGATTAACTCATTGGTCAAAGTATTATTAGACTGAAGGGTGTGGCTTAGCGCCACTCCGCCACCTCAGCCTCTTTAGCACCCCGGGGTGCCACCACCCACACCGCCGTCGCCAAAAGGGGGGCGCCATCCTCCCTCCGCTAGCGCAGTAACGAGCTCGTTAGGGATGTGCAGGTGGGGCCAACCAATCAAATCTTTTCTTGTTTGATTTTTTTATGTTGTTTAATAGGGGGCTTTAAATCATCGCATGCAAGTTAAAGGAAAGGACTTTAAAGCCCCCTATGTGACGTGGTGCCTACGTGTCACTGGGGTAGCGCAATAGAACCCCTAGGGCTCCAAACCACATCATATAGCCTTAGCATTGTTATCATTGTTTGTATTGATGAAATAATTCTGATAGAACCTTTGAACAGTTACGATCATTTAAATTTCAAAAATGGTTTGGATTTAAACCAAACATATGATATGTCTGACTATATAAGTATAATTGAATTTCTTGATTAACTTGTACATTCAATAATAATTATAAAAACTCAATTTCTATTAGCGTTGTAGTCTACAACAGAATATAAATATATTTGAGTTATTGTCTTCACAATTATTTATGAACCATAAATCAGTTTACTCATAAATACTAGAGTAAATTGCACAAAACATCCTTTATGTTTCCTCAAACTTGCAGGTTCCAGCCTTAATGTTTAAAAGTTGCTAAAAACAGCCTTTAAGTTTATTTTAGTTGCGGGTTCAATCCTTTACAGCTAACCACATTATTTTCTTCAGTTAAGTTCCCTCACATGCATAACATGTGAGGGTATATTCGTCATTTTGGTTGATCATGTGAGGGAACTTAACTGAAGAAAATAACGTGGTTAGCTGTAAAGGATTGAACCCGCAACAAAAATAAACTTAAAGATTGTTTTTAGCAACTTTTAAACATTAAGGCTGGAACCTGCAAGTTTGAGGAAACATAAAGGATGTTTTGTGCAATTTACTCTAAATACTAACTACTTCAAAAGATTTAGTTTTTCAAAAGATTTAGTTTACATGTATTTACAATAAATAATTTAGTGCTAACTTTTTTAACGTTTAGCAGTAAAACTACATATATAGCTCAAACTCATATTTATTTACAAATGAATCAGCAAAACTTATTAAAAAACCAATTTTATAGAAAATAAATAAATAAAGTAGTGGTAAGCTTCTTATAAATCTACAAGGCTACTATAAATTAAGTCATCATTATCTTTACAACTAACTAATAACAGGTAATCGAAAAATTATAGACTTGATGACAAACAGTTTGTTTCTTATTCATTTCTTTGGTGTGCTTGTGTATGCGTAAAGAAAGAAAGAGAAAGGTATGTGATTTTTACCAGAGCTGCGTAGCAGAGACAAGTCGAAAAAAATAGAACTTCGAACGACTCAATAAAATAGCCGCTCGACTTCTAGTGGTGGTCAGAGTTGACGGTGAAGATGATTGTGTTGAATGTAGGACTAGGTTCACTTTTTATTAAAATATATTACAAAATATATAATAATGAGACTCTTGTTATTTGTAGAAAATATTATAGTACAATAGCGGTTGCAATAACTAAATAAAATGAATATAAAATATAATTTTATATACCAATCTTGATTCAAGCCGCATCTCTGGTTGGTCCTTCACGCACATTTGATAGCATCCTAGACTTGAGTATTCATCATCTTGAGTCTTGAAAATTACTCCTTGACTGCAACAAATAGCACACTAAAACGTTGATGATTTTGGTTGAGGTACGTGTTCAACACGCTTCCCTTAAAACAGATTTCGCGTCTCTACCAAAGACGATGCGTCTGTCTCCCAGGGTACAACAGCTGAAGCAGTCTGTACTGCCGGAGATGGCTCACGCGCCCGAGGTTAAATCTTGAACTTATGGAACGGATAAGCAGGTGATGTTGATGGAAACTAGTAGAGAGTACTCCTCTCTATAGTTAGTCTTAAAGTATCCCTCTTTTTCATGTATTCTTCATGTATATTTTTTCTCATCACAAATAAGACACAAAGCCTACTAATTATATAAGACTTGAGGGGGAGTTAAAAGTCTCAATTAATTAGAGACTTAACACTCTAATAATAAAAGCTAATCAAATGCCATCAATAAAACTTTACACAAGAGTTTCACATTTGAAGAGATTAATTTTATTTAATTTCTATAATTAATTTCCATTCACCACATTCTAATTTTCCAACAATCCCCCACATGAATGGAGATTTATCAAAACACATAAAATTTCCAATGCAACATCGACAGTTGAGTTTTGCATACGATAGGTAGGTGTTACCCTTTGAACCTTCGCTCATGAAATGCACTTAGCCCACTAGCTCTGAGTAGAACTCGATGTCTTTGAACTCGTCTGCCGTTTGTGTGGACGACAATACACTTCACACAAGACTCTCCTTAGCCGGGTCATCACCTCATAGTCATGTCCAATAAAGGTCGTGGAACACTTTCCTGCGAGAGCTCTAGCAATTGTGCCCTCAATTCCATTTGAAGCAACCCCACTTCTCTCTAACATAGGTGATTCTTCTTAGATCATTAAAAGCATTGTGGTTATCATGATTTATTCAAATCATTTACCACATATTATGCTTAGCCTCACTCTTTGTCACTGGATATCGTAGGAATAGACTAGGACGTATTTAAACACCCCTTTATACTTTGGGGGTATGTATAACCATATATACTAGCTTATGCATATCATTTATGCCCCCACATTGACCATCCTTAGGCATATGAGTTAGTTGTCCTATTGAACTTAGATCTTGGGATCTCCAGTCAACTAAGTTAGGTGTCCTTCACATACCCTTTTTCATGGGCTTTAGTCTCATTCCACAACTTGATCTCTAATAAACTCTCAGGTTGTTGGATCCATAACATGAACAAATAACTTTGCGTATTTGAGATCAGTTGTCATGATGTGTTCTTAACTTGTAAGTTAATTTTGCCTATTGTCAACTTCTAAGACTATAACCTCAGTGGCCATCTGAATCTGGTTATAATATATGTCTTTGTAAGATACGCGTATCATTTAAGGCAACACATCTCCATTATGCACTACGACCTTTGTGTCCTCCACTTAGTCGTCTGTTTGCAATGTTAGATTGGATTACAAAATTCTTATTGCCAAACTTTTATAATACAAATGCAAGACACCCCCACATTTAAGTGTTATAGGATATCATCCAGATGGGATAATGAAAACCATTTCTACATACCCTTATAGAGTTGTTTCTAAATGGATCCTCCCCCACATTTCTTGCCATTTGATCAATATTTCCGTAACTTCACTTATGACGACATTTATACACATATGATTGAACAAGATCAACGTCATTGTATTAGTGAATTCAACTTATATTGCATTAGCTTACATATGCTTCCGAGCTAACCAAAGCAACACATGCCATTGTCGTAAGTTTGACACCAAATTAGAATCATTCTAATTTAACATCTAGAATAAGCATAGACAATGAGTTCTCCTCATTAGCTTTTCGAACAAACTTTTCAAAAGTTGCATGTCTTTTCCTTATAATGAATGAAAATTCTTCCTCAACTTTGTTTATACACAAATTATTATTGTGTTCATACACATTTGAATGTTTAGAGTTAATTAGTCTTCGTCAACACCCATAATTAACCAAGTACTAGTCTAGCATGCTTTAGACTACAATACTTTAGCATGTGAACAGAAGATGCATCATTCTGATTCTTCACATCCCCTAGGATATCATAATATCACTTTGCAACATTCATCCCTTGTTAAGACAAGATAATGACTTATTCATAATCCTAAACATCAATATTTAGGAAAGTCTCATAATTATTGTATATAGCACATAGCTAAAATTTATCATTCAATTAAGGAACATAACTTGTTTACCTTTGATCTCCAACGTTTTACCATGCTCATAAGGACTTAAACATAAGTCTTAATCCAAGTCACTTGGCGAACACATTCATTACCGACAAGATGAATGTTCCTCGTCTACAATCACTATTATGTGTGAGATAGAGTCAACTAGATCGACACTCAACAACATGGCATTCATAATTTGCCATAAGTGATTTGTACACATCTATTGTTATTCCTTAGGAGATATGTAATTTTAGGATTCTCTCCTGAACGAATATAAAATCTCCATATAGTTCTAACAATAATCAAGTGGTAGACTCATCTACGTATAGATCACTCAAAACAAATCTCGCAAGATTTATCAAAGGTATACAATAACATATAGTACTTTTTCTTTCATATGTTAGAATTCACACTTGTGAATTTTCCAATGACTTCTAACAAAATACTTCAACATGATTCTCGTTTGTGTATTTCATCTCAATACACTCACTACTCAATCGTGATGTGGTTACACATTCGATGTCTCGTCTTTGACTTTTAGTCAATGCAACAACTCTCAAGTTGTTTATGTCCAAATATTTTCATGTACTATCCGTTTAAAACCATATTCTTTTAGACAATGTATAGTTGACGTTATAATTACTTTCCACAAAAATAATTTATACGTCAAAAACATTAGTGATTTGTTTCTTTTTCAAAATTGCATGTGTTATCCAAAGATATTGAACACAACAATAAATACATTGGAAACTAAATCATAAGTGGCAAACACTTTGAAATTTAAACGGAAGCATAGACGATATGTAGACATCAAATATCAAAGTGCTTTTAACTTCAACACTTTATATTCTGACCGAAATCTTCTCAACGATATCGTCCCATGGCATGTCTTGAGGTACTCCCTCAATAAGACTCCATGCACTTGTAAGTACAAGTTCCCCATTTCATCTTGAAACTTTGAACTTGGACAAGTTTGCTCAAAACAACACCAAGTTATTATAAAGGCTACATTTACGTAGCAAACTTGAACAATTAAATTTGTTCACAACAACACCAAGTTGTTTTCCACCAAATCATATCCACGTGATTATAACAAATGCTACTTCTTGCAAGAGTAGCAAACCATTAATGTCAATTACAGTTTATGATAACATAAATCAAAACCCATAATATCAAATGGTTTTATATTGTTTAGTCTTACCACGCATGTACTAAACGTTTTCTAACACGCAAGTTAGAAAAATATATGTTATAAAGGGCATGTTATAGAATCGAACGTTTACATAAAACATTTTCCAATGACAAAGTTTATAAAATAAACCATTTCTTATCGTTTTTAATGCACACATAGGCAATTAAATGTTTACATAAAACATTTCCATTCATTATGGCTTATGCAATGTACAATCTCTAACATTGTATTTGTGATACACATTTTCTAACACACGTGCTAGAAAATTTAAGTCATTATATATATATAAACATGACCATTTGGATTAGAAATCATATATATATATATATATAAACATGACCATTTGGATTTAGAAATCACAAATTAAAGTTGGTGATAAATCCTACACAATTACACCATCACTTAATGGTGATTTAATTCTTACTCTTGTATTTTCTAATCCCATCAAGTTAGACAAATTCTCTACTTTTAATACAAGAGACATGGGGTGGAGAAGAGTCTCACTTAATTAGATATTTTATTAGAGATATAAACTCTAATAAAAAATAATAGAATTGACATAAAACTCTACTTAAGAGTTTAACTTCCATATGAAGAGTCTAGTAAATGATTTTAATTTCATTAAAGTCATATAACAACACCACCACTTTATGGTGATTTAATTCTTGAAGCCAATCAACTTCAATGTATGACATTTCTATTTCTAAACCATACAAAACAGAACATAAGTGTTTATATTCATTGAAATCAATGCTACAACAAAATGTTTACATAAAACATTTCAAAGCATTTGTATTTTAACCATTTTTTAACAATCATGTTAAAATGAACGAAGTTCTAACGCGCATGTTAGAAATATTAACATTTACACAAAATGTTAATTCGACTTGCTATAAACACATATATGGTTCAAATAAATAAGTCATTTCCAATATACACGTTAGAAAATGAACAATTAAAAAAATGCTTTCAAACTAACGCTTTCCATGAACGTTTCTAACACACATGTTAGAAGACAAAAGATTACAAAAATCATTATAAGTCTTATTTGTTCATATCAATCCATGGGTGGATGAAGAGTCTACTTTAAATAGAGACTTCAATGGAGACATAAAACTCCAATCAAGTAACATAAAACTCTTATTTAAAGACATGAAAATTCTACTCAAGAGAATTCAACGTTTACAAAAAACGTTTACACCCATAGTTCCGGTCTAACACACAAGTTAGAAAAATTTAACGCTTACAAAAAACATATGGTTTACACAATAAACCCATTCTAACACAAAGGTTAGAAAAAATTAACAATTCCAAAATCGTTTCAAAACCAAATGATTGAACCAAAACTATTCGTTTTGTACCACGATATAGGATTTAAGATTGTACCACAATCTCAATAAATCCAAACACACCAAGTTGTACTACATACATATTTCCCAAAGAAAAATACTTAGAAGATCATAATCTCTAAAATTATTTTTTATAAAAAATCCTTTGTGAACCTAAAATCCTTATAAAGTTTAAGATTGTAGCAACAATCTCATGAAATCTGTTTTAAGTTTGTAGGAACTAGGTTCACTTTTTATTAAAATATATTACAAAATATATAATAACGAGACTCTCGTTATTTGTAGGAAATATTATAGTACAATAGCGGTTGCAATAACTAAATAAAATGAATATAAAATATAATTTTATATACCAATCTTGATTAAAGCCGCATCTCTGGTTGGTCCTTCACGCGCATTTGATAGCATCCTAGACTTGAGTATTCATCATCTTGAGTCTTGAAAATTACGCCTTGACTGCAACAAAGAGCACACTAAAACGTTGACGATTTTGGTTGAGGCACGTGTTCAACACGCTTCCCTTAAAACAGATTTCGCGTCTCTACCCAAGACGATGCGTCTGTCTCCCAGGGTACAACAGCCGAAGCAGTCTGTACTGCCGGAGATGGCTCACGCGTCCGAGGTTAAATCTTGAACTTATGGAACGGATAAGCAGGTGATGGTGGTGGAAACTAGTAGAGAGTACTCCTCTCTATAGTTAGTCTTAAAGTATCCTTCTTTTTCATGTATTCTTCATGTATATTTTTTCTCATCACAAATAAAGCACAAAGCCTACTAATTATACAAGACTTGAGGGGGAGTTAAAAGTCTCAATTAATTAGAGACTTAACACTCTAATAATAAAAGCTAATCAAATGTCATCGATAAAACTTTACACAAGAGTTTCACATTTGAAGAGTTTAATTTTATTTAATTTCTATAATTAATTTCCATTCACCACATTCTAATTTTCCAACATTCACCAGCGGAGGCGAAACGGAAGGTTTGAAGCTAGTCAACCCAACAATCGAGTTATGTAAATCAGTTATAACCATTGTGATGTTTATTAGTTTTAAATCTTTTAAATGATGGCACTAGTGATCTTCAGTTACCATTTCTTGAAGGCTATGGATTTGGAGACTCCATGACATCTCATGAATTAAATAAGTTAAGAGTATTACCTTTTGTAGCTTCTAACTGATAACGATTTTTAGTTTAGCAAAAGCCGCAAATCTAAGTATTATTGACCCAAGTCCAATTATTTGGCGGGTTTTATAATCCGGAATGAACAGAATTAGTTATCCGTTAGAATGTCTATGGGTCATAGGTAAGTTCCTTAGACTTGACCCGTTAACTTAAGAATATGTTCAGTTTTGCTAGATTAAGCGTAGACAGGATAGAATATGGTTTATACCTATCCGAGTGCAGTGACTCATTAGATAAAGGTTATTTAACCAAACACTCTGTTTTGAAGTGATTTTGAAGTAATTTGACCTGTCATGCGTAAACGAGTTTGGAAGGTCGGTTGGGTCTTTGACAAGTCCGAGGTGTCAAAACGTATTTTATAACATTATACATTTTGTTTGAAAGTCAGAATGTTAATTAGTTTAGCTTAAAGCCGTTTATATAGTGATTATGACAAAAGGGCATAATTGTCATTTTTAATATATATATATATACAAGACTTGCCATTGACCTACCAAACGACATGACCAAGAGGTATAACTCCAGAGGGTTATACACTATATTAATATGGTCATAATGTCGGGTTTAAACAGGTTCTAACATTGACCAAACGAGTCAGAATCAAAAGTCGTAGCAGAAGTCAAATTGCTTGACTTTTGACATAGAATGAGGTGTTAAACTGAATTGGACGAGTTGGGCATGCTAAAATAAGTTTATACATGTTATGCATTTTGTTTTAATGTCAAAATAAGCAAGCCATAAGCTTAACAGTTCATTTATACATTTTATGCAATTCGTTGCATTTTTTACATTTTAAGTAGCATGTTTGACTCGTCAATTCGACTAGTAAACGTGATTGTTGGAGGGTATGATTGCAGAGAAATTATACCATCATTATTATGATCATGTAGGAAAGTTCGATTTGAACTTTGACTTGACCATAATAGTCAGAAGTGAAAGTCAAACGAAAAGTCAAACTGTTTGACTTCAGTTAAATTCTAACTAATTAAACGAAATTGAACAAAGGAGAAAACTTACTATGAGAGAGGAACACTAAAGAATACTGGGAGCAACTCCAAATCTCCAGGGAAGCTCCAAATAACAGATTTAGAGTGAGATTTGGTGGTGTGAGTGAAGTGTTCTACATAAACACCTATTTATGGTACTCAAGAGGTCACCAAATCAAGCCAAGTGTTCACCCAAGTGTTAAGGACATGCTTAGTGTCACCCAAGGTGTTCAGGAGAAAAATGGTCGCAAAATTCATAACTAAGTGGCATGAAATGCAGCTGGGAATGACAGCTGTGAAGAAGTTGTCATTGGGCACCTCTTAGGAACCGTAAGAGGTAGGTTACGGTACGTAAGGGGTGTTTTAACCGTCTTACTGGTTTTGAACCCTTTACGATCCGTAAGCGATACCTTACGGTCCGTAAAGGGCCTCTAGAAGCTGAAATTTGAGATTTTGACATTTTAGTCCTTGGACTTTATAGCTTTTCCCATTTGGGCAGTTTTGGTTCCTCTCCTTCCACATAATCGGAATCAGTTGGTGATTCAGAACAAGTGTCGTCACATAGTTGGAGAAAATTTTCAGGATGTTACACCTAAGTTTGCAATTAATTTGCATTAATTTCTTTATTTTTTTCCACAGCTCCTTATTCTTTACTATAGTTTATATGTTGACCCATTTAAATTGGTTTGAATTATATTCTACCCCTAACTTAATTGGATTTAAATTGATCTAGTATGATTACATCACAGTTGTCACAAAAAATATATTCTATTTAGACTATTTCTTTGTTTTGATAAAAAAATTCGTACCAAAATTATTTGATAAACTTATAGACATTTATCAGTTTATTTTCCTTTTAAATTAATATATTAACCAAACGTCCTTTCAAAAGCATTTAATACCTGACATAATAATTTGTTTAATACTTGTAACCACTAGCCTAATTGAGAAACTTGAGAAGCGTTCTGGATCACACATTTTCCTTAAGCTTTCCGTAATATACACATATGTAAAGTTTAAAATTGACTTATATACATATGTGTATATTAGAAAAGCTTAGGTAAAATGTGTGGTTCAGAATGCTTCTTAAGTTTCTCAAATAAAGTGGACTTCTCTTAGGATCCCTACCCTATACCCCAAGCTTTCCGTAATATACACATATGTATAGTTTAGAACTGAGTATCTATATGTATATTGAATTATACACATATGTATATAGTCAATTTTAAACTATACATATGTGTATATTACGAAAAGCTTTGGGAAAATGTGTAGTCCAGAATGTTGCTCATGTTTCTCAATTAACCTAGTGTTTCTCACATATCCTAAGAGAAATCCACCCTATTTGAGAAACTTGAGAAGCATTCTGGATCACACATTTCCCTAAGCTTTTCGTAATATACACATATGTATAGTTTAAAATTGACTATATACATACATGTATATTGAGTTAGGGATTGAGTAAAATGAGAACCACGTTGAGTTGTAAGAACCGTAGGAACCAATATTAATCATTGATCAAAGGTGTTTGGATGGATGAGATTAAAAAGACAATAAAGTAAACTAATGATTGTGCTTTAATTAATGAGATTTTGTTTTTAGTAAGATAAGGACAATTAAGTCTTTTACTATATATATTAATGATTGGTCTCATTAATATGATGTGTTTAATGTGATATAATTTATTTAATGTGATTAATTTAATATAATTTGATTAAAAATTTTACACTAATTCATCAAAAAATTTATTTAATTTTACACTACAGTAAATCACCAAAAAAAGTGATTAATTTAATTTTTTTGAAACATAGTAAATATTTACATTACAGCAAATCACCAAAAATGTTAAAAAAAACAAAAATAAATAATTTCTTTTACGCGCGGTTTTAAAATTTTTTTTGCGCGCCGGTGTTAAACTTTTTTTACGCGTGGTTTTAAACTTTTTTTATGTGCCGGTTTTACACTTTTTTACGCGCGGTTTTAAACTTTTTTTACGCGCCGGTATGAAAGTTTTTTTACGTGCGAATTTAAACTTTTTTACGCGCCGGTTTAAAATTCTTTTTACGTGCGGGTTTAAACTTTTTTTACGCGCTGGTACAAAAACCTTTTTTGCGCGCGGTCTTAAACTTTTTTTACGCGCCGGTTTAAAAAAAAACCCCATGGGCTTGAAACCTGCACCTTAACCCATAAAGCCGTAGGCCTGTCTTTAAGTTTCCACATCCATTTTGCTGGCAACGCAAGATTCACACTCCTAATATCTCCGGTACCAACACCCCCCCAACTTCGATGCTTAACATGTGCCATTATTTCAGCCCTATTAAACATATACCAGAAACCAAACAATAATAAATAGGTGATCTACTTAAAAAGGTGAATTAAGATTATAAGAATGCATTCCACACGTGCTTAAAGATCCAATTCTTAACCATAAGTATCCACAGTAACGTTATCAAACATCAAATGCAGGTACCTTCACTTTTGAAGCCATGTTTGCTGCTGGGCTTGTTGACGTGACAAATTGTGATAGAAAAACAGAACCGAAACAAAAACAAAACAAAAAAAAATACAAATTTCATGACTAATATGACATATATGTGAAGCAAAACCACGAGCTAAGAAGAAACCAACCTTTTCATGTTCCATTGAGAGATCATCCATGCTTTCAATCAAAAACTCCATTTCCTTTCCATGAAGGGATCTGCTGAAAATTTCAGCCAATCGTAATCAGACTAACATGTAGAAACACTCATAATTACACTTTAGTAATATCATGATGAAAACTGTAAAATCTCTGTAAGAGGAAATAAAATACCTTGGTGACAGGTGAACCAGCTTCCGGTTTAGTCAAAAATTTCACCAAGAAGGGCTAAATTTGAAAGGCTGGTCTGTTAAATGTAAATATCATCAAAAACATAGATAGCATTAGCCAAAAGATTTATTTAATGTAATGAGTAATAATGTTTAAAACAAAATATGTTCATGAAATTCGTATTTTTTTATCAGAAGCATAACGGTATCTCCTCAAAAATATCCGTACATGATATTTTTTTTTCTCATGCAGCCTAGACAGCAGAATAGGAAGACAAAATGAGACAAACTTCCAATTCATACAAAGCAAATTCATAAAAGCATAACAAATGGAGGTTACTTTTTCTCCATTGTTATTTCAAGGCCTTCAAAGCAAGGCACCTTGGTTGGACTTGGAAGAATCTTATATATAACAAACACATTGTTTAACATTATCCTGCAACCGAGAAATTATGATACATCAATCAAATAAGTACATCAACAAAAGAAATTATACCCCTTAGAATTACAATATCACATAAACTCATAAATCATTAAAAATAATATTGTTTGTATTTTATATGTGTGTATTTACACCACTCGAATCAGTACATCGACAAAAGAATACTAAATGAAACTCTTACGTATCGTGTATGGGATTTTCCACAAATTTGTTGTATTGTCATGATATACAACCAGCAACACCGTTAAACACGCAATCAAATAGATAAATTCACCTTAATTTAGATGTTAAGATGCAAAAACGTAGATCTATGTAAAACTTCGTTTACTTCAAAATTAATCAGCCGTATGCAGAAACAATCACAGATTAAAAACAATACACTATGAATAATTAAACAACATCACAATTGATGACTTGAATCACAAAAAGCGAACCTGATGAGAAAGATCAGACGAATCAGCTAGCAACTGAATCGGATTGTTATTCTGTGATGATTTTATGTGTAATATCTGATATGAAAGTGAGATTTTAAATTGTGGTTATGAGATGGAATGATAGTTTTAGTTTGATACCTGATTGCCTCCTCAGGTCTCGATTTGGAGCTTTGAGGTGAAAGAGAGAAGGAGATGAATGGTTTTGAAAAGATTACGGCCGACGGCGGAGGTAATAGGAAGTTACAGTCACCTCTCCCGCTGTGTTGCTTTGACTAACAGGAAGATGTTTACGGTATTGTAAGCCTGAATAATCGCCCCCCGGCTGAAGGCCATGACTCGCTCCATTTTAGCATCAATCTGATCTCTCTATTTGTGAAGAATGAATAAAAACTCTCGGTGAGTAGAGGATTAAAGCGGCATGTGCTGCTATATTGGGGAATTCAAAATTTAAAATTAGAGCTTAAAAAACCTGGTCAATTTTGAAAGTTCCCTTGTTGTATTTGGTTGTATATAGCACTTTAACATTTGTACCTTTAAAATGGAGAAAATGTAACTCTTAAATAATTATTTAAGAATTGGTTGGTCAAAGATAAAGGATTAAAATGTAATTAACATGAGGGCTTTAAAATATAATTAGTATTTAAAAGATTAATTTATCCTCATTTTAGGGTCTATCTTATAAATTAAGAGGGAATAAGTTTTTATATTTTGGGTATCTTAAAATGCCATTTCCTCATGTATTATAATATAGTATAGATTATGGCTATTTGTACTTTATGAACGCACGGCGAAACTAAAAAAGACAACTATCGAAACGTTTAAAAAAATGTGCCGATCGTCATGGTACCTTCGGATTTTTTTTAAAACATTACGGATTGTAAGATATCGCAGGAATACGTTAAAGAATTAAAGAGGGGGGAGTGTAACTAATTACCCATAATTATGTTAAATGTCAAGGATTTAAATGTAATAGATTGGGGGACTAAAAAAAATTATGGTTTAAAAGACCACTTTACCCTCAGTTTAAGGGTTTATTTATAAATAAGAGGAGAAGAAGTTCTTAACTTTTGGGAATCCTTCCCTCCTGCATTATAATATATATATGGATAAGTAAATAATATAAAATAAACGTAGATTATAAACTATTAATTATGAATTAAGTTTATAAACTAAGCACTATATGGTTTTTTATAAAACCAAGATTTAAATAAAATATAATTATAAATATATGTCTGTAAGTAAATAAAATATGACAAAATGTAGTTTACAAAGTTTTAAATAAAATAAATAAAACGTAACTTACAAAGTTATAAATTTATAAAACTTTTTATTGAAATCAAATTTATAAGCTAAGCACGCATTTTTTGTAAAAAAAAGGATTTAATTAAAACAATATTATTAAAGAGTGGGATTTTCTATAGATAGTCAAAACCTTATAATTGATAGGAACAGATCTAAGCCATCAGATCAAACTAATGAAAGGCAAGATTGATGCGGTCATGTTTTTGTAAATAACTAGAACTCTAAAAAACGTGTGCATAGTCACTAAGGGTAAAATACTCATAGGACGATAGTAAAGCAATCTTAGCCGTCGGATAAAAATAAAACGGATCTTATAAAATAGGATGTAAACGCCAAACGCCATGTTGAAAAATACAGAACATAAAAAACATTTGAAAACGCCAGAAGGTTTTTGGTGTTCGTTGTTAACTAAAAAAATTACAAAAACGCCAAAAGATTTTATAAACATAAATGTTGTTTTTAGAACCATAAATGGTGATGGGACCATAAATGAAGTTAGATCGATTTGAAGGTACAATTTATTTTGTGAAAAAAGAAAAAAAATAACAGTAACCTCAGTCGGTGTTGCATTTATATTCGTGGGAAAAAAATGCCAACAAATTTCCATTATATGAGAACACCCCTACTAATCATCCCATAACACCTATGTCAGAGAAAAAGCCATATCAGAAAACATCTTACAAAAAACACCATAATAAAGTAATGTCCAATATAATTTCATGGAGGTATGAATAATCAATCCATAGATTCGTGATAAGGTTTGCAGATAGAATAAGGGTGATGGTAAGGAAAATTAGCGACATACTCAATATGGTTGAAGATGTCCAAAGGGGAACACTTGGCCTTGGGTCCTAACACAAACCTTAATTCGAAGATTAAGAAGAAAGTTCTGGAGATTGTTGATGATGAATTTCAGGGAGAAACAATAATGTTGGAGTTTGGATGAGGAAATGCTGATAATGACAGTTATGTGGAGTGATGAAGTGGGAGAGGATTTCCTGATTGATACCATCCTAACTAAAGAAGGTCTTGACTTTCTTCAACAAATATGTAGTCTTAGTGCTTCAAACATTGTCAGCTTGAGTGGTTTCACCTGAAAAGATGATGCTATGGAAGCTTCAAGCACTGTTGGACTTAAACGCCAATGAGGTTGATTTATATACTAATGAAGATGAAGGGTCTGAACAAGAAGAAAAAGAAGAAGAAGGAGGAAGTGATGGGTATTGTCACACCCCAAATCGATGGTGGAATCATCAGGGTGGGACAAAAACAATATTGCAAAAGACTTCATAACACTATTTGTGACAATATTTAATAATTCAAAATTTCATTGATTCTAAAGTGACAATACGAAAGCAAATACATAAGTTTAAATTTAGGTGTATCTAGATCCACCCTAAGTAACATTCTTCATTATCATCAACTAATTTCCTGCAACATGGATTAAAATAATGATCAACAAAAAGTTGACGAGCATACAAGTTTTATTGCATAGCATAATAGTGAAAAAGTTGTCTCATATCCAACATGGTAATTTGCATACATTGTTACTAGCATACTAGCATGTGTTAACTATATGTCAAACCACAGTTTAACGCAATCGTGCATACCATTGTCACCGAAATGACAAGGTTGTAAAATAGTTTACTTAACACTACCCGAAGAATACGGGCGGTGCGTTAATCCTATAGCGCTATAATTGTTAAGAGAGGCTAGCAAAGTTAATGAGCATATAGGCACAAGTATACATTGTAACATTTGTCGAAAACGGGTTTTCCAAACCCGCTCCATTTGTAATCGAATATCAAGTTATAAATGTTCGTTGCGTATTTATGCCTATTTTGATTTTTAATGTTACCTAATTAATAAACAAACTAATCTATAAAAGTTATAATTGATAAAAAGTAAAAATAAAACAATTAAAAATAAAATGAGGCTGCCGGGACTCGAACCCGGGTCAGCCGGAAGAGATCTCAAAGACTTAACACTCACACGCATAACCACTCCGCCACTTGTTTGTTTTCTGTCATCTATGGGAAACAAATAAATCTTATAGTCAACCATAAATCAACCGGTTACGCCAACCGTAACTGAAATCGGTCACCAAACGTCCAAAGACGTTTGATTACTCGCGGTTCACTGAGTTTAACCGATACACCGACTATTCCAATCAATTTTGCTTTGAATGAAACTTGAATTCGGGAGTAAATCTGTTTAATAACCGAAAACTTTCAATTCTAGGATTACTTCAATCTTTGTCCTCTCACGCGACTCAAAATACTCTGCAAGACCTCCAATTACATTTCCGCACACTTTTCAGTCCACCGGAGAAGCTTTTGAACTCGCCGGAAAGTTTCTGCAGTTCGCCGGAAAACCGTATTCTTCATCAAAACGGTAAGTCTTTCAATACCGTCGTGGTCTAACAATTGTTAAGCTATTTCTAACTCAAACCTTTCAATTGAAATCAAATTCAGACGCTGTTATCGGATAATTCCAGTTCGCCGGAAAACTTCTGGAAATCCTTACTTCCATCTGTGAAACGGTAAGGACATTCAAACACTCTGTTAACGTTTGTTTAGCACTTCAATTCCACGATTAGCTAATCAAAACGGTTAATTGGCTTGCTCAGTTGAAGTTTATAAAAACAGAGACCGACGCCTTGCCGGAATTCTGAAATAAATCGTTCACCGGTATGTTTACTTCTAAATATCGTTTCTGCCATTTCATATTAGTCTGTACAATGTTTATCAATCGAATTAAACAAGATATAATGGTGTAATCTGCTGTCCGTAAAAACTAACGAAGAAGATGAACTGTGCTAACATTATAAGGATAATTAGAATTGGTATTTTAAACGGGTTAGACACACAGTCCAGCGGTGGACTGTGTGCATATACATATCACATGCCGCGAGTTCGATCCCTGTTACACACGCCCTCTCGGTAATAAAACGTTTTATTTTTCTAACTGAACCGGACTAACTACGTTAGTTGTTAAGTATAATAAAAATCTGTATAATAACCAAGTTAGACACACAGTCCAGCGGTGGACAGTGTGTAGCGTTAAAGCACAGGTCCCGGGTTCGAGACCTGTACATGGCACCGGTTCGATGATTTAAAATGTTTTTGAAAATAAAAGAATTTTGAATAAGCTGAGTTAATATATAAGTATAATTAAAAACAGAATTATTTCGGGTTAGACACGTAGCTCAGTTGGTAGAGCTGCGTGCACGCGTACGGGAGGTCTCGGGTTCGAGCCTCACCCAGCGCATGTATTTACACAATAAACCGGTCAAACAGTCAACAAGTCAACAAGTCAAACGGTCAACGGTCAGCGAAAAAGTCAACACATTTTTATATTTTTATTTATTTAATTTAATTTAAAAATCAATGAAAAATACTTAAAAATAATGTTTTTAAAGATAGGAAATAGCCTTAAACTCACAAAAAATATATCTAAAAAGCCTATTAAAATTATTAATAAAATCCACTCATTTACCATATTTTCCGTTATTATTTAGGTTAGTAATTCTCGTTGTTCAACTCTTCCAACTCGTGCGCATCTCACCATCTCCAATCAAACGCACCCAATGTGAGTGAATCTTTACAAATTCCCCGTTTTAATCACGTTTTGGGGTGTATCATGTGTCTTGCCATTTATTATACTTAAATCATTGTGCATACATCATACCATGAACAAATGTGCATTCAGTTTGATTCAATTGATTGTGTGGTTATTGTTAGATTTAATTCATTATTTTCAGTACATGCAATTTCATAGGCCGCCGCTCCCCATTACATTATGAGTGTTAAGCATGTTCCCCATTACATTATGAGCGTGAACCTGGCGTGCCAACATACGATCGGCTCCGTTTGATTGAGCCTTGATCGCACAGACATTCATCATTTTCAGTACATGCAATACGATCGGCTCCGTTTGATTGAGCCTTGATCGCACAGTTTCATTCATGTTATATATTTATGCAAGTTGATATGTTATGGTATGCTGTTGGTATGTTATTGTATGTTATAGTTTATGGTTAACATTGTTACTGATTGATTATTTACATTTGCTCACTTATGATTATGCACAATTTTTCCTTGATAAAATAACAAGAAAATCAATTATAAATGTTTATCTAACAAGGTTCACTCGCTAACTTATGTTGACCCAAAAACCCCCATTTTTACACATGATACAGGTGAACCAGCTGCAGCCAGAAACACATAGGATTGGCCTAGAAGAATAAAATGGTTTAGAGCTTGGAATTGTTTAGTTGGTTATTTTTCTTTGTATTTGTATGGACATGTTTGGATTATTGAGAATGTAATTTTGATTTAAATAAATATGAAACATAATAGTAATATCATGAGCTTTGGTGATAACCCAATTATGCCCCGACTCTTATTCCGCTGCGGGTCGGGGTGTGACAGATTGGTATCAGAGCCATGACTATAGGGATATAGGATAGGTTATTAGACCCTTAGAACCTATACTATAGTTGTTTAGAAATTTTTAAGATTTTTGTGTGTTACATGCCAAATTTCATGATGCTTATATGTTTTATGTTAAATGTTACATTCAATGTTATGCAAGCATGTTCATAAGTATATATTATCATATAATGCCTATCATGAAACATATTCTCATAACATATCATATCCATGAAAGCACACACCACATCATTATCATGATTCCTTTTACAACGATTTTTGTATTTTCAAATCTCATCAAAGTGAGTTCTCATGACGGGCATGTAGTAACTGGAAAGGTACCAGTACCGGTAGTCGGAACGTCCTGTCTAGGCTGGCATTCGTATAAATCCAAAATAAAGGACCAGTTTGCCTACCTGGGGACTAACGATGAGAGTACGAAGTACCTATTAGGCCAAAGCATGCTATACCAAACGTTTTGTGAGCTAACCCCACTTTGAGTTGTCATTGTGTCTACACCTGGACACATTCCGACCATACATCTCGTAAACATATTTTGTGGTTTGCATTCGGGTGATGCGAGTGTTAAATCGCCAATACTAATGTGAATCCTACCGAGCCAATAGCCATGGGGGCCCACATGACTATACAGGTGAAGGTATGGGGGACATTTGAGGCCCAACATGAGTAAACCCAAGACATCCTATGGATGTAGTTGCATTATTGATATTTATGTTATTTTCATTTTCTTAAAGACACATGACACCTAAAAAGACTCCATAAACTCACAACCTTCTTATGTATGTTCCTGTAGATGTCGGCTAGACAACAACGGGGGGGGGGGTAAAAGATCAGGAAGGTCTCACGAACGCTTGGCCGCACAAATTGCGAAACAGATGGCCACGGTGCTTCCTGACATTGTGGTTCAAGTTCAACAAGCCCTTGCTGCAATTCCTACTAACCCTCCCCAACAACATGACCAGAACATCGGCAACCCTCCTACCAGCAAGTGCTCATACAAACATTTCAAGTCTTGTGATCCTCCTAAATTTGAAGGGACCGAAGGTGTCACTGCTCTCCTCCACTGGTTTGAGGAAATGGAAAACACCTTCCTCAATTGCGATTGTCCTGACGATCGCAAGGTTCGATACGCCACCGGGAGACTATTTGGGGTAGCTCTCACCTGGTGGAATACTGAAAAGGGGAAGAGGGGAATTGATGATGCAATGGCCTTAACATGGGAGGAGTTAAGGGAAATCATGACTAGGCGTTTCTGTCCTAGGAGTGAAATTAAAAAGTTGGAGGACGAATTTCATTCTTTAAAGCAAAAGGAGGGAGATCATACCACCTACAACAAGAGGTTCTTAGAGTTGAACCAAATGGTTCCTAACTTGTTCACCCCAACTTATCGTTTAATTGAGCATTATATTCGAGGTCTTCCCTCGAAAATTCAAGATTCAGTTCTCAGCACTTCACCAGCAACACTTGAAGCTGCTATGGAACTAGCCACTGAACTGACCGAGAATCGAATTCGCAACGGTAAGTTTAAAGAAGAGAAAAAGAAAGCCCCTGTTGAGGGTCAAACTTCAAACCATTCCACCTCCTCCTCTAAGTTTGCTAACAAGAGAAAGCGTAACACCAGAAACTTCACCGTCACACAAACCAATTACACTATCCCTGCTGCACCCATTACCCAAGTTGCCCCTTCACCTGCACCATACAAAAGGCCATACTCTGGCCCGTTACCAAAATGCAACCGTTGCCAACACCACCATTCTCCTAATCATCCTTGCCAATATTGCACCGGCTGTGGTCGCGCAGGTCATACTGTTCAAACCTGCCGCATGCCTCAGCGAACGAACCGCCACCAGCCTTCAACCCAAACCCACCAACAAATAATGGGTCAAGCCCAACAACCCCTTCTATTTCCACCCACCCAACATTTAGCCCAAACATATTACCAACCCAACTATCCTATGGTACAACCTATGCGGGCTTGCTACAATTGTGGAGACCCAAGCCATTTTAGAAACACTTGTCCAAGGCTGGTAAACATTATTCATGCTCAGGCCCAAGCCAATCCGGTGAATCAAGCGAACCAAGCTCCTCCACCTGCAAGAGGAAGAGCTTTCAACATTAACGCTAATCAGGCTAGAGCTGACGGCAATGTGGTTACGGTACGTTCCTTATAAATGGTAGATGTGCATCCATGTTGTTTGATACTGGCGCGGATAAAAGTTTTGTGTCCTTTGAGTTTGAACCTATCTTAAACCAAAATCGTGATAAGCTCATGGAATCCATAACAGTAGAAGTTGCTGATGAGAAACCGGTCTCATTGAACTCTATTATACGTAATTGCACTCTTACTCTAAACGACCATAATTTTCTAGTTGACCTTATTCCGATGAAGTTGGGAAGTTTTGATATCATAATCGGCATGGACTGGCTTAGTCAACATCAGGCAGAAGTTGTGTGTCGCGAAAAGTTTATACGTATTCCTCTTTCAAACGGTCAGACTCTTCGAATCTTTGGAGAAACCTCGTCGAAATGGCTCAGCTTAATGTCTTGTCTTCAAACTCAAAAATATCTTCGCAAGAATTATGTCGCGTTTTTAGCTCATATCATCAAAAAGGGAACCATGGAGAAGAAACTTGAAGACATTCCAGTAGTAAAAGATTTCCCGCAAGTTTCTCCTGACGACATTTCAGGACTTCCTCCAGTAAGAGAAGTTGAATTTCGAATCGATCTCGTACCTGGTGCTACACCAGTAGCAAAGTCTCCTTATAGGTTAGCCCCCTCTGAAATGCAAGAGCTAGCCAGTCAATTGCAAGAGTTGACTGACAAGGGATTCATACGTCCTAGCTCCTCGCCTTGGGGTGCATCTGTCCTGTTTGTAAAGAAGAAAGATGGATCGTTTCGCATGTGCATCGACTATATGGAACTCAACAAAATAACAATCAAGAATCGCTATCCATTACCTCGCATTGATGACCTTCTTGACCAACTTCAAGGTGCCAGCTGCTTTTCAAAAATCGACCTTCGATCTGGTTATCATCAACTTAGAGTGCATGAAGAAGACGTCCCAAAGACCGCTTTTCGAACTCATTATGGTCATTATGAATTCATGGTCATGCCATTTGGTTTAACCAACGCTCCAGCTGTCTTCATAGATCTAATGAACAGAGTTTGCAAACCTTATCTCGATCGTTTTGTTATAGTCTTCATCGACGACATCCTTATTTATTCAAAGTCTAAGCCTGATCATGAGCGACATCTTCGACTCATCCTTACACTTCTAGAGAAAGAAAAGCTTTACGCCAAATTCTCCAAATGTGAATTCTGGTTAAAAGAGGTGCAATTCCTCGGACATGTAGTCAATGACAAGGGAATACATGTCGACCCCTCAAAGATCAAAGCGGTACAAGAATGGCAAGCGCCACATACACCAACTGAAGTAAGATCTTTTCTTGGTTTGGCGGGTTATTATCGTCGTTTCATTTCAAACTTCTCTCGCATTGCTGTACCACTCACGGCTTTAACTCATAAGGGAAAACCTTTTATATGGGGACCCAAGCAAGAAGAAGCTTTCCAAACCCTTAAACAAAAACTCTGTGATGCACCAATCCTCACTCTTCCTGAAGGTTGTGATGACTCCGTGGTCTATTGCGACGCATCAGGGCAAGGATTAGGCTGTGTTCTAATGCAAAGAGGAAAGGTTATAGCTTATGCTTCGAGACAACTTAAGATTCATGAGAAGAACTACACCACCCATGACCTAGAACTTGGAGCCGTTGTGTTCGCTCTTAAGATATGGAGACATTATCTCTATGGTACTAAGTGTGAAATATACACTGACCACAAGAGTCTTCAACATATCTTCAATCAAAAGGAGTTAAACATGAGGCAACGAAGATGGGTTGAACTTCTAAATGACTACGACTGTGAAATTCGGTACCACCCTGGCAAAGCAAATGTGGTGGCTGATGCACTTAGTCGAAAGGGTTATGCGAACTCCATTCGTCTTCTATGTTCGCAAATCATAACTGACATTAAAGATCAAATTCGAGAAGCCCAACATGTTACAGTAACGGAAGATGATGTACGAAAGGAGCTGTCCTGTGGAGCTGAACTTAAAATTGAAACTAAATCTGACGGTATTCTGTACTATCTAGATCGTATATGGATTCCTGACCACAACAATCTTCGTGAAATTCTTATGAATGAGGCTCACAAAACACGATACTCTATACACCCAGGGGCCGATAAGATGTATCAAGACCTTCGATACACCTATTGGTGGCCTGGAATGAAAAAGGATATTGTTGTTTTTGTTTCTAAGTGCCTTACATGTTCCAAGGTGAAAGCTGAACACCAAAGACCCTCAGGACTTCTGGTCCAATTTGAAATACCTCTATGGAAGTGGGAAAACATAACCATGGACTTCATTACCGGGTTACCTCGCACTTCTGGTGGGTATGACACTATATGGGTAATAATTGACCGACTTACAAAATCAGCTCACTTTATTCCTATCCGCGAAGATTTCAAGAACGAAAAGGTAGCTCGTATTTATATCAGCGAAATCGTAAGCTGACATGGTGTACCATTAAGCATTATTTCAGATCGTGATGGTCGTTTCACTTCACGAACATGGCAAGCAGTGCAAGCCGCTTTAGGTACGTGATTGGATCTCAGTACCGCCTATCATCCTCAAACTGATGGTCAATCTGAACGCACCATTCAAACTCTTGAAGATATGCTTCGAGCATGTGTCATAGACTTCAAGGGAAATTGGGACGCTCATCTACCATTAGTTGAATTTTCGTACAACAGCTATCATTCAAGCATCGGCATGGCACCTTTTGAAGCTTTATATGGTCGTAAGTGCCGATCTCCAGTATGTTGGTACGAAATTGGGGAAGCTCAAATCACTGGTCCGGAATTGATACAAGAAACCACAGACAAGATCCATCAGATTCGAAACAATCTTCTAGCGGCTCAAAGTCGTCAAAAGAGTTATGCAGATAAACGACGGAAGCCTTTAGAGTTTAACATTGGTGATCATGTACTTTTGAAAGTATCACCGTGGAAGGGAGTAGTTCGTTTTGGTCAAAAAGGCAAGCTAGCACCACGCTACGTAGGACCTTTCAAGATACTCGAAAGAGTAGGACCTGTAGCATACAAGCTTGATCTACCAGAAGAACTCAACAGGATTCATCCCACATTCCACGTGTCGAACTTGAAGAAGTGCCTCGCTGATGAAAACCTCCACATTCCTCTGGAAGATATTCAGATTGATGAATCTATGCATTTTATTGAAAGACCAGTAGAGATCATGGATTTCGGAGAAAAACGTCTTCGACGAAGTCGCATTCCAATTGTTAGGGTTCGCTGGGAGTCGAAACGGGGACCTGAGTTTACTTGGGAACGTGAAGACTCAATGCGTGAAAAATACCCGCATCTTTTTCCTACTACTTCTACCACTTAAATTTCGGGACGAAATTCCTAAAAGTAGGGGATACTATAACATTTGTCGAAAACGGGTTTTCCAAACCCGCTCCATTTGTAATCGAATATCAAGTTATAAATGTTCATTGCGTATTTATGCCTATTTTGATTTTTAATGTTACCTAATTAATAAACAAACTAATCTATAAAAGTTATAATTGATAAAAAGTAAAAATAAAACAATTAAAAATAAAATGAGGCTGCCGGGACTCGAACCCGGGTCAGCCGGAAGAGATCTCAAAGACTTAACACTCACACGCATAACCACTCCGCCACTTGTTTGTTTTCTGTCATCTATGGGAAACAAATAAATCTTATAGTCAACCATAAATCAACCGGTTACGCCAACCGTAACTGAAATCGGTCACCAAACGTCCAAAGACGTTTGATTACTCGCGGTTCACTGAGTTTAACCGATACACCGACTATTCCAATCAATTTTGCTTTGAATGAAACTTGAATTCGGGAGTAAATCTGTTTAATAACCGAAAACTTTCAATTCTAGGATTACTTCAATCTTTGTCCTCTCACGCGACTCAAAATACTCTGCAAGACCTCCAATTACATTTCCGCACACGTTTCAGTCCACCGGAGAAGCTTTTTGAACTCGCCGGAAAGTTTCTGTAGTTCGCCGGAAAACCGTATTCTTCATCAAAACGGTAAGTCTTTCAATACCGTCGTGGTCTAACAATTGTTAAGCTATTTCTAACTCAAACCTTTCAATTGTTAAGCTATTTTTGGTGTTCGTTGTTAACTAAAAAAATTACAAAAACGCCAAAAGATTTTATAAACATAAATGTTGTTTTTAGAACCATAAATGGTGATGGGACCATAAATGAAGTTAGATCGATTTGAAGGTACAATTTATTTTGTGAAAAAAGAAAAAAAAATAACAGTAACCTCAGTCGGTGTTGCATTTATATTCGTGGGAAAAAAATGCCAACAAATTTCCATTATATGAGAACACCCCTACTAATCATCCCATAACACCTATGTCAGAGAAAAAGCCATATCAGAAAACATCTTACAAAAAACACCATAATAAAGTAATGTCCAATATAATTTCATGGAGGTATGAATAATCAATCCATAGATTCGTGATAAGGTTTGCAGATAGAATAAGGGTGATGGTAAGGAAAATTAGCGACATACTCAATATGGTTGAAGATGTCCAAAGGGGAACACTTGGCCTTGGGTCCTAACACAAACCTTAATTCGAAGATTAGGAAGAAAGTTCTGGAGATTGTTGATGATGAATTTCAGGGAGAAACAATAATGTTGGAGTTTGGATGAGGAAATGCTGATAATGACAGTTATGTGGAGTGATGAAGTGGGAGAGGATTTCCTGATTGATACCATCCTAACTAAAGAAGGTCTTGACTTTCTTCAACAAATATGTAGTCTTAGTGCTTCAAACATTGTCAGCTTGAGTGGTTTCACCTGAAAAGATGATGCTATGGAAGCTTCAAGCACTGTTGGACTTAAACGCCAATGAGGTTGATTTATATACTGATGAAGATGAAGGGTCTGAACAAGAAGAAAAAGAAGAAGAAGGAGGAAGTGATGGGTATTGTCACACCCCAAATCGATGGTGGAATCATCAGGGTGGGACAAAAACAATATTGCAAAAGACTTCATAACACTATTTGTGACAATATTTAATAATTCAAAATTTCATTGATTCTAAAGTGACAATACGAAAGCAAATACATAAGTTTAAATTTAGGTGTATCTAGATCCACCCTAAGTAACATTCTTCATTATCATCAACTAATTTCCTGCAACATGGATTAAAATAATGATCAACAAAAAGTTGACGAGCATACAAGTTTTATTGCATAGCATAATAGTGAAAAAGTTGTCTCATATCCAACATGGTAATTTGCATACATTGTTACTAGCATACTAACATGTGTTAACTATATGTCAAACCACAGTTTAACGCAATCGTGCATACCATTGTCACCGAAATGACAAGGTTGTAAAATAGTTTACTTAACACTACCCGAAGAATACGGGCGGTGCGTTAATCCTATAGCGCTATAATTGTTAAGAGAGGCTAGCAAAGTTAATGAGCATATAGGCACAAGTATACATTGTAACATTTGTCGAAAACGGGTTTTCCAAACCCGCTCCATTTGTAATCGAATATCAAGTTATAAATGTTCGTTGCGTATTTATGCCTATTTTGATTTTTAATGTTACCTAATTAATAAACAAACTAATCTATAAAAGTTATAATTGATAAAAAGTAAAAATAAAACAATTAAAAATAAAATGAGGCTGCCGGGACTCGAACCCGGGTCAGCCGGAAGAGATCTCAAAGACTTAACACTCACACGCATAACCACTCCGCCACTTGTTTGTTTTCTGTCATCTATGGGAAACAAATAAATCTTATAGTCAACCATAAATCAACCGGTTACGCCAACCGTAACTGAAATCGGTCACCAAACGTCCAAAGACGTTTGATTACTCGCGGTTCACTGAGTTTAACCGATACACCGACTATTCCAATCAATTTTGCTTTGAATGAAACTTGAATTCGGGAGTAAATCTGTTTAATAACCGAAAACTTTCAATTCTAGGATTACTTCAATCTTTGTCCTCTCACGCGACTCAAAATACTCTGCAAGACCTCCAATTACATTTCCGCACACTTTTCAGTCCACCGGAGAAGCTTTTGAACTCGCCGGAAAGTTTCTGCAGTTCGCCGGAAAACCGTATTCTTCATCAAAACGGTAAGTCTTTCAATACCGTCGTGGTCTAACAATTGTTAAGCTATTTCTAACTCAAACCTTTCAATTGAAATCAAATTCAGACGCTGTTATCGGATAATTCCAGTTCGCCGGAAAACTTCTGGAAATCCTTACTTCCATCTGTGAAACGGTAAGGACATTCAAACACTCTGTTAACGTTTGTTTAGCACTTCAATTCCACGATTAGCTAATCAAAACGGTTAATTGGCTTGCTCAGTTGAAGTTTATAAAAACAGAGACCGACGCCTTGCCGGAATTCTGAAATAAATCGTTCACCGGTATGTTTACTTCTAAATATCGTTTCTGCCATTTCATATTAGTCTGTACAATGTTTATCAATCGAATTAAACAAGATATAATGGTGTAATCTGCTGTCCGTAAAAACTAACGAAGAAGATGAACTGTGCTAACATTATAAGGATAATTAGAATTGGTATTTTAAACGGGTTAGACACACAGTCCAGCGGTGGACTGTGTGCATATACATATCACATGCCGCGAGTTCGATCCCTGTTACACACGCCCTCTCGGTAATAAAACGTTTTATTTTTCTAACTGAACCGGACTAACTACGTTAGTTGTTAAGTATAATAAAAATCTGTATAATAACCAAGTTAGACACACAGTCCAGCGGTGGACAGTGTGTAGCGTTAAAGCACAGGTCCCGGGTTCGAGACCTGTACATGGCACCGGTTCGATGATTTAAAATGTTTTTGAAAATAAAAGAATTTTGAATAAGCTGAGTTAATATATAAGTATAATTAAAAACAGAATTATTTCGGGTTAGACACGTAGCTCAGTTGGTAGAGCTGCGTGCACGCGTACGGGAGGTCTCGGGTTCGAGCCTCACCCAGCGCATGTATTTACACAATAAACCGGTCAAACAGTCAACAAGTCAACAAGTCAAACGGTCAACGGTCAGCGAAAAAGTCAACACATTTTTATATTTTTATTTATTTAATTTAATTTAAAAATCAATGAAAAATACTTAAAAATAATGTTTTTAAAGATAGGAAATAGCCTTAAACTCACAAAAAATATATCTAAAAAGCCTATTAAAATTATTAATAAAATCCACTCATTTACCATATTTTCCGTTATTATTTAGGTTAGTAATTCTCGTTGTTCAACTCTTCCAACTCGTGCGCATCTCACCATCTCCAATCAAACGCACCCAATGTGAGTGAATCTTTACAAATTCCCCGTTTTAATCACGTTTTGGGGTGTATCATGTGTCTTGCCATTTATTATACTTAAATCATTGTGCATACATCATACCATGAACAAATGTGCATTCAGTTTGATTCAATTGATTGTGTGGTTATTGTTAGATTTAATTCATTATTTTCAGTACATGCAATTTCATAGGCCGCCGCTCCCCATTACATTATGAGTGTTAAGCATGTTCCCCATTACATTATGAGCGTGAACCTGGCGTGCCAACATACGATCGGCTCCGTTTGATTGAGCCTTGATCGCACAGACATTCATCATTTTCAGTACATGCAATACGATCGGCTCCGTTTGATTGAGCCTTGATCGCACAGTTTCATTCATGTTATATATTTATGCAAGTTGATATGTTATGGTATGCTGTTGGTATGTTATTGTATGTTATAGTTTGTGGTTAACATTGTTACTGATTGATTTTTACATTTGCTCACTTATGATTATGCACAATTTTTCCTTGATAAAATAACAAGAAAATCAATTATAAATGTTTATCTAACAAGGTTCACTCGCCAACTTATGTTGACCCAAAAACCCCCATTTTTACACATGATACAGGTGAACCAGCTGCAGCCAGAAACACATAGGATTGGCCTAGAAGAATAAAATGGTTTAGAGCTTGGAATTGTTTAGTTGGTTATTTTTCTTTGTATTTGTATGGACATGTTTGGATTATTGAGAATGTAATTTTGATTTAAATAAATATGAAACATAATAGTAATATCATGAGCTTTGGTGATAACCCAATTATGCCCCGACTCTTATTCCGCTGCGGGTCGGGGTGTGACATACATAGCATGTGATAACAAAAATAATACAAGTATTATGTTTTAAAGGGATAGAGTGTGATTATAACAAGTTTAACGTGATTCGTGATTTTTGTATAAGTGTACATGTTGCACCCAAAGTGAATAAACGGAAATGGGATCGAGTATACTCACGGATTTGCAAAGCGTTCCTAGCAATCCGTGAGTCGTTAAGTTTGGAGGGTGGAACACCGAAGTTACCTACATGGGGAAACAAATGTGTGTGAGTATTCGGATTCGGTAGAGGGTTTGGATTCAGAATTAAAGTGTAATAAAGTATGTATATGAAAATAATTATCTAGTCTTAAACACCCGTTTTTTACACTATTAAACCCGTATGGTTTCATGTGATTTCATGGGTCGAATTTACCCATTAGAATCGTAACGAGAGATTTAAAACATAGATAATATAACCTTAATTCATGACGCGTAATCATAATCCGATTACCATCAAGATTTCGGTTATGTGTATATATAGATATAGATATATTTATTTAGTATATCCTATAATTAAGTCCATCATATATAAACATAGAATTCATATAAGTCATGCATGGAGGTAGGGGTGATAAACATCCATTAAACCTCATTGTATGATTCACCAATGCACAAATCACCACAAGGATGATTCATATGGTCATGAATGAAAAGAAAATATAACTAACTACTAAGTCAACTAAAACTATGAACAACCAAGTAAGCAAGCTAGATGCGTGCATCCTGAACATGGTGTCGTTTGGGGATGTGTCGTAGCCTTGTCACTCAAATGAAAGTTGAACAAGTTTTAATGGTATGAACATAAAAACATCAGGTGAGATAGTGGAACAAGGTTGGAAAGATCAAGCTTCCATAGTTCACACATTTACCAAAACACAAGTCTTACCATAAGAACTATGGGAAGCTTGGATGGTTTCATCACTTGTGGGTTGTCTAAACCCTAACAAAACAGAAAGTTTAGAGGGTTTTAATACCTCTAAACTTGTAAGAATCAAGCTCTAACAAGTTCCCTAACCATAGATGAGTATAGGAAGAAAAGTAAAGTTTAACACAAGTTACAAATTATTCTTCCAAAACAAAAAATTTAGACCTTAAAATGGTGAGTTCCACCTTGGTTTACCATGGTAAACCTGTGAAAACACTCCTAGAGGTGTTCCAAGCTTTGTAGTGGAAGAAAAGATGAAGAAATGATAAAGAAAAGTGAGTTTGAACTCACTTTATAACTAGGATGATTCTGCCCAAAAATCAGAATTTGTCGATGATTTTGGAGTGTTTTGAGAGTGATTAAGTGTTTGGAAAATGAAAAAGATGTGGAGGAGGCTCCTATTTATAATGTGGGTAATTAGGGTTTGAGTTAAGTAAGTTAGAAGGTGATTGGATGTGAAAAAGGTGGGGTTTTTGGACCAACCCGCGAGCTGGGAATGTTCTACTACAGATTAACCTCTGTCGCACGTCACGGGAGATACCCTGGTATCTCTCGCGTGGTGCTCGGGAGTACTTTCTGAAAATGTCCATTTTGGCCCCTGAACTTTGTAATTAGGTTATTTTATGTCGTAAACTTGTATTTTTACCCGTTTTAGGTATTCAAAGTGTAATAAAGTATAGTATGAGTGTAATGCATGTGTGATTAAAGTTTCCAAGTATTTTGAGTCTCAATCTTGCGTATAAACATGTATTCAACGTTTGATTGTGGATAACATAAGCTTGTAACAAGTATATGTATACAAATGGATTTCCATTATGATCAAAGCCTCAAATTACAAGATTGGAAAGGGATTACAAGTTTCCAAAAATAGAAATACGAGTACACTTTCGAAATAAGGAAAGTACAAAAATGCGAAGCGTTACAGGTTTATCTCTGATGTAATCACATCAGATAATGGATTTTGAAACTTTTTCAATTATTTTTTTCCGCTTAACAAATGTTTGGCGTTTTTTTTCTCGTTTATGATGTTTTGGTGGGTTTTCTTTTGTTATAAAACACCATACTACGTTAAAGCAATAACAGGTTGAAAACAACACTGGTTATATTAGAAATAATGTTATAACGCCACTGAAATAATGATAATGATAAAACATCAAACTGTGTTAAATGGTTGAAAGACACCACGGGTTGTAAAATGAAAAAAATAAACGCCAACGTTTATGTTCTCAATATACCATGATGCAAATAAAACACATCTAGATGTAATGAAAAATAAAATAAAACACCATGAATAGGCCAAATTTGAAAATACAAAAAAATGATAAACACCATATTCCGATCATTGTTATGTTCAATTTTAAGATTCGATCTTATCCGTTCTCGAAGGTCGTGTTGATATCTTTTTAATGACGGATTGCTTGCATGTAGAGGCAAAATGTCCATATTTTTTGCAATTTTGACACTGCCTTTCTTCCGCCCCCACTTTCTGTTTTGATTTTTCAACGACCTCCTCCTGTTTGGATTTGATACGTTTGTGAGATCCAAAACCTTTAGACTTATATCCAATAGGCACTCGTATAGATTCTTTTTATTTTGGTGATGGCCGGTTATCTCAGCAAACTTGTCCCTTTTACATTAGATCTCATTTGAATCACCCCATATAACCTCTTGAGGAGAAGTTTGGTTTCAAACTCTGGTTCGAACATGAAGAATACACCATGTTAATATGCCTTGGATGATCCACATCTCAGGGTCAGGCGCCGATGAGCACATTGAACTATCCATGTGGCTGAGAGACCTCACATCTCAAGCAATATCACAATTATCACGGGCGCACTACTTTACCATTAAGCTAATAGCCCATCGTGCGAGCCCTCCACTGGGGCCACTATGCGACAAACAGTGGAAATCCTGATAAAACCAACCGATAGTATATGACCATTAACAAACATGCCAATAAAAATAATGATTCAAATGTAACATACAATTTAGAGAACACAAAAGCATACCACATATTACCTCGAAAAAACAACGAACATGGCTGTTGAAAATCATTTACGAAAAACCTAACAAAACCAACGGGTTGTTCTTGCTGACGCGAACCCAAATGGATCAAACAAGTAAAAAGGAATTTTTGGTGTAAATACTTGATGACGCGAACCAAAACATGCCAAACAAGTAAAATGTGTTTTTAGTGGTAAACACTTGCTGACATGAACCAAAACGGGCCAAACATGTAGAAATGAGTTTTTTGTGGTAAACACTTGCTGACGCGAACCAAAACGGGTTAAACAAGTAAAAATGAGTTTTTGGTGTGAACACTTGCTGACTCGAACCAAAACAGGTGAAACAAATAAAAAAATGAGTTTTTTAGTGTAACCACTTGCTGACGCAAACCAATACAGGTCAAACAAGTAGAAATAAGTTTTTGGTGTTAATACTTGCTGACGCGAAACAAAACGGTCAAACGAGTAAAAATAAATTTCGTGTGGGAAACCAATGAAATTTTGAAATAGGACCCTATGGTGTAAATCATAACGAGTCAACATGGGTAAGATGGTAAGTATGCACATTTCGGCAATAAACAACACATGGTTAGTTGAAACTCTAAAGGAGTAAGCTATGAACAAGTCAAATAGACAAATGGGTCAAACGAGTCAAACGGTGATGTTATCACCATTTGAATATGATATGTAATGCTTTGTGTGACATCTGTGTAATTCAATCATGTAACAATTTCCGAACGTTTTGATGATCAATGAAACTTTGTGTTGTTTACAAACATGTATATTTACTTATGACTTTTGTGCATTTTATATTAATCGATTTTGACCTTTCCAACCTTTTTTGGAAGTGAAATCGCAAAACATAATCAGTTTAATGCGACATACACCCTGGGACAATGACACAAGCTTAACATACCTTAAATAACCTTTACATAACTTAGAAATAAGTTTTGAGGGCTTTAGTATGGCAAAAACATGCTTATGCAACTTCAGGGGCTATTTTGCAAATTCTGCGAAACTATGTCGTTACGCGTATTTCCTAATCCGGAACTAGGGCCGTTCAAACCGCTCGCTGCTCGTCGCTCACTCGACGCTCGTTCGGAAATTGCTCGGAAAATGCTCGTTCAATTTGACGCTCGGTTGTAAACGAGCCGCTCTGCTCGGTTCGAATTGTAAACGAGCCAAGCATGAGCAATGGTCCGCTCGGTTTGGTTCGACTCGAATTATTATTTTCAATTAGTATATATATACTATACATATATACACACATATATATAAACATGTATATACACATATATATATACACAAATATAAATTATACACACACGTCTATATAGACACACACACATACATATATACTTAAATAAAAATTAAATTTATAGTTTTATATATATACCACTCTATTAGATTTTGGTTCAGTATATACAAAATTATAACTATATCTGTATGTACTAGCCCAAATACACCAACAAAAAATTAATATCAAATCTAAAAGTTAAACTCTAAACCGATAAACGACAAACTGCTCATCGTCTTAATGTTCATGTCGTTTCCCTAAGTCGATCGTCTCCTGCTCTCAACATCATTGATCGTGCAATATGATCATCGCCTTGTCGGCCACAACATTGTTATTCATTAGAAAAATATTATGCTATGAAATGTGCATTTTTTTAAGAGATAAAAACTTGGGACTCAACGTTGTCACTATCTCTCTCAGCAATTTAAATCGTGCGACACGATTCTCAAAATCGCTTGAACTTCGCTCGACGCTCGCTCAAAAAATTTACTGCTTGAAAAATGCTCGCTTGATTCGACGCTCGATTCTAAATGAGCCACTCCGCTCGGTTCGGTTTGTAAACGAGCCAAGCACGAGCAAAGGTCCGCTCGGTTCGGCTCGTGAACAGCCCTATCCGGAACATGTACGCACATCCAAAAAAAATTTAATCATTAAAATCTTGTATTTTAATGATTGGAATGCAAAGATATCTTTCGTTACGCATTTACGGTCATTTGCGCGTTCGTTACGATTTTCGTCGTAATTAACCGAAAACCGCAACCGTACGACCTAACGAACCGACATACGAAACATTTACAAGCATTTTTCAAGTTCTCTATGCTTTATCTTCCTTATGAAGCTTGAAAATGAGGTTAACGGGTGTTAAAAGTGCCAAAACGCGACAAAACAAAGTTCAGGGGCTAAACTGTCAATTTTTGAAAGTTGCTGTCAGCAAGGGTGGATGCGGTCCGCATCCACAAAGCCATGCGGTCCGCATGGGGTGCCCGGCACAGCAGCTTTGTTGTCTTGTGTAACATCCGTAAAAAACCGGATTTACCAAACCCGCTTCGTTTATTAACCGAACAACCAGTTAAAAATTTCATTGCGTATTTAATGCTCAAATTAATTTTAAACGATACATAATTAATAAGTATATTAGAATATAAAATTTATATTTGAAAATGTACTAAAAACAGTGATTTAAAAATAAAATGCTGAAGCCGGGTTTCGAACCCGGGTCAGCCGAGCACCATTCAAAGTCTTAACTCACATCCCTCCAACCGCTCCGCCACTTGTGTTCTTTAGTAATATATCAAAACAATTAATTCAAATATCAAAATCTCGATTTCAAATCAGTCAACTAACGCGCCCAATTTGCAGTCGTCGGAAATCCCGACGATTTCGCCTTTCACTGTCGGTTTCTTGTGTCTTAACGCGTATAATAACTATTACATCGGTTATAACCGATGTCCAGTCCGCGACATCAGTCATAACCGCCGGAAAAATTATTGACCGACGAATCAAGACGGTAATCGGACCCAATTCATCGATGTTCTTCCCTATAAATACACCCACAAGTCTCTGGTAGCCTTTTCGCTCAAAATCGCACCTTTTCTCGAAGAAATTTCACTCGCCGGAAATAACCTGCCATCACCGGACTTTCACCGGAAAACCGAGACTTTCATCTACACGGTAAATACCTCGACTCTTTCCGTTTCAATCCGTTGTTAGACTGTTACTAACTTCAATCCAACCATCAGAATCAATCCCAGACGACGTAGCCGGAATATTCAACTCTCGCCGGAAAACCTCTGAAATTCTGATCTTACGCTGGGAATCGGTATAATCATCCAAACTTCTGTTAATCCTTGTTTAAGTACCTCAATTTCATAACTAATCGAACAGAACTGTTAATTGATTCTAACAGCCGAAGTTCACAAACAGAGCCGACGAATCTTTGCCAGAGTTCTGTGAAAGACGCTGATCGGTACATCCTTCCCCCAAACTCTCTCCGTTCATTACCTTTCAATTACTTATAAAGCTTGTTAATCGAATTAGACATAAATCAGTTGAATTATCATTATCTGTATTCTTAAGCGAAGAAGACGAAGTTCAGATATATTATAAGATTAATTAAAATTAGTATATTGAACGGGTTAGACACACAGTCCAGCGGTGGACTGTGTGCAAACAATTACATACACGACGCGAGTTCGATTCCTATCACAACCTTAACCTCTGTAATAAAAATGTTTTTTAGAAACCGAACCGGGTTAACTCAGTAAGATGTTAAGTATAATAAAAACCATAATATTTACCAAGTTAGACACACAGTCCAACGGTGGACTGTGTGCCAAACTAAACCACAGGTCCCGGGTTCGAGACCTGTGGCGAGCACCGAGTGATGCAATTAAATCGTTTTTAAAATAAGTGATTTTCGGATTAACTTAATTAGTATATAAATATAATTAAAAACAGAAATAATTCGGGTTAGACACGTAGCTCAGTTGGTAGAGCTGCGTGCACGCGTACGGGAGGTCTCGGGTTCGAGTCCTGCCCGGCGCATACATACACACAATAAAACCGGTCAAACAGTCAACGCTTATGGTCAAACAGTCAACGGTTATTGTCAACGGTCAAAAGTCAACATTTTTTTTATTATTTTTATTCATTTATTTAAATTAAAAATCAATTAAAAATACTTAAAAATAACATTTCTAAAGTTAGAAAATAGTCTAAAACTCACAAAAATATATCCAATAATCCTATTAAAATTGTTAATAAAATCCATTTATTTACCTTACTTTTTCGTTATTAATTAGGTTAGTTTTTCCTCGTCGATCAATCCTCTAAACTCGTGCGCATTCAACATCATCAACCGAACGCACCCACTGTGAGTGAATCTTACAACTCCCCTTTTTAATTACACGTTTTGGGGTGTATCATGTGTCACTTAAACTAATTCGTTTATTTAAACTCGTGCCATACCATATTATGATTTAAACTTAGAATGTAAATATTGTTTGTAGTTATGTATTACATATTGTCAAGTTGTATGCAAATTATTTGTTAGGCCCATCAGTTCCTCGTGGGAGACGAGTTGAACAACGCGTGCCTTAAAACTCATTCATTAGGCCCATCAGTTCGTAGAACAACGCGTGCCTCAAAACTCATTCATTAGACCCATCAGTTCCTCGTGGGAGACGATTTGAACAACGCGTGCCTCAAAACAATCTATTACTGTATGTGTGTGCATTATTTAATTAAGTGTTTTGTGAATAAGTTTACATCTATATTTACTCATATGTGGTTATGCACTTTATTTATAATCAATTCAATAAACTTGTTTAAATGTTTTTCATAGGATTCACTCGCCAACTTTTTGTTGATCCAAAAACCATTTTTACACATGATACAGGTGAACAGGATGAAGCAAGGAAAACATAGGAAATGCCTTAGAAGAAAATAATGAAGTCTAGAAAGATGTGTAGAACATGTTGTAATTATGATTGTATGATTCCCTTTAAATTGTAATAATAAATATGAAACGTTATAATAAATGTCATGAGCTTTGATGAAAATCCAATCATGCCCCGATCACCTTTTTCCGCTGCGGGTCGGGGTGTGACATCTTGCTCTTGTCCACTCCCTAGGACACCAAGCATTCGAATTTTCCAGCATTGTTCTTGCTTTGGACATGTGTTAAGGACTCTCCTAAGATCATGACACCTCCTAGGACACTTGTGATGATCTTGTTGATCCAAGAACACTATAATACCCATCAAAGTTCACCTTGTTCTTTGCTCATTCCTTCTTCTTCTTCTCTTGCTCTAAGCTGGAGTGCTACCACCTTTGTGGAGGCCTCCCATCTGAGCATTCTTCTTCTTGGAACTCTTCAAGTGTTCATCAACACAAGTAAATGCTCTCTCCTTGTCTTGTTTTATTTATTTTAGCTATTTCAAGCTGAAAGTCAAACACCAAAAGTCAAACAGTGTTTGACTTTCAGCTTTGACCACGACAAAGTTCAATTGAATTTGCAACGTGATCGTAATCACGATGGTTTGATCCACAGCGGTCATGCCTACTGATTTACCATGTTATTAGTCGAAGTGACGAGTCAGAGTTTCGGTCAATAATGCGCAAAATACGCATTATGCGATAGAACTACTTTCGGGTATCAAAACACCTTGTTTTGATACCAAAACATTTTTATAACTTAGTTAGACGTGTTTTGACATGTCTAACTCGTCACTTTTAGTTTAGTGCTTGTTTAGGATCATGAGTCGAGCGGTCTTGACCATCGCTTTGACTTTCGAATCCGACTCGTTTGGTCGATCATAGGATCCGACCAAACATATATTTGTGACCATAGTTGTATAGGGATTAACCCTCTGAGGTTATACCTTATGGTCACGTCGTTTGGTTATTGTTATGTTAAGTCGCTTATTATGCCTTTATAAATGACCAAAATGCCCTTTTTGCTCATAAATCGATTTTAAACTTATGTAACCAATGTTTTGCCATATAGACTTGTCAACCCCGACCGATGGCGGAATCACCGGGGTTAGTGGCACTAGGCGACAAGATTGTTCTCACGAGAAATTCCATAACAATTATTCACAACATGACTACGCGTTTAACATCCCATACTATTAAACATAATATTCTAAATAATCATTACAAAATCTAAGGTTTTCTCTTAAAAACAAAACGGTTCGATATCCCCTAGATTTATTAAATTCCAACTAAACAAAACAAAAGAAAATAAACTAAGCTAAGCATGAATTCATCCAAGCATCCATAGCTAAACCCTCAACCTGTTACATACGTTAAAATACAAGTCAATACAATTAAGTAAAGGTGAGCATACGAGTTTGAATAATACTAGCATAGTCGAGAAAGCGTTTGTGAAACAATCTAATTACATATCATGATACACCAAAACACTTAACATAACATAGGCTCATTTCTCATGCTAACTACCGTGAGAAGGCTTGCGCGTCCATCCTACTTAGAACATGAAGGTTTTGGGTTGAGAGAGCTCTAGGTGAACTTGCAGTAAGTTCAAATGAGAAAAATGAGCTTGGTATTTATAGGAGGAGAGCTGGTGGAGGCATGTTTGGCCGAACTTGCATGAAATTCATGCAAGTTCGCGCGAACTTGATGGATTTTGGGAAGGATTATGAGTAAGTTCGGCCGAACTTGCATATACTCATGCAAGTTCGCGCGAACTAGATAAAACAAAGGGGTTCCTGGTTGCCAGGCAAGTTCGTGCGAACTTGTGGTAGTCAAGTTCGGCCGAACTTGGCCTGGTGACCAAGTTCCGTTTGCTGATTTCGCGTTAAGGGTTCGTTTGGCGATTCAATTCGCATTTATTAGTTATATTAAGCGTTAAATTAAAGCGTTAAGCATTATAGTTCATATAATAGTGTGATTTAGCGATTCGAGAGTGCGAGAGCGATGCGATGGCGAGCGTAAACATAACCACAAACACACATAACACACATAAATAATATAAAACCCCAAAAAAACTGCGATTTGCGATGCGATGAGATTAAGGATGAGATTTAATAAGCGATTAGATGCGATAATAACGTAAAACACCATAAGTAATTAACAAAAACTTTATTATTAACCGAATCTCGGGATTACAAAAGGATAGATAAACAGAGAACAAAAGAAGAGATAACAATCGAATTTTTGAGGTGTTAGAGTCTCCCCTACTTTAGGGAATTTCGTCCCGAAATTAGGTAGTGGTTGTAACAAAGAGATGCGGGTACTTGGCCTTCATATCACTTTCCAATTCCCAAGTAAACTTGGCGCCGCGTTTGCCCTCCCATCAGACCTTCACGATAGGGATGCAGGAGCGTCGTAGTTTTTTAGTCTCTCGGTCCATGATTTCCACAGGCTTTTTCCACGAAATGGAGAGTCTCGTTGATTTGCAGATCTTCGAGAGGGATATGCAGATTTTCTTCGGCGAAACATTTCTTGAGGTTAGACACGTGGAAAGTCGGATGTACATTATTGAGTTCTTCCGGTAATTCGAGATGATCGGCTACTTTACCGATTCTTTCCAGAATCTTAAAGGGACCAACGTATCGAGGTGCTAGCTTTCCTTTCTTGCCGAAGCGGACCACTCCCTTCCAAGGTGCAACCTTTAGGAGAACGTGATCTCCCACTTCGAACTGTAGGGGCGTGCGGCGTTTATCGGCATAACTCTTTGACGACTCCGAGCTTTCAAGAGATTATCTCTGATCTGGAGGATCTTGTCCATCGTTTCTTGAATTAGCTCGGGACCGGTGATTTGTGCTTCTCCGATCTCGTGCCATACAATAGGCGATCGACATTTTCTTCCATATAGTGCCTCAAAATGAGCCATTTGAATGCTGGTATGATAACTATTACTGTACGAGAATTCGATTAAAGGTAAACGTGTATCCCAGTTACCACCGAAATCTATGATGCACGCACGAAGCATGTCTTCGAGGGTGCGGATCATTCGCTCAGTCTGACCGTCGGTTTGAGGGTGAAAAGCGGTACTTAGGTTAAGCGTAGACCGAGAGCGGATAGAAAGGTCTCCCAGAGACGCGAGGTAAAGCGACCGTCGTGGTCAGAAATGATGTCACGAGGCGTCTCGTGTCGACATATAACTTCGTCGGTATAGATTCGGGCTAACCGTTCGACCTTAAAGTCTTCTCGTAGCAATAAAGTGCGCATATTTAGTGAGACGATCAACGATAACCCAAATGCTATCGTGACCAGATGAAGTGCGTGGGAGTTTAGTAACGAAGTCCATAGCTATACTCTCCCACTTCCACATCGGGATTTCGGGTTGTTCGAGTAAACCAGAGGGCCTTTGATGTTCGACTTTAACCTTCGAACAAGTTAAGCACTTTGAGACGTATAAGGTGATATCCTTTTTCATGCCCGACCACCAGTACTTAGGACAAAGGTCCTGGTACATCTTGTCGGCACCGGGGTGAATGGAGTATCGAGATTTATGAGCTTCGTCCATTAGCAACTTACGAAGATTATCACGACTGGGAATCCAAATGCGATTGAGATAGTAGTAAATAACATCGGATTTAGATACAAGCTGACTTTCGGCACCACATTTCATTTCTTCTTCCAAAGTATTCTCGTTGAAACAGGCGAATTGAGTGGCACGGATGAGGGTTTCAAGTTTAGCACAAGCTTGAGAGTCACGAATACCATATACATAGCTTCGTCGACTTAGAGCATCGGCGACGACGTTTGCTTTGCCGGGATGGTAGCGTATCTCACAATCGTAGTCGTTGAGAAGTTCAACCCATCGACGTTGTAAGCTTTTATGGCCGGTGAAGACCGTACCCTTAGTACCGTAAAGGTAGTGTCGCCATATCTTCAATGCAAAAACAATGCATTGAGTTCGAGATCGTGGGTTGTGTAGTTCTTCTCGTGGATCTTGAGTTGGCGAGACGCATACGTGATAACCTTGTCTCGTTGCATGAGGACACAACCCAGACCAAGGTTTGAGGCATCACAGTAAACAACGAAATCGTCATTTCCGTCGGGTAAAGCGAGGATGGGAGTGTTGCATAGCATACGCTTGAGAGTTTGAAAAGCTTCCTCTTGCATGGAATCCTAAACAAAATGTTTATCCTTATGAGTTAAAGCGGTAAGCGGAACAGCGATTTTCGAGAAGTCGACGATGAATCGACGGTAATAACCCGCCAATCCAAGAAATGAACGGATTTCGGAAGCATTCTTCGGTGTAATCCAACTCTTGACGGCTTCAATCTTTGCAAGGTCGACTTGAATTCCTTGACTATTAACGATGTGGCCGAGAAATTGGACTTCTTCGAGCCATAATTCACATTTAGAGAACTTAGCATAAAGGCGATTTCCTTGAAGAAGTTCGAGGACTAAACGGAGATGGCGCACGTGTTCGTCTCTCGACTTCGAATAGATAAGGATATCATCGATGAAAACAATGACGAAACAGTCTAAGATAGCTTTACACACACGGTTCATCAAATCCATGAAAACCGCGGGTGCATTGGTAAGACCAAAAGACATTACCACGAATTCGAAATGGCCATAGCGAGTACGAAAGGCGGTTTTAGGAATGTCTTCTTCCAACACGCGTAACTGATGATAGCCAGAACAAAGATCGATCTTGGAAAAACAAGTAGCACCTTGAAGCTGATCAAATAAATCGTCAATACGAGGAAGAGGGTAGCGGTTCTTTATCGTGAGTTTTTTAAGTTCACGATAATCGATGCACATACGGAACGATCCATCCTTCTTTTTCACGAAAAGGACAGGAGCACCCCATGGAGAAGTGCTCGAGCGTATGAAACCTTTATCAAGAAGATTTTGAAGTTGGCCGAAGCTCGCGCATTTTGGATGGTGCGAGGCGATAAGGAGCTTTAGCAACAGGAGTAGCTCTGGGAACTAAATCGATACGGAATTCAACATCTCGAGTAGAGGGTAAACCGGCTAAATCGTCGGGAAAGACCTTAGGAAATTCACAAACAACGGGAACGTCTTTATAAGTCTTCTTTTCTTTCTCCGGGTTCACGATATGGGCGAGGAAAGCAACACATCGCTTTTGCAAGCATTTGTGTGCTCGAGTACATGACAAAAGCATCAACTTCTTTGAGGGAGTTTCACCATAAACATGAAGTTGATCACCGTTGGGAAGCGGGAAGCGAATCATTTTATCGAAGCATACAACTTCAGCATGATTCTCACGAAGAAAATCCATGCCTACTATGATATCGAAACTACCTAACTGCATAGGTATGAGATTGATCGAGAAGACATGGTTGTTGAGATCGAGATTACAACCACGTAAGATGGAATTAACAGTAACGGTTCTTCCAGTGGCGACTTCCACATCGAAAGTCTTTGGGAGTTTAGCTTGCATTTAGTTTAAAACATTTTCGAATTCTAACGATACAAAACAATTATCGGCACCAGTATCAAATAAACATGAAGCATAAATACCATTAACGAGAAACGTACCATTGACAACATTGTTGTCATTCTGAGCCTGGCGGTGGTTGAGGTTGAAAGCCCTACCCCGCGCAGCTTGTGGTTGCTGCTGCGATGACTGTGCTGGCTGCTGCTGAGGTGGCGGTGCTGGCTGCTCTTGCTTAACTGGACGATTCGGGCAGGCATTGGCGAAATGGTTAGGATCACCACAAACATAGCACACACGTGCTTTTGGAGCTTGCTGATTAGCTGGAGGAGGAGCAGGTAAAGCTGGAGCTGCTGGAGCCTGAGGAGCTGGCTGACGAGGGCCGGTACGGCAGCTCACTGTGAAATGGCCGTAGATATTGCAATTTGTGCAAAAACGGCAGTTGCCACCCACTACATGATGACATGTGCACTTAGGGCACATTGGGTGAGGACCAGTATACGCACGCTTGGTAGGAGGTGCGTTGGGTGCTGTGGGATTGGAGCGGATGCGGGTTCACTGGAGCTGCGAGGGCGAAGTTCTGGCTGGAGTTCTCACGCTTGCGACCACGGCGACTGTTCTTTGACTCGCGGGGCTGATCGGTAGGAGGAGCTGCTGATTCGGTAACTGCTTGATTTGCGACCTTGGTGTTCTTGAAGAAAACAGACTGAACACGCTTGTCGTTGATTTCGGCGGCTAACTGATAAGTCTCCTCGATGGTAGCAGGGCGTGCTGCTAGCACAAAGTCAACGACGCAATCGGGGAGAGCATTGAGGTACTTCTTGATTGCCTTTTCGGTCGTGTCAACCTGACCGGGACAAATGATGCTCCACTGCTTGAAACGAGTGGTAAGACCGGCATTGTCAGGACCGTCTTGTTTGATGTTCCAGAACTCGTTCTCCAATTTCTGAATTTCGTACGGAGGACAGAACTCCTTAATCATGATTTCCTTAAGTTCCTCCCATGAGAGCCCATAGGCTTCGTCGTTTCCGCGCCTGTTGCGCTCAGCTGTCCACTAATTGAGAGCCCTCGACTGAAACACGCCGGTGGCGTTGATAGTGCACAGTGCCTCGAGGCATCCGCTTTGGCGGAAGGTAACCTCAATCGAATCAAACCAATGGAACATGGCACTCGGCCCTTCAGTGCCAGAGAACGTTAGAGGTGCACAAGCCTTGAACTGCTTGAAGCTGAAGCGGGATTTCGAAGCATCACTCTTGGAGTCAACAGATGAGTTGCTGCTAACCGCTTGAATTTCGCTAACAATTTGCGGGATCACCTTAGCCATTTCCTTGGATACGAGAGAGGCGATGCATTTGTCAGCGTTGTTGCACTGAGCGGTGCGGCGAGTGTGAGATCCCATTGATGCCATCTACGTAAAGGATTTAGATTAGACGAGATTTGATTATAATAGAGTTATGTTTAAATATTTATTATTATTATTATTCAAGCAAGCACAAAACATGTAAGCACGTATCCACGTAAGCACTTAATCACGTAAGCACATAAGCACGTAAGCACATAGTCACATAAGCACATTTTGCACATATTCACCTTTAACTTCATAAATCATGCGTAGCGCGATTTGAGATGCTAGATAGTAACAACGAGATATATGCGATATATAATAGCGAGATAAGCGAGATAATATCGCGTATGAGTCACACGTCCTCATAGGCATAAGCGAGTTAAGCGATTAGTTTGGTTAGTGTATTAATTTAGCGTTTTAGATTACGAGAGTTGTGCGAGTTGTGCATACATTCGATGGAGAGTAAATGCGATAAATCGAGAAATCGATGATATGATAAATCATCAAAGCGAGAAATCGAATAAAGCGAAAATTCTCAACATTTTAAATACATAAATAATAATAAACTCGATGATGCGTAAATCGACGATATAGGCTTAAATCAATTGGGAGTGTCTGAAGTTTTGAGACGTTGACTACCCAAAGTGGTTCGACTACCCTTTGCATTCGGACCCACGTTTTGGCCTAATAGATAAACGTTCTCACCGCAAGCGGCTAATGACGTTTACCCTTCCAGTTAATACGTGTTCCAAACCATTGGCATAACCGAGACTTTGGTGAGATTGAAAATCGAGAAGCGGAATTCATCATTAAGGTACGGGTTTCACCCCTGACTTAACAACTAGTTCCAAATTGTGGTTACGCTCACCGACTATGGCGGGCGTTTCACTAGAGAGATATGGAGATTTTCATCGAGGTTCGGGTATCACCCCTAACTCAACGAAGATATCTCGTGATGAGTAATACGCAGAATGAGCGATCTTATTGAGAGTTTGTGGTTTTCACACCTAATCTCAACTCGATCTCGTTTGTGAGATACGAGCGTTTCCAAGCGTGTATTTTGTTTTAGCCTTAGGAAAAGCATATTTAAGCATTTATGTCAAGTAGTTTAGCATTTAGATCAAAGAATGGTCAATCGGGTACTTATACATGCTACTAGGTCGAACATGGCAATTCTACCTATTATCCTAAGGAACTCGCTCTGATACCAATCTGTCACACCCCGACCGATGGCGGAATCACCGGGGTTAGTGGCACTAGGCAACCAGATTGTTCTCACGAGAAATTCCATAACAATTATTCACATCATTACTAAGCGTTTAACATCCCATACTATTAAACATAATATTCTAAATAATCATTACAAAATCCAAGGTTTTCTCATAAAAACAAAACGGTTCAATTTCCCCTAGATTTATTACATTCCAACTAAACAAAACAAAAGAAAATAAACTAAGCTAAGCATGCATTCATCCAAGCATCTATAGCTAAATCCTCAACCTGTTACATACGTTAAAATACAAGTCAATACAATTAAGTAAAGGTGAGCATACGAGTTTGAATAATACTAGCATAGTTGAGAAAGCGTTGGTGAAACAATCTAATTACATCATGATACACCAAAACACTTAACATAACATAGGCTCATTTCTCATGCTAACTACCGTGAGAAGGCTTGCGCGTCCATCCTAACTAGACATCGTCGGGTGTAAGCCACACTATAGTACCATACTAGCTAAGGAGGCAAGTTAACGAAAACAAGTCCTAGTCACATGTTTCTAGTATCACATTCGAGCATATACAATCAGATTATTCGCGTGTTATAAACAGTTTGATTTATGATGTGATTTTGATATACGAACGTATGTAACACCCAAAAAGTGCGTTTAAAGTGAAAATAGGTCAAGCATACTCACTGTGGGTGCATTTTAGTTAGCTTTGCGGAGTGCGCCGGATCAGCCTATAAACGAACAGAAGTGCATCAGTCTTCCGAAAAGCCGAAACGGTGAACTTTGAGTTGAGCAGTGGCCAAGTTCGGGCGAACTTGTGTGTAAACACACATGTTCGAGCGAACTTGTGTAATTTTGGTGAGTTATGAGCCAAGTTCGGTCGAACTTGATGAGATTCTTAAGAATCTTGTCAAGTTCGGGCGAACTTGTGGAGAATCCTTACTGAGGCGACAAGTTCGGGCGAACTTGCAAGAAAACTTGGTGAGAAGTACCCAAGTTCGGTCGAACTTGGTAGGAATTTGATGAAATTTAGCCTAAGTTCGGTCGAACTTGACCCATTTGGGGTACAAGTTCGGTCGAACATGACCAGAAGCTGCTGAACTCTTGAGCGAACTTGGTGTTTTCGAGTCTAAAATCTTGCGTTTTCGCGTCGTTTGCTGAGGAAAATAGAGTGTTCATCCCTCCGACCCTGTTCTACTGAGCGAACTTAGGCCAGAGAGGTCTTTTCAGAGGAGTTTAGCCGTTTTACAAAAGCGTGGGCTAATCCGGACGAACTCGGGGCTCGTTAGGGTTAGTCTGGCTTGTGTAAACCGTCACAAACGTCTGTTTGCTTCCAGATCTGGGATCTTGAATGATAGATTCTTCGTTTCATATCAGAAAATGAACAAAACATCCTCAAAAGTCCGTATCTTGTGTAGAAATTGATGTTTATCAAAGGTTTTCTCAGATCTAGAACTTACAAGCTGAGATCTTGCAGATCTCATGTTTGGGAAGCGTCTGCTAACACCAAACGAACTCGTATTGTATAGATCTAAGTTAAAAACAGAAATTTTGAAGAAAAAGATGAAGATTTTCGTAAAAGAATGGGTTTTGATGAAAACGAAGGCTATGCCTTGTGCCAAAATCGTTGTAAACCTTTGTAGATCGTTGATAAACGTTGTTGCAGTGAAAATCGGGTCGATTCTTACTTAGAACACGAAGGTTTCGGGTTGAGAGAGCTCTGGGCGAACTTACAGCAAGTTCAAATGAGAAAAATGAGCTTGGTATTTATAGGAGGAGAGCTGGTGGAGGCATGTTCGGCCGAACTTGCATGAAATTCATGTAAGTTCGCGCGAACTTGATGGATTTTGGGAAGGATTATGAGTAAGTTCGGCCGAACTTGCATATACTCATGCAAGTTCGCGCGAACTTGATAAAATAAAGGGGTTCCGGGTTGCCAGGCAAGTTCGGGCGAACTTGTGGTAGTCAAGTTCGGCCGAACTTGGCCTGGTGACCAAGTTCCGTTTGCTGATTTCGTGTTAAGGGTTCGTTTGGCGATTCGATTCGCATTTATTAGTTATATTAAGCGTTAAATTAAAGCATTAAGCATTATAGTTCATATAATAGTGCGATTTAGCGATTCGAGAGTGCGAGAGCGATGCGATAGCGAGCGTAAACATAACCACAAACACACATAACACATATAAATAATATAAAACCACAAAAAAACTGCGATTTGCGATGCGATGAGATTTAATAAGCAATTAGATGCGATAATAACGTAAAACACCATAAGTAATTAACATAAACTTTATTATTAACCGAATCTCGGGATTACAAAAGGATAGATAAACACAGAACAAAAGAAGAGATAACAATCGAATTTTCGAGTTGTTACAAGACTGATGTTGCAACTATATTAAACATGTTTTGACATATAAAACTTATCATGGGGCATATCTAACCATCCGAACACGTATTTACGCAAATGATCTGTTAAAGTAGCGTAAACTAACTTAACAAGTCATTATGGGTCAAAAGCACTTAGGATCCTTTCCAAATCAGAATGTTAACTTTATTAAACCATTTCATATGAGTTCCAACACTCATTTGGTTTATAAGGCTTCATTCTATCCAAATCCTCCGATTAAAGTCTCGATATTAACATAGTTATCCGATATTAGGACATACTTAAATTCTCGGACTCTTAAGTTTTGGTTTATCTTCTTAAACAAGGACTTTCTTGCAACCTCAAGTGAGTACATAGTCCCCTCTTTTATGTTTTATAAATGTTTTGGGGTGAAACACATGTGCCTACTTGTTACTTTCATGTTCATGCTTTCATGACATATATTTGCTATGTTCATCTAGTACATGTATAGTACATGATTTTAATTATGTTTTGCTATGTATGTTAACTGAGCATGCTAGCACATTGATTTCAAGGACACTTTTTGCGGCATATGTTGACTTAGCATATGAGCACATTGATTTTCATTACATTTTGCTATGTATGTTGACTGTGCATGCTAGCACTTTGATTTCAAAGACATTTCTTGCTATGCATGTTGACTGAGCATACTAGTACATGGTTTTCAAAGACATTTCTTGCTATGTATGTTGACTGAGCATACTAGTACATGGTTTTCAAAGACATTTCTTGCTATGTATGTTGACTGAGCATACTAGTACATGGTTTTCAAAGACATTTTTGCTTACTTTGTTCATGACATATTGGTGCGTTAGAGATTGACTTAATACATTCATTAACAATGATCACGCCTACCGGTAGTATGTAATGGTACCATAGGATTGACAATCCCGTTCCCACTTCCCGGGTTTGTTTGGAAGCGACTTTAGGGAATGACAGAATCCGATGAAATGGATAAACCTTTGACTTTATAAGGGTCTATTTGACTGTCAACAAGGTTTGAATGTGTTTGCCAACAATCTTAACATATGTTTTAAACAATAAAAGCATGACTTATAAAACAAAACGTTTGATTATTCAAAGACATTGTTTTATATAAGACATTTCGACTATTCAAGACATTAGTTTACATTTGACATTTTGGATTATACAAGACCTTGTTTATACATGACATTTGTTTACATGACATTGGTTTACATGACATTGGTTTATACTAGACATTTCTTTGGTTCAAACAAGACTTTTGATGGTTGGTTTATGGCGAGTGATTTAAATAACGAGACGTGTGTAATATGATAAAAGCATGGTGGATACGCTGATGGTACTTCCTATATATAAGTACTTTTATTATATTATATATCGTGGCGCTATCTAAATCATTTCAAACAAAGTACAAGACAAGACATTTTTATATAAGACACGACCTTTTTACACGAGACATGACATATATTTTGGTTAATGATTTAACCACGCATTATTTCTTTTATATCATTCGATTTATCTTATAACTGTCACACCCCGACCCGCAGCGAAAATAAGAGTCGGGGCATAATTGGGTTATCACCAAAGCACATGACATTTACTATTATGTTTCATAATTAATAAAGTCAAAGTTACATTTTCAAACATCCAAACATGTTCATTAAATACAAAGGAAATAACCAAACATAACAATCCCAATACTAAATCGTTTTACAAATGTTACAATAATTTCATAAGAGAAAACATTTTGTAAGTATTCATGGCCACTTTTTAACTAAGTATTCCTTTAAACATTCTAGGCCATGAATCTTAAACGCAAAACCTATGTTACTCACAGGCATTTTTATGCTGATATATTTATTTTCACATATGTTCCAGGCGCGAATGTTTGAGGTTGATCATGCTACATATAGGATGGACTATGGACTTTAGTGACTTAAATCTGAAGATAATTTAAATTTCGTTATGTTTTCCCATTTAATCAATGACAATGTAAACAATTATATTCAATAAAACTTAACATATTATGCCATGGTTTTTGAAACAATAATTCTGTTACGACACTCTCCGACGATTCCGCCGCGGTTTGTTGTTTTACGCAGTCGGGGTGTGACACTTTGTTTGTTAAGTCTCATACTTACAGGTAAGCATAATGTATGGGAATGAATTTCCAATAATTAGGAATTAAGAGTCGCAAAGTATTGATAATGGGTCAACGTTTTAACCCGCGCCAGGTATGTGCGATGGGTAAAACTCTTGGTGAGGGCTCATGGTCTGACTAGAGTTGGTTGAGTCAAGGGTGGACACGAGGCCACCTCAAGTGAGGTATATTTAGTATTTGGGTAAACGGCCTTTAGAGCTAAGAACACAATTATGATGCGAAACTACGACCAAATAGATTTTAAATTACTAAACCGTAGGAAACCTTTATGTCCTTAGGGACATAGTAAATATAGATGGCATAATGAGCTGAATGTGCCTGCTAGTTTTCATTTAAACTTATTAAAGTTTTCCGATTTGAAAAAAGGGCTAAAATGTCCTCAAATAACGGGTTTGTGTAACACGTCGAACCAAAAGAATGGTGTGGGAACTAACAAGTTCAGACCCAAACATGTCAGTGTACAGTGCACAATTAACAAAGTGTACAAGTCAGTGCACGGTTTAGCATAGTGCATAGGTTAGTGCACATGTTAGTGCACAGTTTAGCAAAGTGCACAGTTTAGCAAAATGCACATGTTTATGCATAGTGCACAGTTTAGCATAGTACACATGTTAGTGCACAGTTTAGCAAAATACACATATCTGTGCACAGTGCACAATTGAACATAGAGCACATGTCAGTGCATAGTACACAGTTGGCAAAGTGCACAGTTTAGGAAAGTGCATGGGTTAGTGCATAGTTTAGCAGAGTGCACAGGTCAGTGCATAGTTTAGTAAATTGCACAGATCAGTGCATAGATTAGTAAAGTGTATACTTTGACAAAGTGCACTTATTAACTGTCGCGACATGCGACGTCTAAAGGCGTTTCGGTTGCGATACGCAACGAAACCCCAGTCGTTCAAACATTTTCTTTTGTCACCTAATGACATTTTGAGGGTATTGTTTCGGTAGTGTCGTTAGCAAGATTGACAATTCTTGGTCCCTTAACTAATCATTAATTCCCAACTTCGTTATACAAATTTTATAAAATAATACTAACCGAAATTATTTATAATATTAATATTCTTAAACTTGAGTATAGTTATATTAATTAAATAATACACGTCGTTTATTAACATAAATAGAAGATGGCAAAACTTCGCACTTTTGTTTGTTAAGGTTCGAATCCGATTTACAAAACGAGGCAAGTTTTATAGGATTCTTTTTTGTGAATGTTACAACATGCATCTTAAAAAATTGTGAAATTACTTTGTTGTCTATCAAGTTTGTTTTATAATGTATTATATAACTTTATTAGAATCTCGTGTACTACACGGATGCATACATGTAATCTTATATATTTAGTAATAAAAATTATGTATTTAGATAACATGTGTATTGCACAGGTTGAATAAAATATTATATCATATGTTATTACATACAGTCGTCAAAATATTTCTATAAAAAATTGAACCTTGATGTGCCTTTTTTTAAAAGTTAACTATTTATTAACTTTTTTATGTAATTAATAATTGTTCATTCAACTTAAGTGTACTCACTCCTTTCTATCATTTTAACACAACTAAGTTAACTTAAATTACAGTTATAAATATATAGAAATGTCAATACGTATAAAAAACTAAAAACTAAAAATTTGATTTTTATACCACCTATTTATTTTATTTGCCATAAACAATAATTGTTATCATTATTATTCCTTTTTGTAAGATATTAACAGATATTACTGTATTATAATATATATTAAATTACATCATGCTAACTATAGTAAATTTACTTTCTTTTCATTTGAGTCAACAAGAGTTTTTGATTTTTACTTTAGCCACATGACACATAAGCATATTTTCTTTTATTTTTATAAATCAAATATAAAATATAAATAACTATAATTATATACCTAAATAAAGTTTTTTCTACGTATCAAACATCTTAAAAAGATTGTGTTATATTTTCTATATATATTTTTTTACTTTTCTAAATATTTATAGCTTAATTTGGTTTTTTTAATTTATAATTATAGTTATAATATATTATGTTATACAATATATTAAAGAGTATCATGTTGCTACAATACTCAATGTCCCCTTTGTTTTTCTTTTAATTACAAGAATGTCATCCACACTTATAGATTTTTCTTCTTTATGACATATACGTAATTTATACATTCTTGAATGACATTTGTAACTCTCTCACAAAATTTCTTTTTTTATGCATTGACCACCAATGTTTTGGTTCTTACACTTTTGCCCCCTCAACTTTTGTTAGTTTTTTGTAAACCATCTCACGAGATTTCTTTTGTTTTGTTTTATATTTTAACTACCAAGGTTTTCGTTTTTACACTTTTAGTGGCTACATTTCTTTCTCTCTTTCTTTTTCCTTTTTTAAGTTACAAATTAGCCTTGTACATTATAATAATTATGTCTTTAACTTAATAGTCTTATATTTTATTTTCCCTTTATAACTTTCATTCGTTAGTTTTTTTTACAAAAAATTAAATACGCGATATATTTTTTATGGAAATGGCTCCACACCACGTAACTACCACCATTTTTTCTGTTCGTTTGTTCGTGTCACAACACCACGTCACCATTTGTTCTTTCATTTGTTACATTTTATTTCAATTTTAATTTATTACGCATTTATATCTTGCATCTTCATATCGATCTTTATTGTTTAGTTCGTATGGGATTCCTTGCCGCAACGCACGGTGGGAAAATCCTAGTATATATTAAATAACATCTTTAGCTACAAACAATTTTAGGTATATTTGTTTTTTAGCACACACCTTTTGATATTTTTGTATTTAACCACAACTTTTTTATGAGTTTCCCTTTGGGTAATAATTTCTCTTTAGTTTCTATTTTTCTTTTTAAATTCAAAACTAAACTTTATGTACATATTATATTATAATATTATTATTATATATATATTAAATAACATCATAAAACTACAATACACTTTTTTACTTTTATGTTTTTACCGCAAGTCTTTATTAGTTTTATAATTTACCCCTTAAGTGTTTTTTTGTTTTGTTTTTATATTTTGACCACCAAGGTTTTGTTTCTTACACTTTTAAGGGCTATATTTTTCTTTTTTAAGTTTCAAATTAGCCCTATACATTATAATAAATTACGTCTTTAACCCAATAGTTTTGTAGTTTTATTTTTTATAACTTTCATCCATTAGTTTATTTTTACAAAAAACTAAATACGCGGTATAACATTTTTTTGGAAACAGCTCAACACCACGTCACCACCACCATTTTTTCATTCATTTGTTCGGGTCACAACACCACGTCATATGTACCATATCACAATTTTTTCTTCCATTTGTTACATTTTATTTCAATTTTAATTTTTTACGCATTTATATTTTCCTCTTCATATCGGTCTTTATCGTTTAGTTCGTTCGCGGTTTCTCCGCCGCAACGCGCGGTGGGGAAATCCTAGTTACTTTGAATTTAGTGATATTTAGATACTTAAATATAAAATTTTAACTAAAAAATAAGTTTTTTTAGATAATTCACATCTATTTTCAAATTATATTCATTTGCTAATGAATATAATAACTATCAATAACAAAATAATTATTTTTTATAATTAAGTAGGAGAAGCCGATGGTCTATAATGGCGAAGAATATCATCCAAAATTTTCTTTAATTATATAGTATAGCTTATAGACCAGTATTTTAAATAATCACAATTGATCTATGTCATTAAAAATAATATATTAGATTCATGTTGATAATAGTTATGCTAGTAATTGTGTTTTATATTTAACTAGGTTATTCACCCCGTGTGTTACATGGATTGAGTAAAAAATAAAATATTAATAAAAACCGGATTAGTAATATATTAATGTCACGTGTTATTTTCTCTATTAATTTAGGAATTACATTGTTAATATTATTGACTAATAAAAATATTAGTTTAATAATATCTAATATATTATGCTTAAAACCGTATGTATGATAATAAAACAGTTTGGAAATTAAATTTGAAGTATCTTATAAAACATTCATTTTTTGTTTCTTTGTTAGAAAACTATTTATATTTTATTTATCGGATTATATATTTGTTAGAGAACTAATTATATTTTCTTTATTAGATGATGTATTTAATATTTCATATTCTATAAAACCACAATTAATATCAATGACATTTTATCATTTAAATATTATTCAAGTATAATATTGTGTATTTTTTTCCAGAGTATTACAACTATACCACCCTAAAAGAAAATTTCATTCTCGAAATAAATAAATAAAAAAATAACTTATATGGTATGTGAATAACGAAGACACAAAACCTAAGTTAATAGAGACCAATAAATACATACGTTAAGATTTGTCATTCACGCAACTTAAATTATAAATAATTTGAAATGAAAAGCTACACACAAGGAATATGTTATATTACTAAAGTTTAAACATTAGTTTGGGCATAGATTTCATTAATGATTTTCACTTTGATGTTGATTTTTTTTGTAAGGAATAGCAAATTTAAACTCTTTATAGAATTACAATAAATGTTTCACGAACTTTTTTCTTTGGTTTTTTTCTTCCAATTGCGACACCAAGTATTGGTACCATAACAAACCAAACCGATATCAATTGAAACTGAATTTCGTCGTATCGTTCGAAGGATTTTAGTAGTTATTACAGTCACCCGTAAACATAATTCATTGAATAACAAATAAACAATATTTTTGTGTTATATAATTCATTGAATAAATAATATTTCAAATAAAAACTTAAAGGATTATTAAAATAAATAACAAAATAATTCATTCAATAGATAAAATTTCAATAGATAAAATTAAGCATTGAATAATTCATTGAACAAATATAATTAAAAACAAAAACTTAAAGGATTTATATTATTTTTTATTAATCAACAAAAGATAATGCAATATTTTATTTATATTACATATTTGTATTTATCTGTTATTATTATGTTAATAAATTGGATATATAATATAATATATTAATAATAATAGTTATAATAATAATATTACTAAATTAAAGAAGAGATTGCCACGTGACATTATTTGTAGTCTTTTATTAGTATTAAATTAGAATTTCACTAGTAAACATACATGAAACGAATTGATCGAATTTAATATAAAAAGTGTTCAAAACTCTTTTGTGTAAAATAGCAAAATACATATTGGTTTTTATGGTATTAAAGAGATATAGTTTATAATATAAATACATACATAAACCATATCAAAATGAGGTAATAGATTTTATCTCTAAATGAAAATATGTCTTTTGAGTCTTTAAGGTAGTTTTGATACGCAAATTCATGAATTTCGAAAATAATTTGATTTTATTGTTAAAATAAGTCAATAAACTTTTTTTTAATTAATATTATATCAAGCTTAAAAGATAAGCTATTTCAAATACAATTTAAAAAAAAGCCTAGTCCTCTACGACTTTATGGTTAATTAATTGTCTTTTAATATTTTTAATAGTTTTTTATGTGGCGCGTTGCGGCGAAACTAATCAAATGATAATATTAAACAAACATGATTTGAAAAAAAACAAAGTTGTTTAGAAATCCAAACCATTAGAACAGTATAGTTTATCATTGTATAATTTTATGATACCAAATAAATACTTTAATTTTGAATACAACTTCGTTTTTAACAAAACTTATAATGGAATGTCAGGAGAAAAATCAAACACAACTATATACTTAAGGTTTTTGAAAAAAAGTTATAAACGTAAATTTTATATATATATTGTTGATGAAGAAGGATGAATAGTAACTTTATTTTTATAATAATATATATATTTTTATTATTATTGTTTTAATATATTATAATAGTTTATTATTATATTTACTTTTAATAATATATTTTTAATTTTTTTCTTTTTTAAAACCATATATTTCCTATATCATTTTTTAATTCTTTTTTAGAACATATATATTATCGTTTAATTTAATAATTTTTAAGAACATATAATAGTAAATTTAATAAATTTTTAGAACATTTTTAATAACATATATGCTCTTAAAAATTTTATATATATATTGTTGATGAAGAAGGATGAATAGTAACTTTATTTTTATAATAATATATATATTTTATTATTATTGTTTTAATATATTATAATAGTTTATTATTATATTTACTTTTAATAATATATTTTTAATTTTTTTCTTTTTTAAAACCATATATTTCCTATATCATTTTTTAATTCTTTTTTAGAACATATATATTATCGTTTAATTTAATAATTTTTAAGAACATATAATAGTAAATTTAATAAATTTTTAGAACATTTTTAATAACATATATGCTCTTAAAAAATAAAAATAATTTATTAAAAATGGTATAGGAAATATATTTAAAAAAGGAAAAAAATAAAAATATATTTAAAAGTAAATATAATAATAAACTATTATAATGTATTAAATAAAAATAATAAAAAATATATATTATTATAAAAATAAAGTTACTATTCATCGTTTTTAATCAACAAAATATATGTATTAGTTGATGCCCCGCCCGCGGCGGCCGTAGACTAAATAGTTATCAACCAATTAAGAAAACACTATCATAGCTTTGCTAAAAAAATTGCAAACGATAGCAAAACTGTAATTTGACAGGTTCAATGAGCGAGTGTTAGCTGGCTTTCTGGCATGCATAAAAATTAAATCGAGTCAACCAATAAAACAAAACACTTCCATAGTTTTGCTAAAAGAACTAAAATGATGGCAAGACAAGTAAATTTGAACTGGGGGCAAAATTGTAATTTTGAACTGGGGTAAAATCGTAATTTGTCAAAAGTTAAAGCGGTGGCAATGCTGTAATTTTGAGCAGGGGTAAATTCGTAAATTTAAACTGAGAATAAAAGCATAATTTATTTGGGCCGCTGCCTGGCACTATTCCCCCACTCCCTTTTTAAAAAAACTAAAACGATGGCAAGACAGTAAATTTGAACTTAGGCAAAATTGTAACTTTGAACTAGGGTAAAATCGTTATTTGTCAAAAGTTAAAACGATGGTAATATTGTAATTTTGAGGCGGAAACAAACTCGTAATTCTGAGCAGGGCCGAATTCGAAATTTTAAACTAAGAATAAAAGCATGTTTTATTTGGGCCAATGGGGGACTGCCAGGCAAGCAGCCTAGCACTGTTCCCCCACAACCTTTTTGTAGTGTACTAGTTGATGCCCCCGCCCGCGTTGCGGAGCGGTAGTTTCGAATATTTCTCAACCAATTAAAAAAAACACTACCATAGTTTTGCTAGAAAAAAAAATAAAAAATGATGGGAAGACCGTCATTTTGAGCTTGGGGCAAAACTATAATTTGTCAGGACTAATGAGCAAGTGTTAGACAGCTTATTGACACGAAAAAAATTAAATAAAGTTAACAAATTAAAACAAAACACTTATATAGTTTTGCTAAAAAAATCTAAAGCGATAGCAATATTGAAATTTTGAACTATGGGAAAAATCGTATTTTTTGACCGGGTAAAATCGTAATTTGTCAAAAGCTAAAGCGATGGAACCATTGTAATTTTTGGCTGGGGTAAAATCGTAATCTGCTAAACGATAGCAATATAATACTTTTTTACCAGGGAGAAAATCGTAACTTTGATCAGGGGCAAATTGGTAATTTTAGTAAGTCAATCAAGTAAAATAAAACACTACTATAGTTTTGCAAAAAAACTAAGTAAAACAATGGTAAGATCACAATTTTTAACTAGGGGAGAAGTCGTATTTTTGAAATGGTGACAAAATCATAATTTTGAGAAGAGGGCAAATCGTAATTTTAAGCTGGGGCCAAATTATAATTTTATTTTGAACTGGGGGCGAAATCATAATCTTGAACTGAGGGCAAAATTGTAATTTTGAGCTAGAGGGAAAACGTAAATTTATTATGGACCGGGGGAAAAGACGTAATTTTGAGGCAAGGGCAAAATAATAATTTTTAACTAAGGTTAAAAGCGTAAATTTGAAGCAGGGGCAAAGAGATAATTTTATTTTGAACTTGGGGCGAAAACGTAATTTTAAGCTAGGGACGAAACCGTAACTTTAAAGCAAATATAAAACGATAAATCTGTTGGTCAAATGGAGGAGTGCCAAACGAGATGGGGGAGTACCAGACCAGCTGCCTGACACTATCCCCCCATCTCGTTTTTGTATATGTAGGATATATATATATAGCACTTTATATTATTCAGTTACTTTATATTTCATGTTATACATGCTTATCTTTTGGAGAAACTTACGTATAATGTGTTAATTTATATTATACAAATATATAAACTTATAAGTATAATGTAATACACATAAAAACACGTAAATATAAGGTAATAAATTTTATCTCTAAATGAAAAATATGCCTTTTGAGTCTTTAAAGTAGTTTTGACACGTAAATTGATGAACTTTAAAGAGAATTCGATTTTATTGTAAAAAAAAGTTTCATATCAATAAACGTTTTTTTATCTGATACTAGATCATGCTTAGATTATGCGTAGTGGGAAGGTTTTTGGGCGTTTTAGCCTTGAAAAACACCCGTCAATGCCCTGTCGACCGCCCCCGGGCGTTGAGCCAAATAGCGTTCTTTCATCCACGTCCAACGTCCAATTCTTTAGCCAATCACATGCATTCTTGCTTTTGCTTGCCCAATACCATTTTTTTTAGTTTAGTTTTCATGTTCGAACATTATTATCTTTAAGAGAAAACTACATATAATATATTAATTTATACTATATATATGCATAAAGTTAAAATTTAATAGACCTAAATCACATAAAACAAGAGAATATGTTTTTCGAGTCTTTAAAGTAATTTTGAGTTTTGACACGTAAATTCATGAACTTTGAAGAGAATTTGGTTTTATTATAAAAGAAAAGTTCATATCAATAAACGTTTTTTTTATTAGATGCTAAATCATGCTTAAAAAATAAGCTGTTTCGAATACAATTCAAAATAAAAAATTGCAAGTAAGTCATCCACAGATATATTGTTATTTAATTGTCTTTTAATATTTTTATAGCATTTTCTATTATTCAATTAGTTTAGTTTTCATGTTGTCAAGGCCGGCCCTGGAGGTGGGCGGGGAGGACCACCAGCCAGGGCCCAAGATTCCGGAGGGCAAGTTTAAAAAAAAATTGATATGTATATATAGGTTATAATTTTTTTAAGAGCATACTAACTTAATTTGATGAATGGCTTAATGGATACGTTGCCCGCTTCTAAATCGGAAATCCTGGGTTCTAATCACGCTTCTAGTTTTATTTTTGAAGGTTTTTTTATAGTTTTGATATGTGAATTGATTTTGGTATGGATTGTGATGACAAAAGTAAACAACATTTAGAAAAAATAGGAAATGTGTTTTGCTAGTTTCATTTTTTTCTTATTGTATAGGCTCGAATTGAACCGACCCGAAACACATGGCCTTAGTATCTCTGTTTGGTCTAACGAATACTATGATTTCGTAAACAAATTACATTTATATATTTCGTTAAGGCCGAAGGACACATTTTTTAAGCTCGAACAAGGCACACAAATTCTTAGGGACGGCCCTGCATGTTGTACATGATTATCATCAGGAGAAAACCTACACATTATATGTTAATATATATATATATATATATATATATATATATATATAGGGGAAGCATAAAATGAAAACCCATTTGAGTTGAAAAAAACTCAAGAAACCCTTGTAAACCCTATATTATTTTTTTCTAAAAGTATAGAGAATGTAACATACATATATTTGAACATTTTTGTAAAAAATAAAACGAAAAAACGCTGAGTAGTTTAAAAAAAATGTTAAACATTCCATATTACATAATATATACAGATTTTGAACATTTAAAAAAATAACTTGTCGGCACGTTTTACATTATTCTTATAAAACGTTCAAATATATGTATGTTACATTTCTTGTTATTTAAAAAAAATGTTACATAGGATTTTCTTGAGTTTTTTCAATTCAAGTGAGTTTTCTTCCTATACTTCATCTCTCTTTATATATACTAGTATTAAGCCCATGCATTGCAGTGGTTGTCGTAAAACTGTGTCAAGTAGTACCACTGTTATACCTTGACCACCAACACCGAAAAAGCTCGTAAAAACAAAATAAATAAAAATGGAAAAAAATAACGCCAAAGGAAAAGCAGACGTAAAATCTTTGAATCACGCACGCTCGTTGCAAAGAAATTAAACCAAAACGTAAAACATAAAAAAAAATAACTCAGTCAATCCAGGACCGCGCGTTGTGACGAACTTGTCAAACGGAGAAAAATAGATGTGTTGCGGCAGGGCAGTCAAATGGGAAAATATACAAAAAAAATGTTGAACCCCACACGCGCGTTGCGGTGCGTTAACTCACAAAATTTAGTATGAAACTAAAAAGTTAGGAAAGATAAAAAGTATGGTGGACCAAAATTGAAATAAAAATAGTTGGGGTTAAATTGAAAAGATGAAAAATTTAGGTTAAAAGTAAAAAAACAAAGGGTCTAAACTGCAAAAGAAAAAAAGTTTTGGGTTAGAAATAAAAAAAACAAAAACCCTATTCATGTGGTACAACACCATAAATTAAAAAAAAGTTAAAAATTTAAATTTTAAATTTAAAAATAAAACCAAAACAAAAGTTTAAATCATAAAATATAAGATGAAGTGAATTTTAAATTAAAATTGTATAGATGAACGTTAAATTAAAATTTATTTAAATATATATAAAAACCAAAACAATCATGAAAATACATGATAAAGGAATTTTGAATTAAGATTGTATAGATAATATTAAAAATTAAATATATATAAGAACCAAAACAAATAAAAAATTAAATTAAAAAGAAAATTTGATTGTAGGAGGTGTATAAAGTTAAAGTTTCATAGACATAACACATGTAAAATATATATTGACACACAAATTCATGAACTTTGAGGAGAAGTTGGTTTTATCGTTAAAAAATTATATCAATAAGTGTTTTTATCTGATACTAAATCAAGTATAAAAGATAATCTATTACCTATATTTACATTCACAAGTGAGGGAATGGTAAGTTATAACAGTAGGAGAACATGGGCGGTTGATGGGTGCCACATCACTAAATTATTAATTTTTTTTTTCTAATTGTAACAATATTTATATTATTATACAATATGGTTTGAAATTACAAATTTGCCCCCGTTTAAAATTATGATTTTCCTGCCGGTTAAAAATTACAATATTGTTATCGCTTTATCTTTTGGTAACTTACGATTTTACTCCAGTCAAAAATTACAAATTTGCTCTCCGTTCAAATTTACAGCATTGCCATCGTTTTAGTTTTTAGTAAAACTATCGAAATGTTTTGTTTTAATTTCTTGACTCGAGTTAATTTTTTTCGTGTGAAAGAGCTGCCTAACACTCACTTATTAGTCCTGAAATTACAGTTTTGCCCTCAGCTAAAAAATTACGGTTTTGCCATTATTTTACTTTTTTTTTCTAGCAAAACTATGGTAGTTTTTTTTTAGTTGGTTAAAGAGTAGTCGGCCTATCGCCCCGCAATGCAGGCGGAGCATCAACTAGTTCTAGATACAATTCAAATAAAATAAAATAAAATAAAATGAAGCCTAATCCTCTATGGCTTTACTGTTAATTATTTGTCTTTTGATATTTTTTGTATAACACTTTATATGATTCAGTTAGTTTAGTTTTCATATTGAATATGATTATCTTTCGAAGCAAACCTACATATAATATAATATGTTAATTTATATTGTATCTATAGAAACTTAAAATTCAATAGACATAGAACACATAAACAATAGGTAATAAATTTTACCTCTAAATGAAAAATATGCCTTTTGAGTCTTTAATTAGTTTTCACACGGAAATTCATGATCTTTGAAGAAAATTTGCTTTTATTGTTAAGAAAAAGTTAACGTTTTTATCTGATACTAAATCATGCTTAAAAGATAAGCTATTTCAAATACAATTCCAAAATAAAAAATACAACCTAATCCTTTACGGCTTTTCTGTTAATTTTTTAAGAGTGTTTCCTGATTTCTCACTTTTCTAATGTTCCCCAATAAAGCCTCTGATATATCTATTGTATTACACGGGTTAAATATAAAAATATCTTACGTAAGTAAAAATAATAAATATCATAAAAATGCTTAAAACCAATCCACAATCAGAAAAATGTCAACTTCTTTGAATGTTAAAGAAAAAAAAATTAAAACAAGGTTTATCTTATTTCCACAGCCTAAAATCTTATTCCCACATCATTTACACTCTATCTCTCTCTATATATATCTATGTATATATAGAGAGAGATGGAGAGGAGGGGTGTGTGAATATTAACACTTTACAGAACTTGAATTTAAAACTTAAAATTTACACAACTTGAATTATGAATAATTTGAAATGTAAAGATACACTTGATAAATCTGCTAGAACGCCTAAATTTAAAATATTAGCAAGAACGCATATTTCATTAAAGAGTTTCTCTTTAATATCATGTTCTGTTTTTTGTGCACGGAATAGAAAAACAAAGTTATCACAAGAATTTTATACTCTAAGGTTTAACGGTTTTATTTCATTGGTTTTTTCTTTGGGTTGCTATACCAAGTGCCGATATCGTAACAAATCAAACTGTTACCAATGGAATCTGAATTCCTACTACATTATGCAAGGGATTCCACTATTTATAACTTTAAATTATGTATTTGTTATTGCTAATAACTAAAAATACTAAACCCATTACATACATTTATCTCATCGATCAAATAAGAACTCAAAGAGCTAAGTAAATATCTTCTACAATAATAAGAAATAACTTATATATATGATTGATCTTAAATTGTATTACAACAATAAGTTAAATAGAATTTAACAATTATATAAAATTAATTAGATTATACTCATGCGAATTAGATGAAATCCTTATCAATAATAAAAAAATTAGTTAGTAAATGATGCCAAATAGTTAGTTAAAAATTCCCCTTTTTAACATTAATGACGCTAATAAGTTAACTTTTTGATAATTAATTATTTTTTTGTAACTTATTTATTAATTACTTAATAAATGGATCCATAAAAGAGTTTCAAATATATAGAAGCTCCTTGTATTAGGGCACATATATATCTTATTAAATGATTTTATTTATACTATTAATATAGATAAAATTGAGAGATTTAATTAATAATAATAATAATAATAAGGATAATAAAATATTCTTAAATAAAAATAAAAGTATAATTGTAAGGTTGAAGGAGAAATTGCTATGTGGTATTAATTGTAGTCTTTTATTAATATTTAGATATATATATGTAGGATTCGGTTCAAATAAAAACCACCATAAGTTGCGAAAACCGTGAGAACTTTTTGATCCGGGGCGAGTTGGGCCAAATTTTTTTTGCACAAACGTAGATAAAAATATTATAAACACATATGTAACAAAATTTGTCAAGTCGGTAGTTTTAACCACCACAAGTTTTTTTTTTACGTCAGACGTAAATTTTAAATTTAAATTTTACGCGAGGCGTAAAAAAAACTTGCATCAGTCAAAATTACCGACTCGATAATTTTTTTAATTTTTTTATAGATGTGTTTATAATATATTCATCTACGTTTGTGAAATTTTTATTGGCCCAACTCGCTCCAGATCAAAATTTTCTCGGTGATGGTTTTCATTTTAACCCATCCCTATATATGAATTTAGTTAAAAATTAAATAGATATAAAATATGTAAAAATGAGTTAATAAATTTTATTTCTAAATGAAAATATGTCTTTTGAGTCAGTAGTTTTGACACGCAAATTCATGAAGTTTGAAAAGAATCTGGTTTTGTTGTAAAAAAAGTTAATATTAATAAACACTTTTTACCTGATACTAAATCAAGTTTAAAAATAAGCTATTTCAAATAAAATTCTGAAAAATGAAACCTAATCTTCTATGTCTTTACTGTTAATTAACTGTGTTTTAATATATTTATATAGCACTTAACATTAATTAATTTTTTAGTTTTCATGCAGAACATGATAATCTTTCAGAGAAAACCTATGTATAGTATAATATGTTAATCCATATTATATATGTGTATAAAGGTTATAATAGATTTCTAACATCTAATAGCACGGAGTTTAAAATAAAATTGCTTATAATGTGATGTCTTGATGATGCATTTTGCATTCTCGTACTACCACGAGCTGCTTGAGAGCCACATTTACTACTTTTGACGTGTTGTGGACTTGGTGCGGTTTGAGCATATGGTGTGGCTTGAAGTAACCGGTGTGGTCAACAAAGACTTCCCAAATTCCAGCAATATTTGTTGATTCGTTTTTATTTAATTCTGAATTCAGTCTTCAATCATTTAGTTTTTCCTTGAATAAAACAAGGCTTGTGTGCCTTGTTTGGATACAAAAACATCCTTTGACGTTTTCTCTAATTTTTAGCCATACGAGCTCTTGTTTCATCAGGTGCTAGGCTAATCCTGACATGATAATATACTTAGGCTGTTATACCCTGAGAGACAGGCGAGTTCACCTGGTTGACTCAGAATTTGTTTTAAAGGATCTCTGCTAAACAGAAATCCTCAACCATCTCCGTCTTTTCTTGTTTATTTTACTATATTTTTGTCTCAGTTACTACTTTGTCGTTCTATTAATCCGTAATCAGTTTCTATTTTTTTTCCTGTATCGTATTCATATTGTTATTTAATAAAAAAATTGTTATTACATTTTATTTTATGAACGGTATTCCTACAACCCCATACCCAAACACCAGTTTCATATTTTCGAGTTTCTGAGTTGGCCTCTCAAGTTCGGTTTCATTTGTCTTCCCCAATTGTACCTTTAATTAACGTCTATATTTTTTCATATTTGCCATTCTTGTAAAACTTAAAAAGAAAATTAAACGTCAGTTAATAACACAAGTAAAAACAAAAATAAAACGATAAGTATAATCTTTAGTAAAAACAAAAATAAAACAATAAGTATAATCTTAAAAAGAAATATTGGATTTAAATAATCATAACTTTCACCAATTGGCCGATAACACTCTCAACTTTCGATTTATACAGCAGCGCTCCCAACCTTCAACTTACTGGCCGATAACACCCCCTAACTAACTGAACCCTAACTCAGTTACCTGATGTCAGCTGTCATGTCATCAAAAAATGCCATGTCAGCTGCCATATCATCACAAAATGCCACGTCAGCCGCCATGTCATATGCTACATCAGCAAAAAAGGCCACATCAGATGCCACATCCGCAAAAACTAACTGGGTTGGGATTGGGTTAGTTAGGGAGCGTTATCGTCCAATAAGTTGAAAGTTGGGAGTGCTAATGTACAAATCAAAAGTTTGAAATGTTATCGGCCAATTGGTGAAAGTTAGAGTTATTTAAATCCAATATCCCTTACAAAAGAGTAAATCGTAATACATTCAAGTTACCAGCTACCACACTGTAACAATAATTGATTTAAAAGAAAAGAAAAAGAGTTAATTACTGTTTTCGTCCCTATGGTTTGTCAAAAATCAATATTTCAGTCCATTGGTTTAAAAATTGCTATTTCAGTCCCTGTGGTTTCACTTTTGTAACCATTTCAGTCCACTTCGCAACCATTTTAGTCCCTGTACTTACAGAATAAATGGATTGAAGTGGTTACAAAAGTGAAACCACAGGGACTAAAATGGTTACAAAAGTGAAACCACATGGACTGAAATTGCAATTTTTAAACTAATGGACTGAAATAATGATTTTTTACAAACCACATAGACGAAAACAGTAGTTAAGTCAAAGAAAAAACAGTTTAAACAGGTACCGTAAATATACGTACTTAAAAATGAATACGTGTGAATTAATTGAAGTGATGAAAAGTTAATAAAAACAATTAAATGAAAATAGGATGGAATCTAATAAAAAAAGACAGTGATGGATCCATCCTTAATCACACGTACGCACAGGGAAAGAAAAAAAGAAGAGACAAACACACTCCTCCTTTTCAAGAACCCCCCTCAAACCTAAACTAAAAATAAAAAAAAATGAATTCTCCTTTGCATCTATCTATCTATCTCCAGGTAAACTAACAGTGAAGATGGGTCACATGCCATGTGACCAAACAGCTGTCTCCACACCCCCCAAATATACTACTTCTTTCTACTCCCCCCCTCTCTCTCTCCTCAACCCAATCTCACTTTCTCTCTCTACACATTTTCCATCCTCTTTACATTTCCCCCAACTAGAATGATGAAAGCAGCTAATCACTTGTTCATAATCTCCTGAAAAGAAAAAAACATATATTTACAAACATCATCATCTTCTTCATCATCATGAAAGTTTTTTCTCTTGTCTTTCTCGCTTTGCTTCCGTGTATAATCGTAGATGCTGCTGCTGCTGATACCGAACAGCTCTTGTCGTTCAAATCATCTTTAAAAAACACTTATCTATTATCAAACTGGGTTTCCAGTAACAGTTTCTGCAACTACACAGGTGTCACTTGCAGAAACTCTAGGGTTTCCGCAATAGATCTGAGCGGTATAGACTTAAGCGTTGAGTTAAGTTCAATCTCGTCGACTTTGTTAACGATTCTGTCTCTCGAATCGTTCGTTGCGAAAAACTGCAATGTTACCGGAACGGTTTCCGTTAGATCTCAGTGCAGTAAAGTTCTAACCGTTCTAGATCTGGCCGGAAACCGGATCTCCGGTTCGGTTTCGGATGTTTCTGTGTTGGCCGCTTGTTCAAGTTTGAGTTCGGTGAACCTTTCGAGGAATTTGTTGGAGTTTAATGGCGGTTTGAAGCCGTTAGGGCTTTCGTTACAGAGTGTTGATCTTTCGTATAATAAAATATCCGGTTCGGAGGTTGTTCCTTGGTTGTTATCCGACGGTTGTGGTGAGCTGGTGGTGTTTAATGTTTCTGGTAATAATATTTCCGGTACGGTGCCGGTGAGTTTGAAAGGTTGTTCGTTGCTAGAGGTGTTTGATATTTCTCGTAATAATTTCACCGGTGAGTTACCGGTGGATGTATTATTGAGCTTGAGTGGGTTGAAGAGCTTGGGGTTAGGGTTTAACAATTTTAAAGGTAGGTTACCGGATTCGTTGTCCGGTGTACCAAATCTGGAGCGGTTCGACGTGAGTTCGAACCAGATTTCCGGTGAAATACCAGCTGGAATTTGTGGTTCGGGTTCGGGTTCTAAGTTGAAGGTGTTGTACCTTCAGAACAACCGGCTTTCGGGTTCAATTCCTTCATCTCTTGGTAATTGTTCTGAATTGGTTTCACTTGATTTGAGTTTCAATACTCTAGAGGGTAACATCCCTAAAAGTTTCAAAAACTTGTCAAAACTACAAGATTTGATTATATGGATGAATTTGTTAACCGGTGAAATACCGGAAGAACTTAGGTTCCTTTCGAATCTCGAAAATTTAATTCTGGATTTCAATTATTTAACCGGTTCAATCCCTGCTAGTTTAAGCAATTGCACCAATTTGAATTGGATTTCACTCTCCAACAACAAATTGGGGGGCGAAATTCCAGCTGCCCTTGGGGGTTTATCAAATCTTGCTATTCTTAAGCTTGGGAACAACTCTTTTTCCGGCAAGATTCCGCCGGAGCTTGGGGATTGTAAGAGCTTGGTGTGGTTGGATTTAAACACCAATCATTTAAGTGGGACTATCCCGCCTGATCTTTTCAAGCAATCTGGATTCATTGCTGATGCTTATCTGACCGGAAAACCGTATCTCTACATCAAGAATGATGGGAGTAACCAGTGTCATGGGGCTGGAAATTTACTCGAATTTGGGGGAATCCGGCAGGAGGATTTGGACCGGATTTCATCTAGACATCCATGTAATTTCACTAGAGTGTATTTGGGAATCACTCAACCGAATTTCAATCACAATGGGTCGATGATCTTCTTTGATCTTTCGTATAATTACCTGGAGGGTGGGATTCCGAACGAACTCGGGTCAATGTACTATCTCAACATATTGAATTTGGGTCACAATGATCTAACCGGGCCGATTCCTGATGAACTTAGCGGGTTAAAAAACGTAGCCATTCTTGATTTATCGCATAACAGACTCAGTGGCTCGATTCCAAATTCGTTAACTACTCTTGGTCTAGGAGATGCTGATCTCTCCTACAACAATTTGTCGGGTGCTATTCCGATATCCGCCCCGTTTGACACATTTCCGGCAGACAGGTTTTCGAATAACTCCGGGCTATGTGGTTATCCTCTTCCTAAATGCGAGCCAGATAAAGATGATAAATCAAACGGTCATCGGAAGTCCAACAAACATGAAGCATCACTAGCCGGGAGTGTAGCAATGGGATTGTTATTCTCGCTATTTTGCATATTTGGAGTGATTGTAATCTTGGTGGAGATGAGGAAAAGGAGACGGAAGAAGGCTGCTGCCGCCCTTGAAGCGTACGCCGATGGTGGTGGCAATTCGTACTCTGGCGGTGACCGTGCTAACGCTAGCACTGCATGGAAACTAACTACCACTCGCGAGGCGTTAAGCATAAACTTAGCTGCTTTTGAAAAGCCATTAAGAAAACTCACATTCGCTGATCTCCTCGAAGCAACAAACGGGTTCGACAACAACAGTCTAGTCGGATCAGGCGGGTTTGGTGATGTTTACCGGGCCCAGTTAAAAGACAACACGGTTGTCGCGATCAAGAAACTGATTCACGTTAGCGGGCAGGGTGATCGCGAGTTCACAGCTGAAATGGAAACCATTGGGAAAATCAAGCATCGAAACCTCGTCCCGTTGCTCGGATACTGCAAGGTTGGAGACGAAAGGCTACTCGTGTATGAGTACATGAAGTTCGGAAGCTTAGAAGACGTGTTACATGACCGAAAGAAAACCGGGATCAAGTTAAACTGGGCCAAACGAAGAAAGATCGCTATCGGGTCAGCTCGCGGGCTAGCCTTTCTACATCACAACTGCATTCCCCACATCATTCACCGCGATATGAAGTCAAGCAATGTCCTACTAGACGAAAACCTCGAAGCTCGGGTATCAGATTTCGGAATGGCCCGACACATGAGTGCAATGGACACTCATCTAAGTGTGAGCACATTAGCCGGCACACCAGGGTACGTACCACCGGAATATTACCAAAGTTTTAGATGCTCTACAAAGGGTGATGTCTACAGTTATGGTGTTGTACTGCTGGAGCTTCTAACCGGAAAACAACCAACCGATTCACCAGATTTCGGGGACAACAATCTCGTCGGGTGGGTGAAACTACATGCTAAAACGTGCATAACTGACGTGTTTGATCCGGAACTATTGAACGAAGATCCAACGTTAAAGGTGGAGCTGTTACAACATCTGAAAGTGGCGTGTGCGTGTCTAGACGACCGGCCATGGAAGCGGCCGACGATGATTCAGGTGATGGCAATGTTCAAGGAGATTCAAGCAGGGTCGGGGCTGGACTCAACATCCACCATAGCCAACCGCGAGGCGCATTTTAGTACGGTTGAAGAGGTGGAGATGACCATAAAAGAAGACAGTGAACAAAGCAAACACTGATGTAGTAGGCGAGTTGATGTTACTTTCAAGTGTATGGCTTTCTGTGTTTTGTATGTATTATTATTATTAGTCTTTGGGGGTAATCTTGTCATTATACATAAAAACAAGTCGATCAATTTTCATGTATATATTTACATAATAGCTTCCAGAGCCTTATGTTTTCCTTGTTCGACTAGTTATTTTTTTGCGTCAAAAGTGTTGCATCCATCTAGTAACAGGTTTCTTTCTTGGGCCCTCCTTAGTGTGGCTTCGTATCACGCCGGAACCGTCATAACGTCCTATAGCGTCCGGCTACACCATTACGGCTGGCACTATGGGTAATCTTTTTTCCCTCCCGCGATCTATATCACGGCATTACCATTTCTTCCCTACTCACACACATATATATAAAGGCCCATACATATATAACCCCGCTACACACTCAAGTTATATAGAACCCCATAAAGCCATTCTCTTACGCGTTTCGCCACTTGTCGCATAACGCCCCACAAATGGCTTTATGACTACACATGACCTTAGCCTCTTAGTCTATGTGTTGTGCTCGTTGTCACGCCCACATTCCACATCATCACCTTAAGCGGCCCAACACAGCATAGGGGCTTTAGTCTTTTTGGGCGTGGGTCACCATTTTGTTTATTTTTAAAATGTACAACTAATTATATCTAGTTACCTTAATCCAAACACGCATTTCTTATAAAGCTTCAATATGTCCCACAACACCCTTTTTAGAGGTTTTTCTACCAAGTCTATGTAGGTCATGTGACCATTTTTCTTTATAAAGCTCCTTTAGAGCCTCAAAACACATAATTTTATAATTCGTTACAAACTTATATAATACTAAATACTAAATTTAGTCGATCAAATATGTTTGTTTAAGACACTTAATCTCATCTTCACACATTTTATATGATATAATGTTTAGTATAATCATTATATTCTCCTCGTTTCCTTCTACATTTTAAAACTTAAATAACATAACCCATTACATATGAGAAGGATGTAAATATTATAAGTAAAAAAAATAGTATATAATGATTTTTTACGTAATTATAATTTTGTATCGTAATATAGGAAATAAAAATAAGCAAATAGGCACACCACTTGGATGTTTCTTCTTCGTAGTCTACTAGTCTTACATATATATTATATTACTCGTCTAAATCTTAGTTAAACGTACTTAAACATGCATATGGAATTAAGATTGTATATGTGATGTTACTTTTTTGTTTAATAAACCATGAAAATTAAAGTGTTTTAAATGGACAAATGGTTATATTTAATATTATTATAATATCTTAAAATAAACAAATACGGTAGTATACAAATTACAAAGTGCCTCGTTCAGATGTAAACATGAATTAAATATATAAACATAAAAAGAAGTTTTCTTAAATGTAGGAAAACAATATTAATAAAAATTGTAGGGTAAACCGTAAACAAAGAGAATCGAAAGAAAAAGGGGTGTCCGTGATCCACAATAGAAGGAGAGGATGACGTCATCGACGGTGACCAAGTGGGAGACCACTTTCCTCAGCATAACCGCAGTTTGAGTTTCTTTCATCATCACACAATTCTTTTATTTAACTTTTTGAGAATCATTATATGATATTATTACGAGTAAATTGCACAAAACGTCCTTAATGTTTTCTTAAACTTGCAGGTTCCAGCCTTAATGTTTAAAACTTGCCAAAAACATCCTTTACGTTTATTTTTGTTGCCCATTCAGTCCTTTATTACTAACCAAGTTAATTATCTCAGTTTATTTCCTTCACATGCCTAACATGTGAGGGTATATTCGTCATTTTGTTTCCTCTTCTTATAAAACCCTAACTCCGGCGACTCTGTTCTTTACAATTCCCTCTTCAAGACTCTTCCTTTTCCAAAACCCATCAACAAGATTACAATTTCAGAGTTCTTTTATGATTCTCTTGCGTTATCTGCTTGGAAATCAACTGGGTTTACCACTTGGTCGCTCAGAGTAAACCCTAGCAGTGGTAATTTACACCCAACTGAAGCTTACATCATATGCCCACCAATTGAATCTGTTTCGGATTCGGGTTTTGTAGCTCATTATGCCCCAAAGGTGCATGCTTTGGAGGTTAGGGCTCAAATCCCATCTGGGTTTTTCACCAATTTGTTCCCTGATGGGTCTTTTTTGATTGGGCTGAGTTCTGTTTTTTGGCGGGAAAGTTGGAAGTATGGTGAGAGGGGGTTTAGGTATTGTAATCATGATGTGGGTCATGCGATTGGGGCGGTTTCGATGGCGGCTGCTGGACAGGGGTGGGATGTGAAGGTGCTTGATGGGTTGGGGCATGATGAGTTGAAGAAGGTAATGGGGCTTGAGGTGTTTGAAGAGTTTGAGATTCCTGAAAGAACTGTGAAAGGTAAGTTTGATGAGATTGAATTTGAGCATCCTGATTGGGGAGGTTGGTTGGTTGAAGAGATTGGAGATTGAGGGTTTTATAAGAAGAGGAAACAAAATGACGAATATACCCTCACATGTTAGGCATGTGAGGGAAATAAACTGAGATAATTAACTTGGTTAGTAATAAAGGACTGAAAGGGCAACAAAAATAAACGTAAAGGATGTTTTTGGCAAGTTTTAAACATTAAGGCTGGAACCTGCAAGTTTAAGAAAACATAAAGGACGTTTTGTGCAATTTACTCTATTATTATTACTTATATATGTTTTTATGTTATAATTTTTATAGTTTTACATCATTTTTAATAGTTTCATTGAAATTCTGCTTATCCTTATCTAAGCCTAAAAATTTGACGAATTTCAATTATCTAGAGCGACTTTTACAAACTTAATAAATAAAAAAAGAAAAATAAAAAAAGCAACTATCATTCAATTTTGTCAAGAATTGCGCTTGTAGGCCTTTAAATACGACGGTGGCTTTCTATATTATCCAGCCGTCATATATACACAAATACTTTTATTATATATATTTTTGTTTTTGCATATAACACCCATAGTTTTTTTTATAATCTACTGGTATACGTTATTAACTATTTATTGATTATTAATGTACAATGTTAAGTTCTCTTGTGTTTGGATGAAAACCAGTATGATCCATGTAATAACAATACTATAAAGCTAGAAATGATGTGGTGATATCATTGTGAAAAATATGCCTCATCTATGAATTACATAACACAACAATCATATTACATTCAATTTGACGACTAAATATTATGTAATTTGAATAGTGTATGTTTAAGCATGGTAAAACGAGCGGGTCGGAAAGTAGGGATGGCTCGTAACATGTTTTCGATCACAATGACTTTGGGTCAACATTAGACGGTTTTTTAGAAAAGTGTTGGAAATGTTAAGCGACAAACAATGGTCGTGGGGGTGCTAACTCATTTGGACTCATTTTAAGTTAGCAAAGTATTATAAGATTAGTTTATGGTGTGCGGAGGTCTCCCCGCACACCATCGCAGCTTCTGAATCTATTCTTGAACGTTCAGTTACGCATTCACAAATTCACTTCATTCAAGTTCCAATAAGATTGTTAGCCACTGATTGTAAATTTATGGTGGTTGTGATATATTGTTAACATTTACAAAACATGATAATTCTAAGGTTTGTTTTTTTTATTTTTATCTTTTTATGTTTACTGGTTCAGATAATCATAAATGATGTCTTTCTAAAATAGATTATTGAAAATATGGCGTAATATTGGTTTTGACCACATGCGAATGTCTTTTAATCCATGAAGGTCAATGATGTAAGTTTGTAATGATTCAGAGCTGCTAAGAGCACAGTGAGAAACAACATAACCAAATCTATTTTTTCTTTCTGTATTTGTGTACGGGTAGTATTACCTTCTCACAATTTGAGGGGTGGGGTGCTTCACTAGTCATCACTCACCAAAATCAATCATCAAACGTCACGTCATCGAGCCTGGGTCCATCACTAGTGATGAATTTTAGTGGGGGTGCCCATCACTCATTCACTCTCCATCACTCACCACACTCATCATGCTCCACTCTCAACATCCCAAACGGTCGTATCCTTCACGCGTGTTCGGGAAAACACGTTTTGGCCACCATGCGTGGTCACCTTGGGTGGCGGTGGTGTTCCACACGCAGTGGCGAAGCTTGACGTTTTTGACCGGGGAGGGGTCGAAAACCAATATACCCAAAAATTTCTATAGAACCGGGGGTCGAAAACGTATATCAAAAAATTTCTAAACGAAAACTACATATATAACACTACTGAACGAAAGTTCGGGGTTCGGACGCCCCCAACCCCTTTTAAGCCTTGTCCACGCGTGGTCACCGGCCACCACGCTCTATATCGCAAGCTCCCCCACTGCCCTCTGCACTCGTAGTTTTTCATGCTTATTCAAATCATAAAATCATATTTCATGTTTCTTTAAAGTGTTCATTTAATTTCAACTATGTAGACTAGTTCGCTTTGGTTACAGTATGTATCCAAATTAATATTATAAACACTTGGTTTATATTGTACACAGTTACATTAACAGTTCCTAAATATCAAAGTCATATAAATGATCCATAATTTTCAAACATGACATTTTCTGGTCCCAAAGAAGACTAAAATGGATTGGTGTCCAACATTTCATTCAAGTGTTCTGAATTAGAGATGGGCATAAAAACCGGTTCCGAACCCGAACCGGTAGAACCGAACTGGAACCGGTTCCAGTTCCTACCCGACATTAAGTAGAACCGGTTCCGGGTTCAAAATACCCGTTGGTTCCAACCCGGTTCCACAATTTTACCATTTGACTCGGGTAGTAACCGGTTCCTACCCGTACCCGGTTCCTACCCGTACCCGGTTTCACTTGTACCCGGTTCCATCAGTACCCGGTTCCTACCCGTACCCGGTTTCACTTGTACCCGGTTCCATCAGTACCCGGAAATGAAGTTCAATAAGGAACCGGTTATACCGTTATAATGTTACCTTTGGAACCGGTTATAGCCGAAAAAGTGGAGACTAACGATAGAAAGAAACACAAAAATAACAAACACAATAGAAAGAAACATTACACAAACTTTATTAAAACACCAAACCAAACGGGTTACATCAAACATTGGAAGAAAACCGGTGCCGGAACCTTCTCCCGTCTCATTTTTCTTTGCCTTCGTCACTGGGCAATGCCGCTCAGTGTGTTTCTTAAGGATTGAGTTGGCTACGGCCTTCATAAATTTTCCGCAAGCTTTGCATCTAGCCATCTCGTAGCTGTCGGACATTAAACAGAGATCAAAATTCTTCCATATAGCTGGGTTTCTTTTCGTCTCTAAGACAGTAACAACTTGTTCGTTGCTTGCCATAGGTATTTTGCAAGATTTTTGAGAAGATGATTGAGTTTGTAAGTTGATGGTGAGTTTGTAAGTTGATGATGGTGAGTTTGTAAGTTGAAATGGTAAGTAGGGAGGGGTTTATATAAAAAAAACCGATTTCGACGAACAGGAACCGGTTCCCAACGGTAACTTTTTTATCAGGAACCGGTTCCCAACGGTAACTTTTTTATCAGGAACTGGTTATAACGGTAACTTTTTTATCAGGAACCGGTTCTGAACAGTAAAAGTCAGATTTTTCGACTGTCAGGAACCGGTTCTGAACAGTAAAAGTCAGGATTTACTGTTAGGAACCGGTTCTAAACAGTAAAAGTCAGATTTTCGACTGTCAGGAACCGGTTCTAAACAGTTAAAATCAGATTTTCGACTGTCAGGAACCGGTTCCACACAGGAACCGGTTCCACACCATACCCGGTTCCATAATACCCGTACCCGGTTCTACACGGTTCCATATTCTTGGGTGTGAACCCGGGTAGGAACTGGACCCGGTTCCACACCATACCCGGTTCCAATGACATCCGAGCAGAACCGGTTCCAGGTTAGAACCGGTTCCGGGTAATAATAAAACCCGATTATGCCCATCTCTATTCTGAATAACCATCTCCCTTTTTGTTAAGTATATTTAATGGCCCAGAAGGCTTCAATTTACAATTTTGTTATACTACGGTGGATGTGATGCAATGCTACCATTTTCTAAACAAGGTAGTATGAACTTTTTAACTGTATCCATCCGTTATGGAAATAAACGTGTTCATGAATACTTGCTGTAAGAGATTTTATATTCTTGTTCGTTTATTAAGAAAATAAACTTGGTCGTGTCCATTCATTACTTTTATGTGACGAACACAAAGAATATCATGATGTTATACGTTCCATCTAATATCATTATTTTTCATGTTACTTCATATTTCTTTTCATGTTTCTTTAAATTAATCGTTTAATTTCAATTATGTGAACTAGTTTGATTTCATTATAAAATAAACTAATAAACTCTTTATTAAAAGTAATATCAATAAAACTCAATTAGTTTGTATAATGTTATGTTAATGGTTCCTAAGTATCAAGACCCGTGTGGGTGGTGGAGGAGAGAGTGGAGTCCTTGGAACACCGCCCCTTTGTCGGGTCCATAAAAAAAATTAAGGAGAAGTTAATTTCACATGTGACTTGTATTTTTTTTTTTATCATATACTAGCTTAAAATCCCGTGTATTACATGGATTATATACAAATAATTTTATATACTAATTAATTAAAATATTAGATCTTTAAAAAAATCTCTTGTATTGCGAAGGATGAATAAAATCATCAATTATACATGCCTAATAAAATATAATGTCATATATTAACACATTAAAGATTTGTATTTGATGTACTATTTATTTATTATAACATTTTACTTTGTTTTTTTTTTTCATTTATTATTAGGTTAAAAACACGTGTATTATAGGGAATTGAATCCCATTTTTGTGATAAATTCAAATTATGAGATTCCGCGATTTTAGTTAGTTTTATGTATCTATTTACTTATTATAACAAATTTTTACTTTTTTATTTATTATTAGTTTAAAATTATATGTATTACACAGGGTTAAATTCCTTTTTTTATATATTCAAATTATGAGATACAAATGATTTTAGTTAGTTTTATGCATATATCACACATGGACCTTTGATTCTTAAATTACCGTAATCTCAATCACCAAAATATATATATCTATTCACATGGGATATAATTTTATTATGATAATATAGAAAAACATTTTTTTGTTCTTATCTAAATACACGGACATAATTTTATGATTATATAGAAAAAATATTTTTTTTGTACTTATCTAAATTAGATTTAGTTAACTTATTGTTTAAAAATTGTTATTATTATTATTATTATTATTATTATTATTATTATTATTATTATTTAATATGAGATAAATAGAAAAATAAGATGAGAAGACACCATAGAGTGACAAGTGTCCACAAAAGATTTTCATTTATTAGTATAGAAAGATGTTAAATTTGATTATTTATTCATATTTCCATATATTATATGTATTACACTCAATTTATAATTTTTTTAATATTTTTTATTTGTTTAATACTCATTTTGATTTTCTTAAATAATTTGTACTCATTATTTAAAGAGATATAAATGCACAATCGGGAAAAAACAAATACTTAACGAAGTTGTAGTTTTAATTTAGTTGAACAAGTTTTTATTTACTAAAAATTGTTATTTATAAAGAAACAATTATTTTATATATTAAATTAAATATAGAGGTCAAAGATAATTGCGAGTATCAAATTACCACGTTTAGATAATAATAATAATAATAATAATAATAATAATAATAATTATAATTAGTACCTTCATATTTTTTTATTTAATTGTATGTCTTTTAATTAATGAAATGCTATTTATAATTTTTCAAAATGGTAAATTAAATTTTTTATTTAACCTTTTGTAGTAAAATATTTGAAAATTTCTAGGAGAGTTTAGAGAACTCCGGTCACTTATTTATGAGAGTTATAGAAAAGGCTAAGGAAAGCTGAGGTGAGAGTTTGTGATTGGTTGTTGATTAGGGAAGGTGAGAGGAGTTGAAAAACTGACTCCCACACCCTTAAGTTTATCTAATAGTTCGTCAAGTATTGTTTAACATTTTACAAAAGCTAAATATGTCTTCTATTATTTAGAACAACAAACTTACATATACCCTTTAATCCTACTCTTAAATCTACAACTTCTATCCACAATTGGGCTTGAACTCTCAAAGACACATTTTTCGAACACCTTGGTATCATTAGGCTATAAGCCCTTTTGGTACTAAAATCTATCTACTTATGGTAATTTTATGGTGATTATGATGTAATTTTATCATTATTATTTATTATGTGGTAATCTTCTAAATTTCTTTGTTTAATGGCTTAGTAAATCATAAATAATGCATTTTTCAATTTAATTTGATTATTAAAAATATCACACGATATAGTTTTTAGTTGTGTGAAAGCCTAAAACACTATTTCTTTTCATTCATGAAGTTGAACAATGGATGTTCGTAATGACTTTAGATATAATGAGTACACCGTGAAATAACATAGACACATTATTTTTGGTTTTTTATTTATATAAAAGTAGTATATCAGGTTTATGATATCTTTACAATGAATATTCTAAAGTACGCATAGAATGTTATGGTGTTATGCATTCCATGTAATATCATTAGTTTCATGTTACTACATATTGGTTTTCATTTTTCTTTAAATTAATTGTTTAATTTGTAAATATGTGAACTAGTTCAACTTCATTATAAAATATACTTACACACTTTTTATTTAAAGTAATTTAAATAAACACTCAGTTAATCTGAATAAAGTAATGTCAATAGTTCCTAAATATCAAGATCTGAGGGGACGGAATGGACTCCCCTCATGTGCTGGAGTCTAGCGGCAATACCCGAGAACATCGCCCCATTCCTTAGGTTTGTAAAAAAGTTCCGATTGGTGAGTGTCACATGTGACTTGTATGTTTAAAATCACCAAAAATGTACAAACTCAATGAATTGGTTTGTTTTATTTTTCTAATCATTTATATGTTAATTTGATTATTTATTAATAATTTCATATATTATATGTATTACACTTAATTTAAATATTTGTTAAACACTCATTTTGATCTATCTCAAACAATTTGTACTTATTATTAAAAAAGATATAAATGCACAGTCTAAAAAAACACGAAATACTTAACGGAGTTGTAGTTTTATTTACTTGAACAAGTTTTTATTTACTAAAAGGTTGTTTATAAGGAAACAATAATTCATATATTAATTTAAATATAGAGGTGAAAGATCATTGTGAGTATCAAATTACCACGTTTAGATAAAAATTATAATAATAAGTGGTACCTTAATGTTTTTATTTAGTTGTATGTCTTTTAATTAATGAAAATGCTATTTTTTATCTAAAACAAATGGAAAATTACATTCTTTTTAATTTAATTGTGGGTATTAAAATATTAAAAAAATAGGGGAGTGCTAAGAACTCCACCCCGCTTGTTAATGACAGTTTTAGAAAAAGGCTAAAAAAAAATTGAGGTGTCAATTTGTGATTGGTTGCTAATTAAGAAATGTGAGAGGAGTTGAAAAACCGACTCCCCCACCCTTAAGTATATCTAATGGTTCATCAAGCGTTTTTTAACATTTTATAAATCCTATTATTATCTTCTAAGTTTAGGAAACAATAAATTTACGCATACAGTTTAATCCTACGCCTAAATCTAAAGCTTTTATCTATAATTGTGCTTGAATCCTCGTTAGTTTGGTAGAGACACGTTTTGCGAACAACTTGGTACTATTAGGCCACGAGTCATTCTGGTACCTAACTTGATCTACTTACGATAATTTTATGCTGACTGTGATGTAATTTTATTATTATTTTAAAACTTGGCGATCTTCTAATATTTTTTTAGTTAATTACTGTTTTTGTCCCTGTGGTTTGTCAAAAATCACTATTTCAGTCCATTAGTTTAAAAATTGCGATTTCAGTTCCTGTGGTTTCACTTTCGTAACCATTTCAGTCCACCTCGCAACCATTTCAGTCCCTGTACTTACATAATAAATGGATTGAAGTGGTTACGAAAGTGAAATCACATGGACTGAAATGGTTACGAAAGTGAAACCACAGGTCGTAATTTTTAAACTAATGGACTGAAATAGTGATTTTTTACAAACCACAGGGACGAAAATAATAATTAACTCTATTTTTTTTCATTTTAACAGCCAGCAAATCATATATACTGCGTTTTTCAATTTAATTTGATTATATAAATGTCACGTGATATAGTTTTTGATTGTGTGGAAGCCTAAAACACCATTCTTTTTATTCATGAAGGTAAACAATGCATGTTCATAACGACTCTAAGATGTAATGAGTAAAATGTAAAACAACATTATTTTTGGTTTTTTTATTTATAGAAGAGTGGTATATCATGTTCATGATATCTTTACTGTGAATCTTCTAAAGTACGTATTTAATGCCATGATGTTATCGTTCCATGCTATATATTATTTATCAGGTTACTACATATTGATTTTCATGTTTTTTTTCTTCTTAAATTAATCATTTAATTTCAAATATGTAAGTTCGATTTCATTCTAAAATATACTTATACACTTTTTATTTAAAGTACTTTAAATAAACACTCAACTAGTTTGTATAAGTTATGTTAATAGTTCCTAAATTTCCAGACCCGGGGACACAGAATGGAGTCCCCTCATGTGCTGGAGTCTAGCGGCGACACCTAGGAACATAGGCTCTTCCTTGGGTCCATAAAAAAATCCCGAGTTGTGAGTGTCACATATGAATTGTATGTATAAATACACCAACGATATATAAACTTAAAGAATTGTTTTTTTTTTGTCATTTACTAGTAATTAGACCCCCGCTCGTTGCGGCGCGGTTACATTGCAAAAATCGAACGAACTGGTCGAAGAGTTACGTGATGCGTTAACCATATAAAAACACACGTTTTGACGTATCCGATTTAACTCAATAGCATTGTTTTTGCATCAAAATGTAAAGTACCTGAATATATAGTGTACAATAATAATGTATTAATATGTGACCATACTCCTACATAGAAAACATACAAAACGCGTAGTCGAAAGTTGTTTTACATCAAGGGTTAAAACTTTACCCATAGCGTTTTGTGGTGAGGTCGCAACGTAGAGTTGGAAACACACATAAAATAAGCACAAGATTATATTTGACATGACTTGTTTCCAAAAAAGTTTACGTCGAAACATATATCAAATCGAATATATACCGACACATAAATAAAAACACACACGTATAAAATAGTTTTTTAGGTAAAGGAATGAATGGAGTAAAATGGAGGGACCATTTTTGTAAATACCATAGACTTTTGAGAGGGTTTCAAAAATGAGTAATAGTATAAGGTTAAATTTTTATTTTCATAAGTTAAAGGATTATATAATGGGTGAACAAAATAAGTGCCATTTGTGTAAAAGGTGAAAAAAGAAGGCGTCATTTGTGTAAATGACACCGATATTTGTGTTTGTAAATAAGATAAATAGAATACATTTAATTTGATTATTTATTATTATTTTCATATACTATATGCGTCACACTTAATTTATATATTTGTTTATATGTTTAACACTCATTTTGATTTTTCTCAAATAATTTGTACTTATTATTAAAAAAGATATAAATGCACAATCGAAAAAAAAACTCAAAATACGTCATTTGTGTAAATGACACCGATATTTGTGTTTGTAAATAAGATAAATAGAATACATTTAATTTGATTATTTATTATTATTTTCATATACTATATGCGTCACACTTAATTTATATATTTGTTTATATGTTTAACACTCATTTTGATTTTTCTCAAATAATTTGTACTTATTATTAAAAAAGATATAAATGCACAATCGAAAAAAAAACTCAAAATATTTAACGGAGTTGTAGTTTTTATTTAGTTGAACAAGTTTTTATTTACTAGAAACTGATTGTTTATAAAGAAACAATTATTTATATATCAATTTAAATATAGAAGTGAAATATCATTCCGAGTATCAAATTACCATGTTTAGATAAAACTTATAATAATAATTGGTACCTTCATGTTTTTTATTTAGTTGTATGTCTTTTAATTAATGAAATTTATATTTTAATTTAAATTGTAATTTACATTTTATTTCATTGTGGGCATTAAAATATTTATAAAAAACGTTTAGGGAAGTTTAAAGAACTCCACCCCGCTTGTTAATGAGATTTTAGAAAAGGCTACGAAAAAATAAGATGACAATCTGTAATTAGTTGTTGGTTAGGGAGTGTGAGAGGAGTTGAAAAACTGGCTCCCGCCCTTAAGTATATCTAATGGTTCATTAAGTTTTATTTACCATTTGATATAACCGAAATATGTCTTCAATTTTTTAGAACAACAAACTAGATCTACTCCTAAATTTGCAGCTTTTATCCACAATTATGTTTGAACACTCATCATCTGAGTTAGGACACATTTTCCGAACACCTTGGTGCTATTAGACCACAAGCCCTTTTGATACTTAAATCTATCAACTTATGGTAGTTTTATGATAATTGTGATTTATTTTTATTATTGTTTTTAAAACGTAGTAATCTTCGGATATATTTTTTTTGTTTAATGGCTCATTAAATCATAAATAATGCATTTTTCAATTTAATTTAATTATAAAAATGAGTAAATTGCACAAAACATCCTTTATGTTTCCTCAAACTTGCAGGTTCCAGCCTTAATGTTTAAAAGTTGCTAAAAACAGCCTTTAAGTTTATTTTTGTTGCGGGTTTAATCCTTTACAGCTAACCACGTTATTTTCTTCAGTTAAGTTCCCTCATATGCATAACATGTGAGGGTATATTCGTCATTTTGGTTGATCTTCCACCCACGTCAATTATAAGAAAAAAGAATATTTAAGGTTTAACTTATTTTAAACAAAGTTTGGTAAAACGTACGCGACTACAGAGGAGCACGATTACCGTTTGATAGTGTTTGAGTCTAACTTGCGGCGTCCTAAGCGTCACCAGTTGCTGGATCCGACTACTGAACACGGTGTTACGAAGTTCTCTGATTTGACGGCATCGGAGTTCCGTGAGAGGTATAGGGTTGAAGAGTCGTTTGTCGTTTCCGTCTGATGCGAATAAGGCGCCGATTCTTCCAACTGATGATAATCCTGAAGAGTTTGATTGGCATGATCAAAATCTGTGTTAATCTTTACAGCTTAGTGAGCTAGCTTAACAAGATTCCTATCTTAATTCCGGGTTCGCCGGAATCCGGCGAAGTCGCCGGAGAAGAAGACCGGAAAAGAGGGTGTTTGGTTTTTAAAAGTTTGGTTTATTGCACATTAGTCCCTGCGGTTAGAATTTTTTTTAAAATAGGTTAAACCTTAAATATTCTTTTTTCTTATAATTTACGTGGGTGGAAGATCAACCAAAATGACGAATATACCCTCACATGTTATGCATGTGAGGGAACTTAACTGAAGAAAATAACGTGGTTAGCTGTAAAGGATTGAACCCGCAACAAAAATAAACTTAAAGGCTGTTTTTTAGCAACTTTTAAACATTAAGACTGGAACCTGCAAGTTTGAGGAAACATAAATGATGTTTTGTGCAATTTACTCTTATAAAAATATCAAGTAAGGTAAAAAAATGCATGTTTCTAACGAATCTAAAATGCAATGAGTATAACGTGAAATAACATAGACACGTTAATTTTGATTTTTTTTATTTAAGAGTAATATATTAACTTTACAGTATCTTTGCCATGAATATTCTAAAGTATGCATAAAAAGTACGCGTTTCATGTAGTATCATTATTTTTCATGTTACTTCACATTGGTTTTCATATTCCTTTAAATTATTTATTTAATTTCAATTATGTGACCTACTTTAATTTCATTATAAAATATATGTATACACTCTTTATATAAATAAATATTAATACACTGTATAAAGTTACGTTAACGGTTCCTAAGTATCAAGACCCAGGGCGGGGCCGGAGTGGAGTCCTCGCAAGTCGCATGTGTTGGGGTCTAACGACAAGAACCAAGAACACCACCCCTTCCTCTGGTGCGTAAAAAATTCCTAAGTGTAATGTGAGTTGTATTTTTCAAAACACCAACAATTTATAAAGTTTTAATTTAATTGAACAAGTTTTTATTTACTAAAAGAGTAAAATGCTAAAATGGTCCTTGTGTTTAGGTTAATTTTGTCACTTCAGTTTGTATATGGGTCCCTCAGGTATCATTTTTGTTGTCATTTTCATCCAACTGACAAACTGGTTTAAAATATATTCTAACTTCTCATTTTTTTTTTGTCATTTTTCTCGTTTAATTAAAATATATTATGGCATAAATGATGATTATACCCTTAATTAAAATGAGGAAAACGACAAAAAAGGAGAAGTTAACAAAAAATTCTAACCCGCTTTGCTAATTGGATGAAAATGGAAACAAAAATGAAACATCATGAACCCGGATACAAAAAGTTTCATTTTTTTTTACTTTTTGACTGAAATGACAAAAGTGACATAAACTCAAGAACTATTTACTTAGCATTTTACTCTTACTAAAAATATGTTACGTATAAAGAAACAATTTTGTAATATATTAACTTAAATATAGAGGTGAAAGATAATTGTGAGTATCAAATTACTTCATTTAGATAATGATTATAATAATAAGTAGTATATTCCTGTTTTTTTATTTAGTTGTATGTGCTATTTTTATTTGAAATTGATGGTAAAATATGTTTATTTAAATTTTGATATTAAAGTATTTTAAAAAAATATTATAAAGTTTAGAGAAATCCACCCCGCTTATTTAGGAGAGTTATAGAAAAGGCTAAGGAAAACTGAGGTGAGAGTATGTGATTGGTTGTTGGTTAGGGAATATGAGAGGAGTTAAAAAACTGATTCTCTGTCACCCCCAACCGATGACGGAAACATTGAAGTGAGACAATAACGAGATTGTTCAAGACCTCATAATGTGGTAGTGTGACAATAATAAAATAAATCAAGTTTCATTTCATACTAAAAGGATTACATTGTCTTGAAATGGAAAAGTACAACATTTTGCAACTTAAAGATAAACAACATAAAAATACAAATATAGAATTTAAGTACGTTTCTAAATCCATCACAAATATTGAATTTAAGTACGTTTCTAAATCCATCATAAATAGATTTCTTCAAGCATCATCATACGTTTCCTGCAACATGTATTAAAATAAAATCAAAACAAGTTTGACGAGTATACAAGTTTGAGTACATAGTATACGTATAAAAGATTGTCTCAAATTCAACATGGCATTTTGTATACTAAGTTGAATCTAGCATGCATAACCATAGGTCAACCCCTTGTGTCCACTGAATAATGTGCATCCCTCGTCACCGCAGTGATCGAGATCGTAAAGATTGATTGAATATTTAACAATACCCAACAAACGGACGATGTGCTACTCCTATAACGTTATAATTGTTAAGGTGGGTTTACGCAAAGTTAATGACAAATAGTTTGACCGCATGAATGATTGAGTATCTAGCATGAATAACCTAAGCATAACAAATAGCATGTTTGATGGATTGAGTGAGTTCATAAGTTTGTTTGTGTGCATAAGTGAGTTTTTTTAAGTCATACATGTTACACCTCAAAAGTGATTAAAGCCTAAAATGGGGATTTGAGTATACTCACAGTTTGCGTAGTAATTTCCACGAATGTGAGTTGACGAGTTTCGAGGATTGAACACCGAAGTTACCCTACAATGGGGAAACGAAGGTGTGTGAGTCCGTAGGGTTGGTGGCGGATTCAGATGCAGATGCGGGAATTTAGAGTATTAGAAAGTATATATTCAAGGAAATTATATCTTGTCTGGACACTCAATTTGGACACTATGCCTTAGTGTGTTTTCATGGGTACCAAATCGCCCCTTAGAATCCAAAACTGAGGAATCAAAAACAAAGACGGTTTTGACCAATTTCATAACATCCAACCATGGTTCGGTTGACATATATAATTGTTTAGTCCAAATCATATATTGTCATGCATGGGGGTAGGATGAATTCCATCCGTTTAACCTCATTGTAAGGATTCACCAAAGCACAAAATCATCAACTTAGTTTAGTTGATGATTTCTGTTGGTCATGAATAAGATTAAATGTACAAATAACTAAGTTTTCTAAGTAGCCAAATAAGAACAACCCGGACGTGTACATACCCAACGTGGCAAATGTTGGAGACGAGGTAGAGTTGGCTTACTTTGATTCTTGGAAACTACTTAGATAACTAATCATCTAAATCACTTAAACAACCAAGTGATTTGACTAGACTAGTGTATTCTAAACATGGATAGTGTTTGGACCCTTGGTGTAGTCTTGTTCACTTTGTGGCTAGGAAGTTGTTTAGTGACTTAGGTTAGTTGTAAGGGAGGTGTTGCACCTATGTTACCTTAACTCAAGCCTCTTAGCATGCAAGTTAGTTGGGAACAAGGTTTGGTTCATGTTTATCCAAGAAAGGTGTTGAAAAGAGTTAATAGGTTGAAAGTTTAACAAAAACGGAAATTAAGACCTCACTTTGGACCTAAAAATGGTGTTGTTCCAACCTAGTTTTTACATTATGATCAAGGTCTCGGATTATAAAAACTACATATAACTGATTGCACCTAACATAAGTATGATTTTTAATACGGTTGATATTATTATGTTTTTACATTATGATCTAGGTCTCGGATTATAAGATTGAAATGAAGTGCGACACAAACCTTCTAAAAATATAAACGTGAAAATACGAAACGTTACACTCCCCCACCCTTAATTTTATCTAATGGTTCCTCAAGCTTTGTTTAACATTTTATAAAAACTACATATGTCTTCTATTTTTTGAACAACAAAGTTACACATACCCTCTAATCATACTCCTAAATCTATAACTTTTATCCACAAATGAGCTTTAACTCTCATGACTTGATAGGGACACATTTTTCGAACACCTTGGTACCAATAGGCCACAAGCCCTTTTGGTACCCAAATCTATCTACTAATGGTAATTTCATGGTGATTATGATGTAATTTTATCATTATTTCTAAAACATGGTAATCTTTTGATTTTTTTTGTTTAATGACTTGGGTGGTCTTTGTTTTTCTAAAAAAGGTAGGCTCTTATGTCTGTGTTGCATAGACCACGAGCAGACATTGCCATCTGCAGAGTGTTTGTTTTTCCGAAGAAATCTCATAAAAAAAACGTTTGCACGAACTCTTATTGGTGCAGACATGGCCAGCAACTTCTAAGATCTTCTAAGGTCTACAAAGGGTTAAACACCACCACCCAGCACTATCGTCCACCACCACCCACCGTCCACCACCGACCACCATCGTCCACATCCACCATCGTCCAACACCGTCCGTACACCACCACCAGTTTATTTTAGAAGCCTACATACATTAAAAAAACAAACAGTCTTCTTCTTGCAGACTGCAGAGGTTTGGTATACCTGCTTCTACAGATGTCTGTAGATGTGTTCCGCAGACTGCATGCATTTTACCTCTTAAAAAATAAACAACACCTTAGTGAATCATAAATAATGCATTTTTCAATTTAACTTGATTATTGAAAATATCACGCAATATAGTTTTTGATTGTATGAAAGCCTAAAAGACAATGTCTTTCATTCATGAAAGTAAACAATGCATGTTTGTAACGACTCTAAGATACAATGAGTACAATGTGAAACAAGATAGACATATTAGTTTTGTTTTTTTATTTATGTAGCAGTAGTATGTCATGTTCATGATATCTTTACCATAAATCTTCTAAAGTACGCATAGAATGTAATGTTATGGTATTATGTGATCCATGTAATATTATTATTTTTCATGTTACTACATATCGGTCTTCATGTTTCTCATTAAACTAATCGTTTAATTTCAAATATATGAATTAGTACGATTTCATTATAAAATACACTCTTTATTTAAAATAATTTAAATGAACACTCATTTAGTATGCATAAAGTTTTGTTAATAGTTTTTAAATATCAAGACCCTGGGGACGGAATGGAGTCCCCTCATATGTTGGAGTCTAGCGGCAACACCTAGGAACCTCGACCCTTCCTTGGGTCTGAAAAAAAATCCTGAGTTGTGAATGTTACATAAGACTTATATGTTAATATATAAACTTAATGAATTTGTTTTTTTATCATTTATATGTTTAATTTGGTTATTTAATAATAATTTCATATATATATATAGAGAGAGAGAGATGTATTACGCTTAATTTATATATTCGTTTATTTGTTTAACACTCATGTTGATTTTTCTCAAATAGTTTGTACTCGATGTTAAAAAGATATAAAGGCACAATCTGAAAAAAAAAAAACGAAATACTTAACGAAGTTGTAGTTTTTATTTAGTTGAACAAATTTTATTTACTAAAAATGGTTGTTTATAAAGAAACAATTATATATATATATTCATAGTTCTATAGTCCAAATTTCCTAAAATGTGTAAAAAGTCACAAAACATCAAAAGGTCAACAATAAAAGATACGCAAAAATTCACAAATAACAAAATGAAGATTACTAAAACATCATATATGTGGGTTGTGTTTCGGATGATAAGGATCTGATTATCGAATGACAAACATTATTATGTTTTATGTTGATAAGCATGTTTTATATTCATGGTTCTAAGATTATGTGTTTGAAGTTTTTATAGGCTATTATGGTTTGAATTTGTTTTTTTAGTAGTCTTCACTTCGTTATTTGTGGGTCTTAGGTGTTTTTTATGGCTGAAATTATAGTGTTTTATGACTTTTAATATTTTTTAGGAAATTTGGACTATGTAGCCGAACCCTACCCTACCATATATATATATATATATATATATATATATATATATATAGATATGAAAGATCATTCCGAGTATCAAATTACCACGTTTAGATAATAATTCTCCTATATATTAAAAACACAATGTTAGGAATAGTGTTTTGAGTCCATGGCTTTGTAGCCTAGTGGCATCTTGGTGGTGGGATAAAGCTTTGGGACCAATAGGTCCTGGGTTCGATTCCCACAAGAGGGTTTTCCCATATTTATTGGGTTTCCTCCTGAATTGGTGAGACATTATTGCCTAGTGGAGATGGATATGATCGGGAGGTTCCGCTGGTGGCACGATGATACTCCAGTGATCTAAATTTTCCGTTAAAAAAAAAGGAATAGTGTTTTGAGGGTGTAATGGGGAATTTCACAACATAGTTACACCACGTATAGTCTTTCTGACTTCTTTCCCAAACCTCATTTTAACTCAAAAGAATTATAGATGAACTGAAAATATGAGAGAGAAAGATAAGAGAGTGGGTGTTATGCAGCGGCGATCCGCCAGCGGAAACGACGGTGTCGAGGTTTCCGGTCAACGCAACGGCCATATACAGTCGCACTCCGAGTTGTGGCTAGGGTTTCGGTTGTAATTTCAGGCGATACCATCGGAACCGATGTTGACGGCGGTCAGGATATCTCCATAGTGATGAGGATGGCTTCAAGGAGCTCCGACGAAATACCTAGGGTTCCGGCATATTCCGACCAATTTCCGGTAGAAGGATTAAAGCTTGCATGTACCATTTTCGTGTAGACCAGTGACCGATTCGTCTACATGTGCTTTCCAATTATTAAGGTAAAACCTATCTACCCGCTTCATTGATCTCATTTTTTCTTATGACAACATACCTGCCTCTGTTTATTTCTGCTCCGGCGACATCCGGCAGCCAAGGTTTCAAGACCAAGGCAACAAAGGGAAATCGAATAGTGGAATTCCAAGTTGTAAGACTTGCGGGAAACTTCACATGGGCGAATGTTTACTCGGAAAGAAGGGATGCTACAAATGCGGGCAAGAAGGGCACCCGTACTATAAATGTCCTAACAATCTGAAGTCGTGTTATAATTGCCATCAATCGGGGCATGTGAAAGCTGAATGTCCAAAACTCCAACAAGGGGGAGCAAGGGAAGGAAGGAAATAGGAACCGTCTAAGGCACGGGGAAGGATGTTTCAAATGACATCTGATGAAGCTAAAACTCTCGCGGAAGTTGTCGCATGTATATTTTTAGTTAATTCAATACCTGTGTATGTTTTGTTTGATTCTGGGGCTAGTAGATCGTTTGATTCGAATGAATTATTACATCATCCTTCTTTTATGATTGAAAAGATGCTAACGCCCCTAGAAGTAGAAATAGCCGATAGTAAAAGTTATTTGTTGCATGAAGTATGTAGAAATTGTAAGATTGTAATTGAAGATGAAGAATTTAGTATAGATCTTGTTCCAATGATTTTGGGAGAATTCAAGGTGGTCGTAGGTATGGATTGGCTAGCCTGAAACCATGTCGAAATTCAATGTGAAAGGAAGATTATTCATGTGTTAACACCCGGGGGAAAACGGGTAAGTATACAAGGGGATAGAGTTGTGGAGCCGAAACTTTGCTCCATTGTTCGAGCTGTCAAGTATGTACGGAATGGGGTTAAGGCGTTCCTATCCTATGTAGTGGACATCGATCGAGTTGCCCCAAAACTCGAAGATGTCAAGGTGGTGAATGAATTTCCGGATGACCTATCCGGACTACCACTCAAGCATGAAGTGGAATTTAGAATCGAGTTATGCCCGAATGCCAAACCGGTAGGTAAGGCTCCGTACCGGTTGGCCCCGACCGAAATGAAGGAATTAATGACTTAACTTCAAGAGTTGCTTGACAAGGGCTTCATACGTCCAAGTGTTTCACCATGGGGAGCACCCGTTTCATTCGTTAAGAAAAAGGATGGTTCGATGCGAATGTGCATCGACTATCGGGACTTAAATAAACTAACGGTGAAGAATCGTTACCCGTTGCCCAGGATCGACGATCTATTTGATCAACTCCAAGGGGTGAGTTGGTTCTCGAAAATCGATCTACGATCGGGGTATCATCAACTACGGGTGTGAGAAGAAGACGTGTCCCAAACTGCGTTCCAGACTCGATACGGACATTATGAGTTTCTAGTTATGTCCTTCGGGTTAACGAATGCTCCGGCCGTGTTCATGGATATGATGAATTGAGTATGTCGAACTATGTTAGATAAGTTTGTAATTGTTTTCATAGATGACATTTTGGTATACTCCCGAAGCGAAACCGAACATGCTTCTCATTTACATGAAGTGCTTGAAACACTCCGTAAAGAAAGGCTATATGCAAAATTCTCGAAGTGTGCCTTTTGGCTTCAAGAAGTATAATTTCTTGGTCATGTGATTAATGCGGAAGGTGTTCAAGTAGGTCCATCCAAAGTGGAAGCGGTAATGAAATGGGTTTCCCCAAAGAACCCAAGTGAAGTAAGAAGCTTCTTAGGCTTGGCCGGTTACTATAGGAGGTTCATGCAGGATTTTTCTAAAATAGCCTCGCCTACTACTAAATTAACAAAGAAGAATGAAAAGTACTTGTGGGGTGATGAACAAGAAAAGGCATTCCTGACTTTGAAGGAAAAGCTTTCAAGCTCTCCGGTGTTAACATTACCGGATGGAACAGAAGATTTAGTTGTGTATACTGATGCCTCACGTCAAGGTTTGGGATGTGTATTGATGCAAAGGGGTAAGGTCGTGGCGTACGCTTCGAGACAACTTAAGCAACACGAAGGTAAATACCTAACTCATGATTTAGAATTGGCGGCAGTAGTGTTCGCCTTAAAAATATGGAGGCATTATTTGTACAGGGTCAAATGTACAATTTACTTGGATCATAAAAATCTCAAATATTTTTTCGAACAAAAAGATTTAAATATGAGACAACGAAGGTGGTTGGAACTTATTAAAGACTACGACTGTGACATCCATTATCACCCAGGAAAGGCTAATGTGGTGGCGGATGCTTTAAGTCGTAAGGACCATCCACCACCAATTCGAGTAAAGTCTATGAGAATGGTAGTCACGCCTAATCTTCTCGAAAGAGTACGAGAAGCCCAAATTAAGTCGATAAATTCCAAAGATTCAAAGAAGGAAAGAACTAAAGGCTTCACTCACAAATTGGAAGAAAATGCAAACGACATGAAAACAAGGTATGGCCGAATCTGGATACCTTGGCAATGTAATGTGAAGGATCTACTTTTAGACGAGGCTCATAAATCTCGGTATTCGGTTCCGGGAGCCACAAAATGTATCGAGATTTGAGGAAAAATTTCAGGTGGCCGGGAATGAAACGAGACGTCGTCAAATATGTTGGAAAGTGCTTGACGTGTTCTCAAGTAAAAGCGGAACACCAAAATCCGTATGGGAAATTACAACCCTTGGAAATTCCGGTGTGGAAGTGGGAGCATATAACGATGGATTTGGTTGCTAAGCTGCCCAAAACGAGGAAGGGGCATGATGCTATTTGGGTGTTCGTGGACCGTCTCACCAAAAGTGCCCATTTCTTACCCATTCGGGAAGCTTATACTTCGGAAAGAATGGCGGAAGTTTACATAAGCGAAATTATATCTTGACATGGAGTTCCCGTATCTATCGTGTCCGATCAGGACACCCGGTTCACCTCTCGATATTGGAGGAAATTTCATGATGAAATGGGAACTCAACTGCATATTAGTACCGCTTACCATCCTCAAACTGATTGCCAATCGGAACGAACCATCCAAACACTAATCGATATGTTAAGAGCATGTGTTCTAGACTTTGGAGGAAATTGGGATGATCATCTACCTTTGGTGGAATTTTCTTATAATAATAGCTATCACAATAGCATAAAGATGGCTCCTTACGAAATGCTTTATGGAAGAAAATGTAGAACCCCGGTTTGTTGGGGAGAAGTGGGACAGCGCAAACTTGCATCCAAAGATGTTGTAGCTAAGACAAATGAAAATATTGATATCGTCAGATCTAGTGTAACGCCCAGCGTTTTCATACTTTCCATATTTAGAAAGCTCATGATGTATTTCTATTTTTAGAAACCCTTGTATCTTGTATTCGTCTTTTCGTTGTAATCTTTGTAATCATTGTAAACCGAGACTTGGATCATAATGAAAACTCATATTGTTATTCTCATTCGTGTTATACTTATTCGTAATCATTTTATACATATACACATTCATACGTTCATGCTTGATACTTGGAAACGTGACAAACTTTCAAATACATGACATACATGCAGCATACGATACTTATACACGATTCATATACTTAATCATACTTATTAGTACTTATTATTATGCTTACATTACGCAAATAAACCTTATATTATGCCTTTTATGCTTAAAACACCCACAAACCATCAAATATAAACTTCAGGGGCCTAAATTGCCAAAAATCAAACTTCTCCAACCCACTCGCGGGCCGTGATTGTCCAGACCATTTCTAGTTGCGCCCCGCCAGTCCCCCTTTTCGACAGAAACATTATCCAGCTCATGGGTTGGTCAATTTTGAAGCACAAGGATTGTGCTTCTTGCACTAAATGCCCACCTAACTAAACCTAATCCTCAACTATAGCACCCACACTACCTCCACACTTTCTCCACTTTACAAACACTCTAAACTCACTCTCTAATCACTTCAAATCAGTTGTTAAAACTCAGAATCTGAGCAGAAACTCCAAGGCTTCCAAAGTGAGTTCTAGCTCACTTCCACTTCATCTTTTTCATTGTTCATTCCCTCTTAGCACTTGGGACACCTCTAGGATTGTTTCCTTAGGTTTTTCCATGGAAAACCTAGATGGAACTCCTTCATATTTGAGGTTGAAGTGCAAGGAACTTTCTGTTTTGATTCAAACTTTGTCAAAACTTGTTTAACTTGAGTCTAACTCATCTCAAACCTATGTCTGAATGCTTACAACACTACTAGTGGTTGGTTAGGCTTAAAAACAAGGTTGAGACATGTCAAACTAGAGGTTGAAACCTCACAAACTTTCTGTTTTAACTAGGGTTTACACCCACAAGTAGTGTCCAAGTTAATCTTGTTGAATGTGTGATATTTGGACTAGCTTGGGCTATCCTTCATAGAAATCCACACACTACTTGATGTTTTTCCTAGATTAGTTATACTTTTATTCCATTCTTATTGTTCTTGTTCTAAGACCCTCCTTGTTACCTATGGTAACTTGTGTAGTGGTGAACATCATACAAGGCCCCAAAGTGGATGGTTAATCCTCCCACCTCCTACATGATTATATAACTAGATATATATATACATATGGACTATAATATAATCCTTGAAACCAAACCCTTGATAATGACTAAATAAGCATCTATCAAGTTAATAAGTTTGTCACTATGTGTGTAGTTCCTTGTCAACGATTCTTATAGGTCTTAAACCTATGAAACTACACCTAATCCTTATGGGTTATTATAAGTGTCAAGGACAAGTGCTATACCTTAGTGTGTATTTTCGTATACGTTACTTTGAATGCATTATTCCAAATCTCGAATATCTCATTATCATTCCGACGCTCACACCTACGTTTTCCTCTTGTAGGATAACTCGATGTTCATCCTGCAACACAAACAACTCTTCATGGACTTTGCTAATCGGAACGCTTGCAAAACCGTGAGTATACTCGAACCCCCTTTTACGTTTACCACTTTTGGGGTGTAACATGTTTACATTATCAAAACTCAACACTAAACTAATGCTTTATTTACTTGCACGAACAATCCATTATACATGAACGCTTGATACGTATGTTATGCTTATACTAGGACCGAACGTATGTGATGCCATAGTCATTAGCTTTTTTTGAGCCTCCATTTGACATGTATAGCGCTATAGGAGTAACGCACCGCCCGTGAACGAGTGGTCATGTTGAATTATTTATACTACTTGCGTAAACAGAGGGTTGACTAGAAATATCGCATGCCTTGTATATGCTCGTATGTAAACTTAGTTGCCATATGGATTTGTTTAAAATTATGCTTATACGTATGCTATGCTCAAACTTGTATACTCGCCTTTGCTTTTGCATTGAACTCGTATTTTAAACATGTTATAGGTTGAGAAGGTTGATGCCATGAAAACGAAGTAGCGATGACGCTAGATACACCTTTAGACGTTTAGGTTTAATATTGATGTATCAAATTTTGTCTTAGTTAATGTTGTATTTGAATTTTCCCTCGTATCGTAATGACATTATGCCATGAAATGAAATTCGGATTTAATTAATTATTCTCGCAGCTAGTGTTATGAGCAATGAGCAATCTATTTCGTCCCGCCTCGATGTTTCCGCCATCGGTTGGGATGTGACATCTAGACTGAAGGCGGCACAAGATAGACAAAAATCGTATGCGGATCGGCGAAGACGTCCGATTGAGTTTCAAGTAGAAGATTATGTTTTGCTAAAGGTCTCCCCACGTGACCCAAGCCTTCGCTCAGACCACATGGTTCAACTCACAACTTGGAATGGGCAAGCCAGTTTGTGCACCAATTTGAGACAGTCAAGTAGATTATTATGGAACCATGGAGCCCCGGCTCGTTATCCTTCCACTGTCATGAGCGAGAGGTTTTCGCAGCTCTGTAAAACCAGCCTAAGGCAGTGCTCCCTGCTTTAGGAACCACGTGACCCACGCCTTCGCTCAGATCACATGGTTCAACTCACAACTTGGAATGGGCAAGCCAGTTTGTGCACCAATTTGAGACATCCAAGTAGATTATTATGGAACCATGGAGCCCCGGCTCGTTATCTTTCCACTGTTGTGAGCGAGAGGTTTTCGCAGCTCTGTGAGTGCTCCCTGCCTTCGAAACCACGTGACCCAAGCCTTCGCTCAGATCACATGGTTCAACTCACAACTTGGAATGGGCAAGCCAGTTTGTGCACCAATTTGAGACATCCAAGTAGATTATTATGGAACCATGGAGCCCCGGCTCGTTATCTTTCCACTGTTGTGAGCGAGAGGTTTTCGCAGCTCTGTGAGTGCTCCCTGCCTTCGAAACCACGTGACCCAAGCCTTCGCTCAGACCACATGGTTCAACTCACAACTTGGAATGGGCAAGCCAGTTTGTGCACCAATTTGAGACATCCAAGTAGATTATTATGAAACCATGGAGCCCCGGCTCGTTATCCTTCCACTGTCGTGAGCGAGAGGTTTTCGCAGCTCTGCGAAGCCAGCCTAACGCAGTGCTCCCTGCTTTAGGGACCACGTGACCCAAGCCTTCGCTCAGACCACATGGTTCAACTCACAACTTGGAATGGGCAAGCCAGTTTGTGCACCAATGGAGCCAACCAGACTTGGCTGAATCACTGTCCGACCATCTTTAATACCCTCACTTGAGTTACAGGCATGCGTTACCAAGCCCGGTGACTCTCAGCCTCCAAACGTGTATTATAAAGTAAAAGAAAGTTTTTTCACCAGTCGATGTGGGAACTAGCTTAAAAAGAAGAAAAATAAGAAAAAAAAAATGTGAGGTTAGGCTTAGGGATTTAGATTTTAATTTTAAAATTGGTAAACTGTTGCTTGGTTTTTGATAATTTTACCGACCAGAAATCTCTTTTGCTTCTTTTACTTATAAGATAAGTTGTATAAAAGTAAAGTTTTAAAATACAATGTGATTAATATATACAGAAGCAATGACATTTCTGGTCATCTGTTTGGACATGTGATTGTTAATTTTATTTGTAAAACACTTGAATCTTTTTACTAAAAAGAGTTAAACTAGTATTGTAACACATTTAACGTATTTGCTATTTCCAAAAGTTAACCTAACCAACTCGTTTAGGCCCCTTAGCCCATCTGTTTTGCTGCCTGTAAGTTCTACATTTAAGGTTCGGATCTTTATGCGAATTACAGAAAAAATGTGAGCAACTGGTTGTGTTTAACAAAAGAAGAACTTGTGTTGTTTTGAGACCAGCGGGTTAAAAACATCATCACTGCACAAATGGCAACAGCTTGAAGATATATAACATACTTAGGATTGTGACATATTGCTTATATGTATCATGAGTCCCACCGAACCGAATCTGAACTCGTTTTCCACCTATTTCCGCTATGTAACATGGGAATCCACGCTACTTGTGCTCAGCGGTTACTGCATCCACAACACTGGCACTGGAAGATAACACTTTTACACATAGTCAAGGAAAGCGATGGTTCAAACTTGGAAACTCTTTTAATAATACAGATGGATTGACAGCTTACGAGACAAGATGAGAGAGCTCTATGGAATGGACTGGTTTAGCTATATTTATAACGGCTTGAATGTTTAAAACAAAATACATCGCTAAAAAGAAACAAGTCAAGTGGTTTCGAAGTATGCAACCTCTGAAATAGTCTTATTAAAAAGTTAGATTCTTTTTACTACAATAACAAGGGAATGTTGCATTTTGTAATCAAAACACATGAATTAGTTAGTTATATATACAGTAGTATATATGGACAAAAAAGTGTTCATGGTCGACCCGACTCGACATGTTTTAACTGTACTACACAATTACCTGTTTTGACACGAATCACCCATTTTCCGTACCTACACGTATGCAGGTAACTAGGTATTATGTTTAATATTGTGTTCGAGTTTTCAATACCTATACGTGTTCGCATATTTTTGCAATATACCTATATGTAGTAGGTATGTAAAATGTAAAAAAAAAACATGCAATTAGCTTGTATGCTCACATAAGTGAGGGGTGGTGACACCTACACAAGTGAAGGTTGATTAGCAATGAACTTGCTTCAACAAACCAATAATTTTCTTCCAATGATCTTGTTCTTGAGAACCAAAAGAAAGTTGAAGAATTGATGATATGAATTCCGGGTTGCATCAATGATCTTGTTCTTCCAATGATCTTGTCTAGCGATTATACACGTTTGTATATCGACGCAAAAGTTGTCACAGAATCTTGTAAGATTACTTTAAACTCTCTCCAAAAGATAAGTTTTCATTTGATCACTCTTCATATATATTAAACGAGCCATAAATCTCAAACCGACCGACTTTCTTCAGTTTGCACAAAACTTACAGTTATTATGAAAGAGAAAAAGAGCGGTTATATAATCTAAACGACAACTTTGTATCAATGTGTATATATGAATGTGTCGATGAAAAACAAACTGTCAAGGACACCCAATTCTTCAAATTCTCAAATATTTCGAAAAACTAACTACAAGAAATTCCATTCCGGTTACAAAATTCAAATTAGACTTTAAATTTGAAGTGCAAATTTATCAACTTTCTGAAACTTTTTCATAGAAAAGTAAAGCAGCCTCTGCACCAAGAACATCTTCCTCTGAAACCCTAAAAACTTGGCTATCTGAAACTCCAACCCAATAAACATGAGAATGGTCATTTTCGGAGTTCTTTATTTCGGTAATTACTCTTCTATAAACCGTATAATGTCCACCTCCTGTATTTCCAAAGTGCTCCACAACAGAAACAAGATTGTAGATATGATGTCCATTCGGGTTCAAGTTCCAACCCTCGCGTACCTAAAAAAGTGATACAATTGCAAGCACCATGAGAATCGACATATACAAGCAACCCAACCCGTTTCCAGCAGTGCAAAAAATACCCTTTTGTCACTAACCCACTTGACCCATTACCCAACCCAACCCAGAAAAATGCCCTTTTAGAGTTTGGGATATTGGATTTAAATAACCCTGACTTTTGTTATTTGGCTGATAACACTCCCAACTTTCGAATTGTACCATGCCACTCCCAACTTTCAACTTATTTTCCACTGGCACTCCTAAACTAACCGAACCCTAACCAAGTTAGCTGACGTCAGAAGCACATCACTAAACATGTGCCACATCAGGTGCCATGTCATCAAAATAAGCCACGTCAGACGCCACATCAAATGCCACGTCCGCAAAAATGCCACATCAGCAAAAAATGCCACTTCACTAAACAAGTGTCACATTAGCAAAAAACTAACTGGGTTAGGGGAGTGTCAAAGAGGAAAATAAGTTGAAAGTTGGGGAGTGGCGTGGTACAATTCGTAAGTTGGGAGTGTTATCGGCCAAATGATGGAAGTTAGGGTTATTTAAATCCAATATCCCTTTTGAGTTTTGACTTGTTACCCAACCCATTTGTCCACCTCTAGTTTGATGCAACATATACACAAGCAATTGACAAACCTTGCTATCTTGATGTGTAGCGGTATATTGTTCCTCTTGAATTTCATTGTCAACAGAAACTTCTGATGACGATTGTTTGTATATGTTATCCAATGTATATTTATCAGTTTGTAATCTAAGAAAATCAGAAAAACGAATCGGCTGCTGATTTTGTTGTACGAGTCTACTAATTGGCTTCTGCTCAGAATGTTTTATTTCAACTCCTTTGTTTTGGAACGGTGACATATCCAAAGTCAGAGGAAAAGAGAGATGACCCTGAAATTATAAGAATCGGTTATCAATAATAGGAAAAATAAAAGAGTATTACGCGTGAAGAATCGTAACAATGTAAAAGAAGTACCCGCAGTTTGATTGATTCTCCAAATACATTCATCGAAGCACGTTGTAAGTTAAGGCATAAAATCTACAAGAAAGTAAACATGAAATATATTTAGAGGTGGGTACATTACCACTAAAAGGTTAAATAAAAGAATATCGGTGGCAGTTATTACTGACTGACTTATGAATTAGTGGATTCAGGATATGCTTTATCTTTAGTAGTTCAAAGATGTAAAATAAAATAAGAAGTTAGCTTACAAGAAAACAGGTCAAACCGCGAAAGTCGCTCAAAGCTTATAAAAGTTAGGGCTGCAAACAAACACGAACACAGCCTTGTACATGTTCATTTGTTAAGGAAGTAACGTGTTTACGAACTGTCCATGAACACTCACCGAACGAGATCTTTTGTCCGTGTTCGTTCATTAAGGAAACAAACGTGTTCGTGTTTGTGTCCATGTTCATTTGAGTTTGTTAGTTAATTTTAGGTATTGGACAAAAGAAAACACATACAAACGTTCATGAACACAGACGAACACAAACAAGCACAAACAAGCATTCATGAACATAAACGAACACAAACCACCCCTATCTTGCACTAGGAATGACGAAGAACACCAGCGCAAAAACCCTAAATTGAAGACTGGAATGAGAGCGGGGCGTAGTCGCGTCCCATCTGCTTGGAATAAGAGCGGGAACGACAATTTTTAACTAGGGTTTCCAGCAAGTAAGGAGTCCACTAATACGTAATACCCTATATTTAATAAATAATTTATTAGTGGGAATTTTGGAGTACTTAGATAGAAAAATAAAAGTTAAAAACCCTAATAAACTATCGAACACAAACGAAAATAAATGAACACGTTACCGAACGTTTACGAACATAAATGAGTGAACACAGCCCTTGTTCATGTTCGTTTGTATAACTAAACGAACAAGATGTGTTCGTTCATTTATTAAACGAACGAACACAAATGAACTTCTCACCGAACGATTCACGAACTGTTTGTTGAACGTCTGGTTCGTTGAACTTGTCATTGTTGCCAGCCAAAGGGCAAGAGTTGGGATTATTAAAATCCATTATTCCTTATTAAAACATAGACAAAGGTTTTTTAGGTCACTGCCCCAACTTGTACCGCAAATCATGAGTTTTAACTAGGATCAGTTTTAAACTATTTACCCAAACCAACCCCCGACACATTTTGCCACATCTATCAAAGAATATTCCATATACTTTAATGAGACAATCAGATAGACATAGAGCCAATAATAAACGTGTTGACCTGTTACCTTTGGAGTACGTGCAATATGCAATTGTTTGAAAGTCTGAGAATAATTATTTGACCAAGGTAATGATCCAAGAGATGGTAGATCTTTGCAGCTGCATGCATCTTGCTTGCTACAACTTTGAAGCATTTCAATATCTGTCTGACAATTTGAGCACGACTACCATGATAGTAACTTAGTACGGTTCAACTTTATAAAAAGTTACAAAATCAAAAGTATAAGCAATTACAAGGTTACGGAAAAAACGAAACTCATAATAGCTTTCAGTTAAGTGAACTCACCTCATTTTTATTTAGCAGAGATAGATATTTTAGTACGGTGGCATGCCAGCAATGAGTGCAAAAGTAATTTTCAATCCGCTCTGCCACAAAAAATCGCTTCAAGCAATCCTCTATGGAGCATCCGGGCATCTGATACAAAAACAGTATATATTAATTTGGCTCATCACTCTTGAAGCATATATAATAACAAAATCCAAGAAATTAAATAATAGTTATATGTACGATAGAACCACCACCATATGTTGGTGGTGAAAGGTATAAGCAATTGAAGAACTGAAAATCCAGAGAAATCTGCAAAACGAATAAAACAAGAAACATTTAAATTTAAATTATCCACGTTTTGCATTATGTAACGGATCAACATAAAACGTTTCAAGAATACGTTTTATATCAAACGGTCAAAATCACCCAAAGTGTATATTTATTCAGATTTGATAAAAACTAACTATATTAGGAAGAAAATAATTAATTTGAACAAGAAGGGTATTAAGTTATTGGCCCGTTATCCAACACACTCATTATACCACCTATACTGCTAATGTGCTCATAGTGAGCTCTACAGCAAATAGCGTAGTGAAGCGCTCATTCATTGCTATCTGATTTTGGCGCCTCCATAGTGAGTTAATAACGGGATTTCAAGTTTTTTTGTTTTTTGTTTTTATTATAAATAGCAATAATACATACGTATACAACAGCTGGATTTTAGGTTTTTGTTAAATATACATATTGAAAAACCGTACGTGGATATAATATGCATATAAAATATTTCTAAGATCTTCTAGCGTATCACTAGACATAAATTAGCGCCCGCTATTTCATCGTTATCGCTACGTAGCGTATAGGTTGCTTGTCGCTATCGTCCGCTATTCGCTAATAACAACTATGTGCTAATGCGATCAGATTAAAAGAAAGCAGCAATTACTGAAAAGGAAAGAATAACAGAAGTACCATTCAACCTGAAACGAGCAGCTTTTGCAAGTTAAAATGCTGCCAATAATCCCATTAAATGGTCCAAGATATCTTTGAGTCCATCTTTCTAGCTCGCTAAAATTAACCCTTTTCTCTACAGGAAGAATACGGTTACTCGAGGCAGTTGCAACAGCTAGAGAACTATGATTTGTAGCAAAATACTCTGAGCATTCTTCTCTTAGAGAAGACAACATGTGAGCTAACGCTTCTTCTGCGTCCTGAACAAAAGTTAATATATTAAACAAAAGATTACAGAACAGAACGGTCGATTAGTCAATGACGATAGTCAAACACTCAAACCTGCTGACTTGTCAGATTGAAGTTTGGTGTATAATGAGACATTGCATGCATCACTTTGCGCGGGCTTAATACTTTGTGTTCATGCCGAACAACACATAGTTCTACAGAAAATATCAGCCCGTTAGTTAACAGCGTAGAAGAAAAACGACTTTATGAAGATTTTTCGACTTTATAGTTTTCTTGATTCACTGTTCAGATTTCCGTTAAATTAAACTCGCATACAACCAACAATTTCTATTTTAAATCTAAAAAAATTATTAATACCTTGTAACAGATCATTCAAAGACACTGCAAGTGGCATATCCCCTATTTGTTCACCCTCTGATGAACCTTCAAACTCCTCCACTATCTTTTGCAGAGAATTCAGAAAACAAGAACAACTAGCCAAAGCCTAAAATTTTCCCAACTCAAAATTAATAAAACTATTTATAAATCCATAAAAAATGTATACATGTATATTCACTTCCAAAGCTCAAAGCTTTAAACAGCAAACAATAAATAAACAATTTCCCAATTCAAAAAAAAAAACTATACAAAAATTATAAAAAATATACATGTAAATTCAAATACCAAAGCTCAAAGCTTTAAACTGAAACAATACCTGCAAAACTACATTCAAGAAGCAATTATTGCCAAGATTCTGCAACCCAGAAACTACCGGCAATCTTTCCGGTGAAGATTCAGTCTCCGACGATTCAGACCAAGATAACAACAAATTATTAAAACCCCTTCTTCCTCTGCCATCTTTTAAAGCTAAAATCAAACCAGCAACACTGATGATGCTGCTTGCTAGAGATATTTGGAACCCAGATGAAGTAACCCAATGGGCGTTATGAGATATGGTTCTAAACCCATGTTTGAATGAATGAAACAACGATTGAAGCTTCACGTCGCCCTGAATTTTCATTTGGTTGAATCTTGGATTACTGGGTTCCACCGTCGATGTAAATTAGGGTCGTTGATGGTCACTTGATTGTCAAAACCCAAACTTTTTTTCCTTTGCAAGTTTTATTTGATTCCTTTGAGGGTTTGCACTATCCTGGATGTGTATGGTAGTTAGACGGTTTTCACATTTGTTAATTTTATTATTTTCATTTCGTTGCGTGGTTTGTCCAATTACGCAAGACGACACTAAATATTTAATTTGTATTATTTCTTTCTATGACATTTTTGAAACATGTCAGTTTCATTCAAAAAGCTAAGTTGAATTGAATAACTGGACAAACCACAGGGAGGAAAATGACAGTTTTTTTTAACGGCGTACAGTTAGGATATCGCTAACCGGGTTAGTAGTTAGTATGTTGGTATCACCAAGTTAGTATTAAAACCCCATTTACCTGGATTTGAACCCAGGACCTCCAAGAGAAGTAAAGCTTCCCACCTCCCCCTTAACCACTAGGCCAAGAGATCATTGGTAAAAAAAATGTTAGAATGTTAGAAACGAAAATGACAATTAACTCATGCTTTTTGGACAAAACTTGCATGTTTCATGAATGTTAGAATCAGAAATGGTACAAATTTAAAATTTGACCTAAATTGGCATAATTGGACAAACCATAGGAACGTAAGTGACACTTAACTCTTTAATCAATTTACCCATACACACCCTCTATGACTTGGATACCGCCTAGTGATGAATTTAGAAATTTTCATCAGCGTGGGTACAAAATAGGTCACGTTACAACAGGTTGGGAAATGTCATGTCATGACGGATTGGGTTAAAAATTTATAATAGTTTATAGCAAACTTTCTCGGATTATGACAAGTAAGAGTTAGGTTGAGAGATTGGAATGGATCAAAACTTAATTAATGAAATTAGAAAATCATGTTCTTTTTATCATATATTATTATACATTTGGATTGGGTTTATGCAACTTTAAAGTGCACTCATGAGTCTTGAGCCCATCTATATTTGTTGACTATTGTTGCAGATTTGTTTTGAGGCTTCATGTTGTTGTCATGCTGCTTATTTGATAAAGAGGTTGAAAATATTTATTGACTCATGTTGATGCATAGTTATATCCCATACACGAGTCTTGAGCCAGTCTGTTGTTATTGGCTTTACATGTTATCAATTACAATCTTAAAAGCATTTTTGACTCTTTGACTTTCTAAAATCTCTTTTTGTGGGCCATTTTACAGTCTTTTCTTAGGATCTATTTTGCCTTAATATTGTGTATCTTGTTATAGCATCAAGTATGATTGTTGTTTTGGTGCCTGTTTTGAGGGGAGGATGATAAGAATTTTGCAACTCACAAAGGAAGATGAGATGGTCATATGATATGTAGCCATGCCAAGTATACTTAAATATTTTGTATGGTGGGGAATTGATTATGATTGTTAATGTAGTTCCTATTATTGGATGTTATAATTGAGCCTCGTTTCATTTATAAATGCCTACGTCAAGCTATTGAAGGATATTAGTATGTTGACATGGTTTAGTTTGTTGTTAAAGGAGTACATGAAAAACATAACAAAACCGTTGATTTCAATTTTTATTGTTCGTCATATTTTTCGTGCATTTTTTTTAACAATGGATATGGATTGATGAATGAAAGCATCGAATGCAACGGTAACATGTTTTGATAAAGGCATGTACGTTCAAGGTCCCTTTAACCTTTTTATTGCCTCCTACTAGAGTTTGGGTGTTACATATTTGACTATGATATGTTGTTATTATGTAGCCACTGTTAAGTTGTCCTAACAGTATGAATCCATCAAACCTTGCAGAATTGTTAAATGTCGCTTGTGCATGTTTACGTGTTCATGTTTCAAAAAGAAAATCCTAAAGAATTGGTACATTTTGTGAGGGTGTGATGATAAGTATTTGGTGTATTACAAACTCTTTACGACCTTCAATGTTGGTGATGTCTACTTTGGTATTTTATATGGCAATCATAGTGCTTATATCAAAGGTGATTTAATAATGTGAGTAGTTAAATTGTAGAGTATGAATCTTGAGCCCATTTCGGAAATTCTGTGGTGTATAAGTCTTGATATGAGAAGCATAGCATTTTCCAATTTCATGTAAATCCTTCATATTTGGTAGTTTTTTGCAGTTTTGGTCTCTCGGCCAAAGTATTATATCTAAAAGGATAAAAGCTATATTATGCATTTCTCTTAACCTTAACCATAGTTGTAGATTGATAAACGAAAGCGTCTATTTCAAACTTTTTGGATCCAGATAGAGTTAATGAGCTGGATGAAGATGAAGATAGCAAGATTTTGAAACTTTTTAGATCTAGATGCGAAAAATAAACATTTGGACAAAAGTGGTTAAACTGGACAAACCGTAGAGAGAAGAAAATGACATTTTACTCTAAAAAATGTAGTAATAATATACTCAAATGAAAGAGTATAAAATAATTGTTTTATGGTGTAATCTTTTTAAAAAAAATATTAAAATGCACGGATAGTCGTTATGGTTTGTCAAAATTTCACCTTTAGAACCCAACTTTTTAAAATTGCATGTGTGGTCTTTGTGGTTTGTTCGGTTGTTACTCGGATAGACCCTAGAGTGGATGACAATTAGTTTTCTCTGTTAAATCCATATAAATTGACTAAAATGCCCTTATCATTAAAATACAATAACTTAAATATAAAAAGAAATATAAAAAACTTTAATAAATTACGTGCGAGCCACTTTTTATTTAAAAATAAGAGTAAATTGTCATTTTAGTCCCTGAGGTTTGTCTCAAATTGTCATTTTAGTCCAAATAATTTTTTTTCTCCTCTGGGTCCCTAAGTTTTCCATTTTCTTGCAATTTTGATCACGTTGCCTGACTCCGTTAAAAAACCTCAGTTTTAACCAGGGGTATTATTGGCATTTTCGTAATAATTATAATACTAATAATATTTTTAATATAAAACACCAAAAAACTAACTTTGATTTTTGTTTCTATAAAAATCTGAATAACACCCCCCACCCCCACCCCCTTCTCTCTCGTTCTTCATCCATTTACTTTCTTTCGCTCCACAACCATTGGTGCCAGTGTCACCGCCACCGATCCACAATCATCACCCACCCCTGGCACTCACCCTCGCCAACCACCGTCACTGACCTCCACCACCAAAATGTCAACAACAACGTTAGTTTACCTAGGGGCACCTTCACCACCGTCACCGACCTCCGCCCCATCACAACATTAGTTTTTTTGTGTTTTATATTATAAATACTAGATTTACCACCCACCGTTATGCGGCAGAGGCGTAAAATCATGTCGAATAGCACCAATGCCACATCACCGCTAGCGACAACCAATACTGAAGTTACGATATGTTAATGCGAATAAATTAGATTGTAACGTAAAACATAGAAAATAATAATTAAGTCGATTTAGGACGCTGCGTATTGTAACGAACCTGCCAAATGTGAAAAAAATATACGAGAGGTAAAAACGTTGAACCACACACACACATTGAGCCATGTTAACTCGCAAAATCTAGTATAAAGCGTAAAACAAACGTTAAAACGTTGAACCACACACACTTTACGCCATGTTAACTCGCAAAATTTAAAACGAAAAACCTGCGAATTATGAATAGTGGGGGACCAAAGTTGAAAGTAAAAAAAGTTATAAGGTTAAATTGCAATAGATGAAAACTTTTGAGTTAAAAGTAAAGGGTCAAATAGATTTGGGTTAAAAGTGTAATATCAACTTTTTTTAAAAAGCTTTCAAAGCTTTGAGTACAATAGCTATATGCCTAAATATGCTCCTAATTTATAACTTATTAATTTTAAATTTAAAAATAAATTCAAAACAAAATTACAAATCATGAAAATATACGATAAAATAGATTTTAGCTTAAGATTATATATAGATAAACGTGATATTAAAAATTAAAATTTTTGAATATATGTAAAAGCCAAAACAAATAAAAAATTAAATTTAAAAAAATTGGATTGTAGGAGGTGTTGCCATGTGGCATTAATTATAGTCTTTTATTAGAATTTAGATTATTAGTATTCTAATTATTACGAAAATGCCAAGAATACCCCTGGTTAAAACTGAGGTTTTGTAACGGAGTTAGGCAATGTGATTAAAATGGCAAGCAAATGGAAAACTCAGGGACCCAGAGGAGAAAGAAAAAACTATTTGGACTAAAATGGCAATTTGAGACAAAACTCAGGGACTAAAATGGCAATTTACTCTAAAAATAAACACCTAATCTTCACCACTAAATTCATCTTCAACCTGCAGCCACCTCCACCCACACCCGTTAAGACGCACCCTTTTTCAAATCTAAAACATTTAGAGAGAGAGAGATATAGAGAGAAGCTTAGAGAGAGAGAAAACAAGGAAAGTAGTGGTGCGAGATCGGAGATATAGAAGCTCCGACGACAACATGAACGACCCCTTTCATTTGAATCTGAACGATGAAGGGTCCACTTGTAACACCCGTAAATTTTCATCCAATGATGAGGCAACACGTGTCCCCAATTTCCAACTGAGGAAAGAGAATTTATCATTCGACTGTGAAACGATACAAATTCGAACCTCAAATTAATCCTGACTATTTGGAAGGAGGAAGTAATTATATTCTACGTTCATTGAAACGTATTTCGTATCTCCGAATAATCCCGATTCTGGGAAGGAGAGAAACTTTTACCGTGCGTTAACTAAAACACGTCCCGGATCTTCGACAAATCTCAACTAAGAGAAAAGAGGGGGACTAAAAGTACCAAATGGCCAAAGATATAAAATCTAAGTGCATAGGCTACCAAATGGCTCTGATACCACCTTCTGTCGCGACCCCCGACCCCACCCCGGGAGCGGGGGCTGCGAGACACAGAGCTGGTGGTACCGGTGTTTATGAATTTGGCAGCGGAATTATGACATCAGGATCGTAGTTAGAAAATAAATCACAGAGTTTCAAAACACCAAAGTTTTATATTAAACAAATGGGGTAAAACCCATGTTTCCATTACAATACATATTTTTAGGGACAAACCCTAATTTATGGAAAACATAAACTCCTTTTTATTTAGGTAACTTTTATAGCCACTTTTCTAAGATTTCAGTGCTCTCTAGCTGGCTTCTGTTAGCTTCACATTAAGTTACCTGAAACGCGTTTTAAAAACATTTTATCAGCAAGAAATACTGGCGAATCCATCACAAGTGATTATACTTTACAGTTATTGAGGAGCATCCACATTTACAATGTTTATATCTACATAATTACTCAATCAGTACTGTCAATCCTGACTTGTGGGTCATATTATGTTGGGCCCTGTCACCCAACAGTAACGGTTCCTGTCATCCTCCTGTGACTTTGGACTAGCAATGTATACAAAACCCCAACATACCGGCAATAATTGTAGAATACATATACTCAATCATTGTTAAGCATAATTAAAATATTTGAGGTTTTGGTAACACATTTTGACTCACAAAAAGATTTACAAAAAGAGAATGTACTCGCCTTGAACACTTAAGTTTCCTACGGAGTACCTGGTGATAGTTCTTGATTACTTCCTGGGATTTCTATTAAAACATACAATGCACATGTGTTAGTAAGTTAACCCAAGTCACTTTAACCATACAACACTCGACAGAACTCCAACGAACATAGTCAGGCAATGCCTAGACATGCGTTGGCGATTCTAGATCGATTGGGTAGGGTGTCCATACAACACTCGACAGAACTCCAACGAACGTAGTCGGGAGAGCCGAGACATGCGTTGGCGATTCTAGATCGATTGGGTAGGGTAGTGAATTATTGATATGGAGTTAAGTTACTTACAGCGGGCAGCGCTTCGCATGTTTAGGGGTTTAGGGATTTAGGGGGTGTTGCACGAAGAAACAGAGATTCAGAGAGTATACGTTTGATTTAATCGATCGCAAATGAGCACAGAACTCAGTCCCACGCTGCTCCTTTTATACCCGTTTTTGACCTCCCCGGCGCGTCGCGCGGGGATCTGGGTTACCTCTCGCGTGGCGCCTGAGGTGCCTAGCTAGGATAGGTCAGCCTGGTCACAAGTGTAGGGTTGCCAGATGGCGCGAAACGGTGACTCGTCACCTGGATACCTCTCGCGCATCGCGACAGAGATTGGTGTCTCTGGCGCGTGGCGCCTTGACTGTCCAGGTGAACCTGTCTCGTTTTACGTGCCGTGTCTCGATTTGTGTATCTGGTTTTACGTTTCAGCTAAATTTCGGGGTGTTTTGGATAGTTGTTACACGCGGGGGGATGCAAATTAGAGGAGAGAGAAACTATTACCTTGGATTGACTAGAACCCCCTTACAAAAAACCCACGCGCCTCCTCTTTTTGATTCAGTTTAATTCATTTAATCTTAACCCTTGATTACTAAATGGATGGACAAGATTACTTCCTATCCTTCCTAGTGATAGAAACTTCCTATTGTATCCTAACCCTTGGTTTATAATTAAAATTACCTTATAGGACCAAAAAGTAACTTATAAGAAATTAAGTAAATATGAGTTTGCATATGCACTTATCTGTCTCTCTTATTTTTCTTATTTAAGGTTGTTATAAATGATGTTTAAGTTTACATATATAATACGCTATGGTTTCTTAATACGAGCATATCAGATGGGAAGAGTAATTGCATCTGGTTAGGAGACGGGTCAAATATGTTCTCGGATTGGTTGATACGTTTGTGGATAGAAAAACAAGGTTTACATAAAGAGGATAATGCCATTATGGGTGAACTGAGTGCCTTTGAAGATCAATTGTTTTGATGACAATTGGGGTTATAAAATCCCTATGGGCGAGGCATTAGCTAGGAGTGGAATCCCCATCGCTAGTATAGGACGTTTCTTCTGCGATGAAACACATGAGTCAACTTCTCATATTTGTGTCATGTATATTCGTAAAATGTTTATGGTCATAGATTGCTTCATGGTGCAGTCTCCAACGGGTGTCGCACAACTCAATTGTCGTGTTATTGGATCGCACGAGATCTATCTCGAAACCAGAACCCAACATGAAGCTTATGAATTTGATTTGTTTCTACGGTTCTTGCTTCCTATGGAGTGTGAGAAATGAAAATTTGTCAAAAAAACATAACGCTTAAACACGTCATGAGTGAGGACGAAGTAAATGCAAATACTTTCATACGAGTAAAAAAATATAGTGAATACCCTCCGTCTTCACTGACACATTTGGTACATGTTTAAGTATTTATGCTTTAGTTCCTTATTGTAATTTGTGTTTTTTATCGCCATTCTAAAACAAATTTACAAAGTATATATAAGTACAATTTTTATATTTTATATATAAGCAGTAGGATCAAATACAAACCATATTTCGTATACAAACTATAAGAACTATTTGAAAATGTTATGTGACATCCAACCAATTATAGACAAATGGTAAAATAATAACCTAAACAATATCAATTATATCGAATTCCCTATAGTTATGCTAACAAACAATTAATTTTTTATTTGGATCTTCTTTTTATATGCAATGTGCTGATATAATTCTCCATATAAAAAAATGCCGATATCATTCACATATGTGCTAAAATCAATTATCTTGATTAATTTTCATGTGCTAATATAATTCAAAAGTGCTACTTTTATATATGTATTGTTTTAGCATGTGCTAATTTAACCTTTATAAGTGTTAGGATTTCTTCTCACGGTTTATAGGAAAAATATGTTTGTATCATAACCAACCCCTTTATATATAATTCTGGATATTTAACAATAGTAAAAAAAATGTCTTTTAGTACCTAACTTTCATTTACATCCTTAAACTTTAATAAAGTGATCATTTTGAGTTTTTAACGAATTTCCTGTTATGTGATTTTTTATAGGTTTCATTTTTTATATCACGCTTCACACGAGTTATTTTTATCTTTGTTTCAACGTAAATTTTTGTAACATTGGTTTTAAATCGACCGGTTGTTTTAAACGTTTTTAAACCGTTTGTTTTTTTAAACAACCGACTTTCATCTCTAAATACACCATTGCGACGTGTTGTTTTATCTATATTTAAACTAACAAACTATAATGTCGTGTTTATCTTTATATACATGTTGGTGTAAATTTGGGTTTCCTATTTATATAAACGCTTCACGCGATTTATTTTCATCTACGTTTTGATATGAATTTCTTCACGTTGTTCTTAAACCGACTGGTTTTATTTAAAAGCGTTCGGGTTTTTAAAACGATGGCCCTCATCTCTAAATACACCACTACGTCGTGTTTTTATCTACGTATAACGGACTTGTCGATGTAATGGACGATCGTCGTGTTTATCTTTATATACATTTTGGTATAAATTTTGTTCGAAAAACTTGCCTCCCATATACAACGTCGTAACTTTTTTACGACTTAGAACATCGTCGTGACGTGTTTTTTCTAACCGGTTGTAACCTTTTAAGCGGTTTTTTCACCGTTCGATTTTCGCACTGCCCGACGCTCATCCCTAAAAACCCCATTGTGACAAGTTTTTTTATACACGTTTAAACCGACCTGCAGTAGAGTGTCGACTGCCGTGTTTATTTTTATATATGTTCTGACGTAAAAAAAGTTCGCATAACTTGGCTTTCGTGTAACTATTTTGTGACTTCTGAATATACGGTCGTGACATGTTTTTTTATTCATTACATTCGTGATTTAATTATTTTTATATGTACGTTGAACCAACGGAATACAGGGTATTAATCAAAATTTGGTTTCTTATAAGAAAACTTATAAACGGCGCCGTCATCAAGTATCACCCCAGGAAACCCTAATTCCTAAAACCCTGTCTATATAACAACACGACTGCCTCCCTTTCCTCACATCACCTAAACCCTAATTCCCAAACAAACAATTCGCTTACAAGCAACATTCTTTATTTACTTTTTGCATTCGTCTCGTGTTTAATTTCTTAATTGATACCGTGGGTTGAATCTATGATGATATCTTTAAGGCTTGTTTCTCATGAACATTCGCAGTGGCCGCCTGATCGAGCTTTCGCCTTCGCCAGGCTTGAGAGCCCATGCTGCTCTTTCCTTCCTTGGATGTCTGAGATCCCACATTTTTTTTTTATTCTTTTTCTGTTTTTTTTTTTAAATTGGGGATCGTCTGCCCCTTTTGCAAATTTTGTATTGCTTTAGGGATGGAATGTTATCCCCTGAGATTTAGTTCATCCTATCACTTTGTCAACAAATTTATTAGTATTTTTTTTTTACTAATTTACAATTTGTTGAGATCATTAAGGGGTGGAATATATGGTTTTTTAGTTTTGGTGTTGTTTATTAAAAGGAACTGGTGATGATATCTTTAAGGCTTGTTTCTCAGAAACATTCGCAGTGGCCGCCTAAGAACTTTCGCCTTCGCCAGGCTTGAGAGTTTGTGCTGTTTTGCTCCTTCCTTGGATGTCTGAAGTTCATTTGTTTTTTAAATGTTTTTTCAAAAAATAAAATAAAGTTGGGGTATCTCGGTGATGATTTGACAGATGACGAGTCTGATATATCCATTCTATTCATTATGAAGACGAATCGAGGCATTTGTCTGAGAGATACCACCCTTGTTTGCTGTTATTATTATTTTTGTTTTGGTAGTTTTGTATTTCCTGAACAATGTTTTTGAATTGGTTGATAGCTAAATTTTGCAGGCTATGTTTGTTGATTGTCTTTGAGAGCTGCTGGATCAAACGACGTTGTGGGGTGATGCAAATGTAGTTAAAGAATGGATCTGACACTGATTAAGATTAGGGTTTTTTCGATTGGTAAAAGTATTGTTATGTTTTTTTATGTAATCAAAGTTTGAACGTTTAATAGATAAATAGATTGTAATATACTGGAATTGTGTTAAAGTTAGTTTTATTACGTATTGTGGTCTTTTGATTGAGTTCTGCTATTCCAAAGGTGGTTGGAATCAATCCGTAGTGTTTTGATTTAAAAATTAATACTGATTTTGTTGGGTTATCATAGCATAGCTATTCTGTGCATTCTGGCTAAATATACTTTTACCTATATTGCAACATGAGATTCCTTTCGATGAAAGGACATACCAAGTTTATATTATGTTGTTCGAAGTTTGAAGTTTATCTGAACGGATATCTAAGCTTGTTTGTAAGACTGCATGTTGGTTGTGGTACGTGAGGGAGTAGCCGCTAGCCACATCGGCGAGCGGAGGTTACCACAACAGGCTCAAGTGAGGGGTTGCGCGAGTGGATAGGGTGATGAGTTGAATCAGTCGATTAATATATGTAAATTGTTTAGAACCAAGTTGATTGCTTATTTTTGCAAATTGTTAACGTTCCCCGCTCAAGAAGCATGTGCTCTTTTCTCAATTCTTCTCTTGATACTTGTAGTGGTTGATTTCCTTATTTGTTTGTATTTAAGCTCTAGCCCAAGCTGACCCTTGCTCGACTAGTAAGCGATCCCATGCTTGATTTACCATCTTTTTTCAACCCTTTGAGCGAATTATGTCAAAGTTGCGATGGGATTATTATATCATATTGTTAGTATGGTTTGCATAACATCTTTCTCCTACCAACCACTAACCTAACAAATGTTTCATAAAATCAAGAATATCACCACTTACATTATTAGTTTATATTACAACCTAACAACTTTCTTCAAGTGGTGATATTACATTATTAGTGATATTTCAAACATTACAAACCAACCACAAACATCCATCTCCAATATTAATTAGATGGCCTCCCTACGAAAATTAGGACTCACAATCTCTCTTTATACGTCATTAAATAATATCCGGGGAATTAATGGTGGGGGGAAAGCTTCTTGGGTCTAGGAGGAACAACAGTATCAGTGTTATTGCTCTCCAAGAATCGAAGGTAGAGTCGGTCTCGAATGCCTGTCTAGCTAAATTTTGGGGTGATAGGAATTTTGAATCAGCCAGTGAAAGCTCGACGTCTGGATCTGGGACCCCAAAGTTCTGAAGATTGATAATATTATCAAGAAGAGGTTTTTCCTAATCATTAGGGGGTGTATCGATGAGAGTGGGGAGAAGGTTAACCTCCTTAATGTTTATGCTCCTCAAGGAACGGTGGCCAAAAGGCAGCTTTGGTCCGATATTTCCAACCAATTAGGAAACGCAGATGGGTTGTGGGTCCTAACCGGTGACTTCAATGCTGTTCGGTCTCCCGAAGAAAGGAAGCACTCGAAATATAAACCGGTATGTGCTAATAATTTTAACGATTTTATTTTTAACAATGGCTTGTTAGAATACCCGATGCAGGGGAGAAAGTTCACATGCATTAGGGACAACGGGAAAAAGCTTAGTAAGCTGGATCTCTTCTTAGTCTGCCCAGAGTTCTTTAACAAGTGGCCGGATGCATGTGTGAGAGTTATGCCTAGTCGGTTCTCTGACCATTCTCTCGATGGTGGATTTGAAATTTGGTCCCCGTCCGTTCTTGGATTGGGAAACCGGGTTTTGATGAATCGGTCAAAGCGGCAGTAGAGGGGTTCTCTCTCCATGAACCCCCAGACTCGTGTTTGACTGCTAAGTTTGCTCGTATTAGATCGTGTGTAAAGATATGGAGGGATGAATATTTGAGCAAGGAAGGTGAAAGTGAAAAATTGGCTTTATCTGAATTGGAACAGCTGAAAGTGGATATGGAAACGAGAGAACTGTCCGAGGAGGAGGAGGAGTGGACCTTGGCGGAAAATAGGAGGATTATAAAAGAAGTGGAAATTAGAAAGAATTTGGACCTTATTCAGAGATCTCGAATGAAGTGGGCGATTGAGGGGGACGAGAACTCGAAATTTTTCCATGCAATGGTGAATAATAGGAAGGCCACTAACAATATTCATGGCTTGAATATTAACGGTGAGTGGTGCACTAAACCGTCTACAGTTAAAAAAAAATATCTTTCGTTTTTTCCGTGACAGGTTTAAAGACAAGGTCCCCATCAGACCTGACCTTTCATGTGAAAACATTAAGAAGATTTCAGAATCAGATAGTGAATTGTTGGTGGAGCCTTTTGAGGCATCGGAAATAAAAGACGCTGTTTTTGAATGTGGGGACGACCGGGCTCCGGGTCCGGATGGGATGAACCTTAGTAGGTTCATAAAACACTACTGGGAGATTAGTAATGGAAGTGGATCGTCCTTCATCACGCTTGCCCCGAAAGTTAGCGACCCGGTTACTCTTAACAACTATTGACCCATCAATCTGGTGGGGGTTATTAGTAAGGTTATATCCAAGGTTATTGCTACTCGGATGAGAAAGATGTTAGACAAAGTCATCTCGGAATCTCAGTCGGCTTTCCTTAAAGGAAGATTCATTTTGGATGGGCCTCTCATTGTAAACGAGCTTATCACTTGGACTAAAAAGAAGAAGTTAAAGGCGTTTTTTCTTAAGATTGATTTTGAAAAAGCCTATGACAACGTTAATTGGAATTTTGTAGTTAGTGTCCTCCAGCAAATGGGATTTTCAAACAAATGGTGTAACTGGATCTATGGGATTCTTAAGTCAGCTAGATCATCCATTCTGGTTAACGGGGCCCCAACTTTCCAATTCCAGTGTGAAAAAGGAATGAGGCAAGGTGACCCGCTCTCCCCGTTTCTTTTTTTAGTGGTGATGGAGGCGCTTTCGTACATGCTAAAGAAAGCAAAGGAAGCGGGGACGATTATGGGCATTAAAACTCCAAACAACGGGCCGATAGTTTCTCACCTTTTATACGCGGACGACGCCATTGGGTGATGGGTGAATGGTCCAAGGATGAAGTGGTGAACATTGTTAGAATCCTGCGGTGTTTCCACCTATGTTCAGGTCTTAAAATTAACCTCGAAAAATCGAACCTGTACGGTATAGGAGTGGAAGCGGGAGAGATTGAGACATGGCTAACGAGGTAGGATGTAGACCAGACTCTCTTCCTTTCAAATATTTAGGTTTAAAGGTGGGGGCCAATATGAATCGGGTCAACAATTGGCGACCAGTTTATGACTCTTTTCGGCATCGACTTGCCAAGTGGAAATCGCACCTTTTGTCTATTGGGGGTAGAGTCATGATTATTAAGTCTGTTCTGGAGTCTCCCGAACTATTATTTCTCGCTTTACAAGGCGCCTAAAAAGGTCATCTCGGATTTAGAAGGTATGATTAAGAGATTTTTGTGGGAGGCTCAACCGATGAAAGGAAAATGCACTGGGTGTCATGGGACCGGGTGGCTTGTCATAAGAAAGAAGGAGGGCTTGGTTTGAATAAGTTAAAGGAGGTTAACCTTTGAACCACACATGGTCAAAGTCGCTAGCGCTCCTTAGTCGGAGTTGAGAGTAGTGGGGAAGTACTCGGGAAAATGCACTGGGTGTCATGGGACCGGGTGGCTTGTCATAAGAAAGAAGGAGGGCTTGGTTTGAATAAGTTAAAGGAGGTTAACCTTTGAACCACACATGGTCAAAGTCGCTAGCGCTCCTTAGTCGGAGTTGAGAGTAGTGGGGAAGTACTCGGGCCTCGGCAATCTACCTTGTAGCGAGTACTCGGCCTAGTGTCACGATCCGCCTAAATACAAAACCTTTTTCCCGAGTTCCGGAAGATTCTTGAACACTAAGGAAGCGTCTTGGGCTGCCCTGAAGTTTCTGAAACATCTTGGCACCATCGGAAGACTCTCGATCAGCCTTGAAGGAGCTAAGAGGGTCTAGAAAGGGCTGCATAATTCTGCCCAAAGTTTCAGCCAACAACACTCTAGAATCACGATGAAAACACTTAGAAGTCATGGATATTTTGAAGGAACTCTCTAGATTTCAACTCATAAATATCCAAGATATTTGTAAGGAACTCTCTAGTTAACAATTCTCTAGAACTAGTATGAACTAGTATAAATAGGATATAAAGGTCTCATTTTGTGTTCACCCAATACTTTAGCAAGTTTGTATACTTGTAAACCCACTCTTGTAAACTCTCTTGTAATCAATACAAAGTTGTTTCCTTGTAAACAATATTTGCAAATCACCCGAGTCACTAAAAACACTACATCGTTGGGACACGAGGCAACCATGGAACCAGGTGATCCAAAGATGTGTGAATATCAAATTATCAACAAATGATCGTTCATTTGAAAAACGACAATTGACTTGCCCCTTGCCCTCAATGAGCCACGAGCTGGCACAAATGGTATCCGAGCCTAGTTCGAGCTCAAGTTTTTAACTCAGTTTTTAATGGCTTTTAACTTAGTTAAGCTTAATTGTTTCTATTTGAGCTCTAGCCCAAGCTGACCCTTGCTCGACCAGTAAGCGATCCAAGCTTGATTTTTTTTCAAGCCTTCGAGCGAGTCAAAGTTACAATGGGATTATTATATCATATTGTTAGTATGGTTTGCATAACATCTTTCTCCTAATCACAAACCAACCACTAACCAATGTCTATTAATAAGTGCTACCTAACAGTTTTCTTCAAGTGACGATATTTCATAAAAATAAAAAATATCACCACTTGCATTATTACTTGATATTACAACCTAACAACTTTCTTCAAAGGGTGATATTTCAAACCTTACAAACTAACCACAAACATCCATGTCCAATATTAATTAAAATGGCCTCCCTAACAAACCTCTTACGAAAATTAGGAATCACAATCTCTCTTTATATGTCATTAAATGGATTACATGCCTGATAATCTGATATTGACTAATGCTTTTATATAGCAAACAAAGATTTTTGTGATATGCCACTTATATTCAAGTATGATGATATCCCTTAAAAACAGGTTTACCAATACTGATACGCAACAAAAACAGATGATATGCAAGTCACGATCACATAGGTTACAAAACAAAATACCCGGTACATGGTTGCGTATCACATGCATTTACGTATACATTATATACGCAAGCAAAACTACACACGATAATCAAGGATGGGTATAAGCATGATTTTTATCGGACATAGCTACTGTATCTTCACAAAATTTCACTTATTTCGAAGTTTCACAACAAGAATTGAGCGATCATTGTTATCCACTTTGCTACGCACGCGAACATGATACATATTAACGAGTATGTGTTTCGTCATAACCTCATATATAAAATGAAAAATATTAACCCATATTAAATCCTTTTAGCTGTCCTTTTAGAATTATCTTCGGTATTCTCACATGAATATATGTTCGGTAACAAATTATTTTTATAGAGAATACTAAATTCTTTACTTACATTGTACCTATAGTTTAATAGAATGGATTTTAAACATGTAATATTTCATAACCATGTATGTATTACATTATTCCAAGTCCAACCCTAAACGACATAAGTCTTTTATGATAATTAACACACCCTAATCAAGTTTTTTTTAAGGCAATGCCCATAAAGATTGATCATACCAAGAGTTAATTCGAAGAAAACATCTGTTTCATTCCATCTACATTACATCATGCAAAAGTTAAATAACAAACCACACAAAATGTACGTTCATTGTCACAAATAATTAACAAACCAATGCAACGCGTACTGTGTAAACCAACAAAAGTTAAAAAGTTTTGCTTTTTCAGCCATCATGCCTTCACACAACAACTGAAGCAACCTAATAAGCTTTTCCTGCTCTGCACCTAAAATCAACAATAAAACCAAATTAATACAATTTATTAATAACTGGTGCAATGAATATATTATACATGAGGCTGCTGCTTACATTTGGAGGTTGGTTGTAATCATTATTGGAAGCAATTGACTGTAGTTGTGGCTGTGCCTGTGCCTGTGTTGCATCAAGTTTAGATTTGTTGGAAGCAATGAACTCTTCTTCATTACCAATGCTAGTTCTTGACAACTCTCTTTTGTTTTGTTTCCTCTTTTCTCTGATTTTCGAGAAATCCAAAGAATAATCTGGCAACGGTCCCTTTTGGTCCCAATCCCCAAATTGTGGCACCGATAACCACGGTGCATCTTTCTACAAACACATCATTCATGTTAACAATGTGTTAGGCCAATATTCTTATACAAAGAAATCACACTGTATTCTTACAAGAGACTATTGCTAATCATCAGATTGCTTCAAGACTCGTTATTCATCCATCATTTAGCGTAGTGATCATAACTTGTTTACTTAAAATTAAGAAATTTGTTTGTCATTCCCTAATGTTCTTTATTTTTTTACTGGGTCCCATTTTCATGATTATATAAACGTAGATAAGACCTAAAAGTTATAAATTGATTTCTGATCATACAACATAACCAGATAATCACTATATATATATATAATGTCAATCAAAGACGCTATGCAAATATATCAAGTTATGTTAACCATATGGTATAATATATTCAATCATGTATGTACAGCTGGAGCATTCAAACTTTGAATTTTTCAAACAAAACCAAAATGTCAATTCCCTCAATTTGAAAAAATAAAGTGGAAAACAAATTCTATACACAATTTATCGCATCAAGCTATCATGACCACCACCACTCCTAGAATCCCCTTTTCTTTCAATATTGTAAAAAGAAACACTGTTTTCAATTTTTCAAAACCTGACCGGACACCAAATCAGACGTGTTACTAGTCCGCTACTCACTACATGACTCAAACCAGATTTAAGAACCGGATTAACCTAATCAAATTCAAACTCCCGCACATCATAATATATCAGATTAACAGATTTTCCGGCACCGAAACGAGCAAACAATAGCGTTACTGTACTAGAACATGATCTGTGCATTCTCACTAATTTGCTGGAACATAAACAGCGAGTATAAACCCTAGCCTAACAAATCGCATCATCCTCTTAGAAACAGAAAACCTAATCATTTCTAAACGAAAATAAGTCGTAACAATTGCAATATACATCATTTATTAAGTTCCGAAATAAAAAATAAATAAAAAAAAACATAAAAAACACACAGTATGCACGAAATCTACCTCTTCTTTCGAGTTATCCATGCAATCGGATCGTCGATTACACACAGAGCAGAACGATCTTCGATGTTCGTTGATTCTGAGTAAAACTACAGATTATGTGACAAAAAATTATACAGAATTGTGAACAATACAGTTTGTTTGTGTGTGAGAGAGAGATTTGAGAGAGAGAGAGGGGCATACAGCGACAGGAGCACCGCAAAGGAGAGGCTTTCGTGTGGCTAATCTGCACTACGACAAGGAGGATTATCTTCGTCAGCTGTATAAAGTATAAATCCACCCGAACTTTTTATAGGGCTTGTTTGGGTTGTTATTTACCACTTTGCCACGGTGTTCACGCGCTTTGGAGTGAGCTCGTGTCGCTTTTTTTACTTTTTTCCCGCGGGCCCATTGGCGGATTCATGTTAAAAAGCAGGGAAAATAGTTGTTTAGCTTTGAAAAGGAAGGGATTGTGTATTTCAATAAGTTGATGTTTATTTGAACATTAATAAACCTACCTTTGAGTGTTTTGTTTGCAACATATCATTAGTAAAAAGCTATATCTAACTATTGATCGCTTTTTGTTGTCGTTCTTGATGAGGCCTCGGTTAACTTTCGGTTGAACTTACTGACGATGTTAAATGTGACTTAAAAATCATACTTTCGGTTAGATTAAAGTTAAAATTTTCTTTATTTTATGTCTAGAATAGTGTTTGTTTTTCACTTATGCTGATGTCTGTCTGTTTTTAGTTTGAATGTTATATGCCCCACGTATACCGTGTTTTACCTGATCTCCCTGATTAGCATGATATTGATAGGAATTAGGAAATTTCGCTAAGATGTTATCACATTCACTTGAATAAGAAAATTTTGTGTTTTTCTATTAATCAATTGCTCAACTTTTATGTGCAGTGAACTTTCCGGTCCCAATCTTAGATCTACTAGTAGGTAGTGCTCGTTTCATAGAATGTAATAGAATTGGAATTTAAATTGGGTTCTAGAAAATCTTTTGTAAACCCCTAATGTGTAATGAAATTGGAATGTAAAATGACATAACTACCTTGAAATCTTATAACCTGTTTAGTTGATATAATTTCAAGGGACTTATATTCAATTCTTTGTTGAAATGAACAACATAAGTAATGGAATTTGTATTCTAATTCCATCCAGGATCCATTACATTATGTAAACGAACACTTTAGCTTTGTTTAGTGATATTGAGACCCTAACAATTTTCACCTAACATTATGATTTACCAAGAAAGAAAACAAAAACTAAAACTTATTTGAAGTAATTATAATGGAATTAAAAGTAAATAGAAGTATATTTTATAGGAGATCTATACATCGAATATACACATCTATACATACATGTAGCCTTTTCTGGATAGAAAATGTAGATTTTTGATCCTTAACAATCAACTCATGAATACCAAACTTCTTTTACATCCTCAAGTTCCCCTCACCTTTTATTTTATTAGTATAGATTTATATCTACACACAGTGTGAGGTTTGCGACTCAACTTTCAAACTGGTCTTAAATAGCTTACACAGGTATTATTTGGTTTGGGTGTGGGTTTGGTCCAATGGCAATGTCATTGGAGTTAAAAAATGGAGGTCCAAGAGTTCAAACATCGTTAACATTGCCTTTCAATAAAAGATGTAGGCCTAGACTATTTGCACACCAAGTGTGTAGATAGTCATGCCTAAAATGTGTTTTTTGTTCTATATGCACACCCTGCAGTGTCGAGCTGTGGCCAAAGCGTGGCGTTTTGGTCCGGTCAACCAGACAAAGATTGACGGGTGTCTGACGGGTCTGTTGACAGGACCAAAACGCGGCCAAAGCTCGGCGTTTTGGTCCGGTCAACAGACCCGTCAGTCTTTGTCTGGTTGACCGGACCAAAACGTCGCATTTTGGCCACAGCTCGACACTGATATAGGACAAAAAACACCTTTTAGGGTGTGCATATAGTCACATTAGTGTCCCAATAGGTACACCCAAGATGTATTATCTTGTGTACTTTTGAATGTCGAGTTAATTACTGTTTTCGTCCCTATGGTTTGTCAAATATTTCAGTCCATTAATTTAAAAATTGCGATTTCAGTCCATGTGGTTTCACTTTCGTAACCATTTCAGTCTACCAACTTAACACCATTTATTTATTTATTCTGTTAACTTTGGGTGAAACTACCAAATTGCCCCTATGGTTTAATTAAAAAAAAACGATGGTCACAGGTATCGAACATGTGACATTTGCTTTGAAATGTGATTATTAAACCAATAGGCCATGTATCAAGATTGTGAATGAATTCAAATTGTTTTCCTTATAACATAGCCTATTCATCATCATCTTCCCTAAACCTTTGATCTTTATCAATGGAACTGTGTATCTGCAGCCATGGCGTAACTCGTTTTTTCTTTTCTCCATCCCTCCAATTACAGATCTGATCCTATTCATTTATCTCCTTACATAAATATATTCTGTATCCTCTCTTGTAAATATGATCTTATATACTTGTGGAGGTTTTCTTGAGAGCAAAGTGATTATAATGTTGGAAGAATGCCATGAGTTAATCGATTACTTAGTTGATTCAACACCGCCTTCTTTTTTCTATGATAGGAATTAGGACCACCAATTTGATTTTCCTTAAATAGACTAAATTACAACCGGGATCGAACTCGGATCTTCAGATCGCTTGTGCTTGTTGACTGTCTTACTCTGCTTCTTATATTTTCATTTACCGAATACGGTGAAATTATCTCAACACTGCTTCTCCATTGATAAGATGAAAGGTTTGGGGAAGATGATGATGATGAATAGGCTATGTTATAAGGAAAACAATTTGAACTTATTCATAATCTTGATACATGGCCTATTGGTGTAACAATCACATTTCAAAGCAAAGGTCACAGGTTCAAAACCTGTGATCAGCGTTTTTTTAATTAAACCATAGGGGCAATTTGGTAATTTCACCCAAAGTTAACAGAATAAATGGATGGAGTTAAGTTGGTGGACTGAAATGGTTACAAAAGTGAAACCACAGGGACTGAAATCGCAATTTTTAAACTAAATAGTGATTTTTGACAAACCACAGGGACGAAAACAGTAATTAACTCTTTGAATGTCTAATACCATCGTAAACTTTAAAGAGAAATGCACTTTATGAAGGAAAACGAGTATATATTTAATGAGAATTAGAACTTGGGGTAGAAAGCTGGGTGAACTATATTGACCAAAATAAAGCTGGTATTGACATTGACAGGATTAATATGTAAAATATTAGCAAACTGATAGAAAGTTGATGTTGTAGGGACCAACCCCCACAAACATACAGTTAAAACCAAACAACAATCAAATAATTCAAACCAAATGCCTTCTAGCCTAGCAGTATCCCTAGCAGTATCAAGGTATGTGTTGGCAATACGTTCTCATGTGGTTGAGTGTTCAGCTCCTACGTTGGACGTAGGTGTAGGTTTTAGAAGTAACATTAAAGGGTGTGAGAGTGAGTCATTTTAAAAAATCAAATAATTAAAGGCAAGAATCCAGCTCTTATCTCAAGAAGAGGTAGTCCCAAGCATGCTTAGACTATACGGAGTGGAAGGGCATGAAAAGGGGGCATTAAGCGCCATGTGACAGCCATGTCAGCAAGGGGGCGTTTAACCAGGTGTGGAGAGGCCACCATGCCACTTTTCCACGCCTAGGTCAGTACCTGGACCAGAAATGGTGACCAGTTTAACCAGGCGCCTTCCTTTAATGCATGATTGTACTAGGTTACATGGTCCTAGTAAACGAGACAAAATGTACCGTTCACCACGTACAAATATAAATAGACAAGCTGTAAACCAAAATATGAAAGACTCATACATAAATCTGCTAAATTTATGATTTCTTTGTCCTAATGTTTTAGACACACATCAGCATCCAGTACAAAAACTAAGCCACCCACTGATAAACCAACCTTAACAGCGCTCAATACACTCGTAACATAAAACTCAAAATGGAGTAGGAGATTTAGTGGTTTTATTTTTAAACTTTCTTTATGATCTGCACAACATCTTCATCTTCAAGCTCGTGTTCCTGCCAATCATAAAAAATATTAAAAATCAAGTGACATGTTTTGACTCAAACCCATTTGTAGTTAATAAGGATATGAAAATAAGCCTGCAACATGTAGCTTACCTTGCCAACTCTTTGTGGCTTGTGTTTTGCACTAGAACCCCAGACCAGTGCACTGCATCGAAGTATGGGATCAATGACAAAATGTTGGAATGAAAATATTGTGAAATCAGGCATATTGAAAGTAGATGTAAAATTTCATATGGGCTCTTAATATCAACAATCAATTAATTTTCTTGTTTTATAATTTTGGATGAATCACTTACTACTTAAATTGCTTAAGCATGTCCTTGTGGATTCTAAAGCAGAAATCCTCGACAGTTTTCTTTTTAGATGAAAGAATAACAGGGTCCTCATAGTCTGGATTCATCCCTTTGGGTTTTGTGTAAATACGAGTCAAATTAAGATATTCCCATATCACATCTCTAGAAGACCATCAAGATTCCATTCCAAATGGGCACTGCAACACATCACGGAAATTTTAAAGGAATATAATCGTGATGAACGAGTGTCAATCGTGTCGGGGTGGCGGTTTAAAACTTTAAATCGCCGAACCGCAAACATGAACCATATATTTTTAGTGTCAAAGGAATCAACCCTAACCGGCAAACCCAGACAGGCAGATACACTTAAAATTGTGTAACATGCACAACCCGTTTAACCCATAAAAGAACCAAACAAGTGGATGGGTTGCAATCATGTTAAACGAGATGGCTAATTTGTAAAAAATGGGTTTAAAGGGTCATAAACGGGTCGGCAGGCTGACCTAATTACTTAAACAAGATGACAGGTCAACGTGTTAAATTAAACGAGTTACACTTATTGGTCGACCTAAACACATTCAACAAGTCAAACCAATCACGACCCATTTATTAAACACGTTAAATATGACAACCCAAAACCTGATTATTTTTTTAGTCGTATTTTACGTTGTATCAATAAGTGCCACCTCGATGAAAAGAAAAAAAGACAGTTACATGAACCAATTAAAAACGAGATTACAGCAAAGTGACCCATATTTGATCGCTTTGTTCGCATCATACGATTGTTTTTGCCACAATGAGAGAAAAAAAAAAAGCAAACAGTAACAAGTATCTTAAAATAAGTACCTAACAGGGCAGTAGTGAGGAAGTTCATCCAATATCTCCAGCTCTTCAAGTGTAATCTGATCTATTTTGTTGACAACATAGATGCAAGGAGTATATATCCTACTCCCTTCAATAACATCTATGAGATCATCAGCCGTTGCATCAAACCTAAGAGTGACATCAGCATTATGTATCTTGTATTCGCTGCATATTGCCTTCACTGTTTCAAGATCCAGATGTGTATTAGCAACTGTTGATGTAAAGTTAATTCCACCCTTCTCTTTTTTCCTGAAGGTCAGATTGGGGGCTCCTTATTCAACCTGCAACCATCAAAAAAAGTAAAAAAAAAAAAAAATACAGAACAATCATGAGAAAATAATATTATTCTTAAAAAAAAAAAAAACAAAATACAGAACAATCATGAGAAAATAAAGTCTTAACTTTTAGAGTGCAATCAGATTATTATAGCATATATGCATTTTTCTCAAATTAGTTGAAGATCCAAAACATCTCTCTTTTTTAAAAGTTCCTCAATACTAAAAATCAAGTGAAAAGAAACAACTAAAAGAACATATACGTATATAACTAGGTTATAAAACTTACCTAATGCCAAACCCTTCAAGTTCTTTTTCAATCAAACGTTTGTGAGTTATCGGCTTTATTGCATCGAGCACAATCAGAATACAGTTGCATGTCCTGGCCGTGCTGATAACCTAGATAGCAAGAGCAATTATTGATCAGTTGATAAATGGTTATATTAAGAACATACAAAGAAATCCCAACCACTGCCGACATATATATAACAATAGTCCAAAACTTCAAAAAGTAATTTTGAATCATACTACCAACAAGGTTTATGTTTTCATAAATATTGCTTTCATTTACGAAAACTGGAAGGAACATATAAAAACAAACGATTGCACAGATTACCTGCCTTCCTCTACCCTTTCCATCCTTAGCACCCTCAATAATACCAGGAAGATCCAACAACTGCAAACAAAAGAGAAAAATAATAAATACTAAAAAACAATAAGTCCAAAATAGACCATAGAACACAGGACTACAACAATTCAAGGCTGCATTAGAAAACAAATACTATAGAGTAAATTGCACAAAACGTCCTTTAAGTTTCACCAATCTTGCTGGTTTCAGTCTTAATCTTTAAAAGTTGCCAAAACCAGCCTTTAAGATTAATTTTGTTGCAGGTTTCATCCTTTATCACTAATCCAGTTACTAATCCATGTTAAATGGCCTCACATGCATAGCATGTGAGGGTAAAACCGTCTTTTCCACGGATCCAGTGGAGATATATCATAGTTCCAGATCTCCATCTCCCCCGTTCTCCACTTCCTCATAAACCCTAGAAACAAGACCCAAACCCCACCACCGTCTGCGGTCAGTGTGGCATAGACGAACCAAAACTCCTCCACAAATTTCATTCTTCCTTAACAAATCCCATCAAAAAAATCTCATCTTTCACCCAAAATCCCTCCAAATTTCAATGCGACCCAAACTAATCCCACATCAAATCCCTCAAAACCCATCACAAATTTTCTAGGGTTTCTGAAAAATAATAAAAACAGAGTGAGGGACCAAAACAGGGGAGAATGTCGGGAAAAGAGGATATGCCGGAAGGGACGGTGCGAAATGTAATGGAACAGGAGAATTTGAAGTGGGTATTCGTTGGCGGAAAGGGGGGTGTTGGGAAAACTACGTGTAGTTCGATTCTTGCGATTCTTTTGGCGTCTGTTAGATCCTCTGTTCTCATTATTTCAACTGACCCTGCTCATAATCTTAGCGATGCGTTTCAACAGAGGTTCATCACCGTACAAATCACAGATCTGACGTGATACTTTTTGAAGATCTGTTTAAACTTCAATCCAACGCCTTTGTCGTCGGTTGATGATGCGAGGTGGTGGTGGTTGTGGCAGATCTAGATGGAGGCGGAGGTGTTGTGTGACGATTCGGATGGAGGTGGTGGTGTGGCGGATCTGGATGGAGGCGATGTGTTGGTGTGGTGGATGTAGATGGAGGCGGTGATGAGTGGTGGATTTGGATGGTTCTGTTGTTGCAGACAATTCATAGAGGGAGAGAGATTGAGAGAGAGGGGGCATGGATATATTAGAGTAAACTGAAATTTGAGTAAATTGCACAAAACGTCCTTTAAGTATGAAATAGACGGTTTTACCCTCACATGGCTTGCATGTGATGCCATTTAACATGATTTAATAACTGGGTTAGTGATAAAGGATGAAACCTGCAACAAAATTAATCTTAAAGGCTGGTTTTGGCAACTTTTAAAGATTAAGGCTGAAACCAGCAAGATTGGTGAAACTTAAAGGACGTTTTGTGCAATTTACTCAATACTATATAACATTTAGGCCTGTAAACGAACCGATTATTCATGAACTGTTCGTGAACTTGTTCAGCGGGAAGTTCGTTTATCTTCGTTCATTTATGTTCGTGAACATCCGTTTATGTTCGTTTATTTACATTTGTTTATGTTTGTTCGTTTATATTCATTTCAATTTAAATACATAAGTAGTTATATTTATATAAATAAAAGAGTTAAATGCTTGGTTAGTCCCTGTGGTTTGCGAAAGTTGCAGATTTGGTCCTAAGGGTTTACTAATTACACACTTGGTCCCGGTGGTTGTAATTTTTAAACTCGGGTGGTCCTTAACACTAACCTATGTTAAATATCTTAGTTAAGTGTGTGTGAAATGTCTATTTTACCCCTGAGATTAAAAAAAACAAATAGAAATAAGTGAGCCCCACCTTATCCCACCCTTCTTCTTCCCCACTTCACCCATTTTTGTTAAGAGCCACCCACCACCACCATCTCTCCAAACCAGTGAACCACCACCACCATTACAAACCACCACCTGCAACCAACTCGTTTCTGATATGCTGCTCACCGACCAGGTTATATTCACACACACTTAACTAAGATATTTTTCTATTCACATCTTATTCAGAACATCACAGCTGAGTGTCTGCAATTTCACAAAATAACCGTTAGCCCACGAAACTCTAGAACTACGAATTCATGCCCTGACGACTAAAACACCAATCAGTGCGATTAAATCCGTCACAATTTGATTCAAAAAAGAGCAACGGAGGCAACAACAGTGGAAGCGGTAGCAACAGTACCACCGATTCCACCAATCGGCCTGAGTGGTTGCAACAATATGATTTGATCGGTAAAATCAGTGAAAAAACTTACGGACTCGTGTCTTAGCGAAGATCAAATCAAATCGGAGCAAGTGTATTGCGATTAAGAAGTTTAAACAGTCTAAAGACGATGATGGTGTTTCCCCCACTGTTATTCGTGAAATTATGGTCTGTTTCTATCTTGTTTTTTTCTCCTGTTGTGAAATTTGTGTGGTGTGGTTTTAGGTTTGGTTGAATTAGGGTGAGAAGGAGAACGTAGAAAATCCATCTGATCCAAATGAAGACTGAGACGGCGGAGTTGGTTGCAGGTGGTGGTTTGTAACGGTGGTGGTGGTGGTTCACTGGTTTGGAAAGATGGTTGTGGTGAGTGGCTTTTAACAAAAAGGGGTGAAGTGGGGAAGAAGAAGGGTGGGATAAGGTGAGGCTCACTTATTTCTGTTTTTTTTAATCTCAGGGGTAAAATAGACATTTCACACACTTAACTAAGATATTTAACATAGGTTAGTGTTTAGGACCACCCGAGTTTAAAAATTACAACCACCGGGACCAAGTGTGTAATTAGTAAACCCTTAGGACCAAATCTGCAAATTTCGCAAACCACAGGGACCAACCAAGCATTTAACTCTAAATAAAAATATAAAAGGAATTTTCGGACTACTTATATAAATATAACTAATTGGTAATTGGACGTTTTAGTAATAAAAATGGGGTTTCCAGATAGAATTTATCGTAATTAATCACTAATTTATATAAAAGATTACTTTATGTTCGTTTATGTTTAGTCAACTGTGTTCATTTATGTTTGTTCAATTATTTTCATTTGTGTTGTTTATCGTTTGTTAAATTATGTTCGTTTAAGTTCATTTACGACTTTACGTTCATAAACTATTCGTTTAAGTTTTAAACGAACACGAACATGCTCATTATCCTACTATTAAAAATTAAACCTTATCAATAGTACCAGCACATGTCTGGTAGCTATTCATTGGACCGCATCTGTTGATACACACATGTAACCACATCACATCTCTTTCTCACTACTCTACACATTATTATTATCCTACTATTCAAAATTAAACCTTATCAATAGTACCAGCACATGTCTGGTAGCTATTCATTGGACCGCATCTGTCGATACACACATGTAACCACATCTCATCTCTTTCTCACTACTCTACACGTTATTATCCTGCTGTTAAAAATTTAACCTTATCAATAGTACCAGCACATGTCTGGTAGCTATTCATTGAACCGCATCTGTCGATACACACATGTAACCACATCTCATCTCTTTCTCACTACTCTACACGTTATTATCCTGCTGTTAAAAATTTAACCTTATCAATAGTACCAGCACATGTCTGGTAGCTATTCATTGGACCGCATCTGTTGATACACACATGTAACCACATCACATCTCTTTCTCACTACTCTACACCACCTCCTCTCAAGCCACACTTTCCAGCACCATCCAGAGAATCAGAGGGACCCTGAGGAGAAAGATGGGGACATGGAGATGAAGAAATCAAAGTTGACGCCTATGGAGAAATCGGTGGTTGCGTGGTAGGTACCACTGCTGCACCTGCGGCTTCTGTTGTGGATGGTCGTGTCGTGCTCTATGGATCGGCGGATGTGGATGGTCCTGACGGTGGTTCAGCACGGTGATGGCAGACAACACCGCGACGGCGGTAGCGGTGAACAGTTTTAACCTACTCTGCACCAAGCCCACGCGTCTAAAGCCCTCCTCGTCTTCAGCCACGTATGTTTATGTTCTTCAGCCGAGTGACGACGACGGAGATTCAGTTTCAAAGAAGAAAGAAACAAAAAAAACAGAGAAAGAGGAAGAGCGGGCAATTTCTAGGGTTTTGGTGGTGCCGGTAGACGGTGACATGAGAAGGTAATGGCGGGTCGGAGGTGGTGTACAAAGACTCATCCATATAACCACAGCCGAACACACGGTAGAAGCGGTTGTCAGCAGTGTTTGATCGCCGACAACACGAATTCACGTCACTGTTCCAAATCTTTATCAGAAACGTCTTGAAATAGGTAAAAAAACTAACCTACAATTTCACTGCGAACCTTTTAATTTGTTAATAGAAACTAAAGTTTTGGGCTTGGGCTTGGGCTTTGAGATTGAGAACGACGTTTGGAAGTATAAATCTAACTAGGAAGATGAACAGTAACGTAGGTATTTTAAATTGTTTTCAAACAGAGAGTCGGGGTTCGTGTCAAAAGTCATTTGTTTCTATTTGTTATGTGTATAAGTGATGATGCCCCTGTTTATGTTGTGTTTATTTTTATTGGTGAACATAATTCATGTCGTTTTATAGGTTGATTGTGTAGATTTTTTGTCGTCAAACAAGCTAGCGAATTTGAAAAGGAACATGCTATGAACAATAGACCCACCGTAAACAGTCAACTTTTGTATGGTTTTCATTTCATGTCCATGGCAATTGAGATTTGAAAGTAGCTTTATGATTATTGGGATATGGGTCTGATGAAAGTGATTCTCATCATTTGACTAGCAAGTTTAATAGTCATCTTTTTCTATAATAATTCCATCTGCTGATTATTTTTTAATCGTGATAAGTTTGGTGTTGTTCCATTTCTTGAGAGACTTAGTAGGGACTTGGGAGAACAATTTTGTAAACTGGAGATTTAAACGAGACTATATGTGCTTAATTCAGATTTATTGTTTTACCTTAGTTAGGATTAACTCCCATACTGTATTTGTATGGAATAATTTCTCAAACAGATCAGGGTTTGCAGGTCATGGAGTCAGCGGATATTTGTATCTACAAGCTCGGCTCAATTTGAGGCTTTGGCATACAGACTCAGGCAGCACAAGAGCGGAACAGTTCATTCACATTCTTCTTTTGAACCCGCCCGAACTACTACCAACTGACCCTTTACTGGTGCGTCCTCTAGCACTCTTATGCTTTAATCAAATACATAATGCATGGGACCAATGACGAACAACTTCCAGTTATATCATGGCTTCTTCTTCACACATCGCACCACGCATTTCTTGCAAATTCATCATCTTCCTTCTCTTATAAGATCGTTACACTTATTGAGGTCATCCATTTGAAATCTTGCTTAATTAAGTGTCTTGCGAAACTGATTTTACCCAACTTGAATAACTGTAGTTTTATGTTTTTTGTTTGATTTAGACTACAATGGAAGACGAATCTGAAAAATACCAGCCTCCTTTCTCTAAATAACATCAAGGTAGGGGTTCAACACGACATCCTTGAAGAGCTTTACAAAAAGGTCCAGGGGGTCCATACGGCCATTCGTGAACCACCCAACTAGCACAAGAGGTAGCTACAACCTTTATTTTAGATGTTGCCTGATTGGTACAGTTATGCATTTACAACAGCTTTTAATTGTATTTTGACACCGAATTATTATCATAACGGTTGTGACCATTTATACTTAACATGTTCTTTTCATTATTTTTTTTACCAATTGTTGTTGTTTGTTATGTCCTTCGAGTGCTTACGTTTAACCTTACTACCTTCATTCAGAACTTTTTTATACAGAATTGGCCGCCTCTACTTCTCGACATTGTGGTGGTCTTGGTTTTTTTTTTAAAACCAAAACATGAAAGCTCTCACTAGGTAATTAATGTCATTGCTTCTGTCTCATATACGAATTTCGAACAAAAGAAATCAAATTAATTGTTTGAATTCGAAAAATTTGCCTACCTATTTTCTAAAAGTATAATCTTGCTTTGTTCGATTCATTTTATGTTGGATGGTTGGGTAGTTGAAGTTTCTCCCCTTCCGACTTTGTTGTTGACTAAAAGTATTTTCCTTATTGAAAGCATACATAGAACTCACGGTATAATGTAAACACTATATTTGATTTCATACCTTGTAATAGTTCCGTTTTGTGATTGTTTTTAATTTTTTTGTTTGTTTTCCCGGTTGAATTAGAGCTCGATTAATATGAAATAGTTTAGCAATATAATTCATATGCTTCACTATGTAACAACGTTGTTCAAAACTTCTTCGTTCATAATTTCATTTTTTTTTTTGTCCAACACCCAAACTACACTTTTAACCTGCATTTTATTATTTTATTACTTGGTATGTAGATTGATAACGCTTAGGGAAACAAGTCACTAAGCTCAAGCAACCAGAATCCCGGCATAGAGGTCGACAGGCGATATGTTGATTCAGGAAACAAGTCGCTAGGTTTGCAACCGCTATTCCGATTAGCCTTGCGACAATGGCGATATGGTGATTTTCTAACAGAAAAGCCAAAGAAGCTATCAAAGTCATCACCAAGCATACTCATAGAGATGGTACACCTTATTGATTACTTTATATCTTCTATTGTTTGATTATTATTTATACTGTTATTATATGATATTAGGCAGGGAAATGGTGATTAATGTGGAATACATTCAACTTCCTCATCTTAGACCAATAGGTCATCCTGCCAATTTTGAAACTGGCTATTCAACATGATTAATGAATATTGATTGATATCTAATTATATTCTATATTTTTTTTGTTAATGTACCGATTTTCGGATAAATAATTATGCTTTTTTTATCACCGAATCATGTGTATATGTATATGTAATATACGCCGTTAAAATTGGAAGGGTTCATTTTCCTTTTTTTTTTGGGTTGTTTGACAAGCGCCGCATCGCGGTGCGGGATAATACCTAGTTTTCTTAATAACGAACACGAACAAAAAAAAATGTGTTCGATTATGTGTTTGTGTTCGGTTAAAGTTAAATGAACTAACACGAACATGCCTTTGTTCGTGTTCATTCGGTTCATTTCCAGGCCTAAGTCAACATCTATAGCAGTAAGGCTATTTAAGGTTCATGTCGAAACTCATATATTTCTTTTTTAAATACACCAAAACAAAACAAAAAAAAAAGTAAAATACAAAGAGTAGTACCTGAATCTTAGCTCCTCGATATGTAATAACACCTGGAATGCAGGTGAGAGTAGTAAACTCATATGAAGCAACCTGGCAACAACATAATACCATGGGGCCTTTAGAATGTAAAATGTAAGTTGAAAATAACCATAAACTTAACAATAACAATGTAAGATGTTCTTGATACTTTCGGTGGGCCAACAACAAATTTTAAAGTATAACCATATTTAACTTCCAACAATGAAATATGTACCTCTGAAAAAGTGCCAGTTAACTTATTTAAAAGTGTTGATTTCCCAACAGATGGGAATCCCACAAGATCAACTCTTGCATCACCA